>BPLQ01013610.1:995247-1020215 GCA_021605075.1 Caerostris darwini | reverse complement strand
TGAATGCTAGGTGTGTCGGTATGAATGCTAGGTGTGTCGGTATGAATTTCACTATTAGAAAAATGTTGTTTACGTCTAAATAACTCATTGTATGTGGTCAATCTGTACTAGAATTTCGACCCAGTAGTCAGCTTGTATTGCTTCAATCTTGTAGTCTACTTCCATTTCATGTAAAATTTTAAACTTATATGTTTTTTTATTATTACAATAATCATTCCAGATGCCACCTGTCTGCGTCTCTTTAGAATGTGGATCGAATAATTGTCAACTTAATAAAAATTAGTCTTTTCAGTGGAGGCTCCTGCATCCGCTATAATGAAGATATCAATATTGTTGTTAATTAAAATGTGCTTCAGCTCGTTGAATTTGGCATTGTTCACTCCACATGTGTTCCAAAATAAGATGTTAAGAAAGCGAGTTGCAGATGTTAACGCAGTTGCCAAAAGCCGACTCATTCCTCATCACTTTAAGAAGCCACCCATAACGGACTTCAACTGCCCTAGGAAGTTGACATCAGTTATCAGCAGATTCAGAACTAATCATTATAGAGAGATGAAGATTCTCCCAGACAAGACCGGGGAATACATCCCCTGAAGAAATTGCCCCAACGCTTTCCTAACACCCAAGTACATTCTAGTACTCCCTCCCCATGTTTTGCAATTGGGTAGGGTGCCAATCGAGGCCAACTTAAGAGAAGTCCTGTATAGTGAAGCGGCGCCGTTGCTAGCGGCCGCTATCGAGAAGACTTTTGACTTGATATAACTTTAATAATATTTTATATCCATGGACACGATAACAACAACAACAAGAAAGCGAGTGTTCTACCTGATGAGGGCGTCGTTATTTTGGCCCTGAAAAGGACTGTTTCGGCTTTGGAAAACGTCCTGGAAACTGTCCAGGAGACGCAGTCCTATGTTAGACGTAGATGTGTTCCTTGACTGTGATAGACGTAGACATGTAGTTCATTTTGCACAACCCAGGGTACACACATTCTCCATTGACAGAATTGTAACCTATTACGTCAATGACGCAAGAAAGCAGGCTGCCAAGGGTAAAAGGTGGGATATACTGAAGGAACTCCCTAGGAGAGTTACAATTGCCATCTTCCGAATGGCTACGGGGCACAACTACCTACAAGAACATATTAGTATCATCGGGGTCCATAATTCACCAACCTGCCTTCTTTGCTTCGACTCTAACGGCCCTGAAGACCACTTCCCATCTTGCAGTGTACTTGTGGATGTTGACTGCGGCAGAAGCTAGAAGGAGATGACAAATCTTTACTGCACGACACGACTTCGAATGGCTGAGAGGCCGCGGACGGAAGTTGGTTGAAGTGAATCTGTACTAGATTGACAAAATGCAGAAGATGAAACATTACAGAGGATGCACATGCGCTACAGATATCTTGATCAATATGTGTTCAAAATACATGAGGTATAATATTCCAACATCCCTTATCAAGATCGTCTTTGAAATAAACATTTTAAATGTAATTTCACATAATACTTATTCTATTTTTTTTTCAAATATATTTCATATATGTATAAAAAGTATTTAAAATTGCAAAATATGGAATACATATTGTATAAAATATTAACAGGTTGGAGAATTTTAGCACGACAAGAAATATATTTGTCCGTTTTGTCTTTTTCAACAAAATAAAGATCGAAATGCAACACGCCATAGTTCTGTATGTTTCGCATCGCCCACTAAGGTCACAGATTTCGCTTCGTAAGGAATAAATCGTAAGAAAACATCGCAAACAAAAAAATCTCTTTTGGACACAGTTGTATTGCAAAATAATTTCTAAAAACATTAAAATAGGTTTTAACTTCCGTGCCACTAAAGTTGCATGCACTGAGCTACCGCTGATAAGGGGGAAAAAATGTTACATTGCATGAACTTGTTTATATGAATTTAAAAAAATAATATTTTGTAATCCTCCTGTATAAAAAGCATCACAAAATGAAATATCGTGAGGAATAGGATTTTAGAAATTAATGTAATTACATACAACGAAATAAAAAAAAACCGTCTTCACAATTTATGTAATAGATGGTCCGTAGCAGATATTCTATGGTTTCCACATATATATATATATATATATATATATATATATATATATAAACATATTAATGTAATATATATATGGAGTACAACTTTTAGTTATTTTCGTCTTTCGTCGTACATTATCAAAAAATTTTTTTATACAGCTACTCTAGATTTGGTTTGTCGTTCTACGGATCATTTTGCGCACACTTAAAGCTAATTAGACCGAGACCTACAGTTTAATGTGGATTCCAAAGCACTCACAAACATTCATGTCCTCGCCAGGATTCGAACCTGAAGCCTATAGTACCAAAACCCAGAGTGCTAGACAATTGGCCATCAGACCGCAGCTGCTCTAGATCTCATTGATTTGTTATATTTAATTCTAACGACAAATAATAACGAAATTGACCAGTAGATGGCAGCACGAGACGCAAGTCAGTTATTTGAATATTCCGCTCTGATTTGGCACCCTATGTTCTCTCTATGCTTGTGCAGGTAAAAAAAACATATCGGCTTTCGTATAAGTTGATTATAAAATTAATGATTTTTAAGCAATAAAATCGAAAAAAAGTGCTTTCAAGCATAAAAAAAAAACCGAAATTTTCCAAAGTCGTACCAGTTATTCAGTGGAAAGGTGGATGTCTATAATAAACATATATGTTACACTAAACATGAAATATAAAAATTATACACATATAAACGAAATAAAAAAAATGAAATCATTAAAATATATTTATTTTACTAGTGCGATAGTTGTTTCTTTCACTATATCACTTAGCTTTTGCAAATTGTGTGTTTCACTGAGATCACTTAAAGTGAAACATAGAGCCTGTTATATTAAATGTTCCAGGATGCGTGCGCCTCATGAGTTCAAACTCATCATTGTAAACTCATCCATAAAACAGGCACTATCCGTACTATATTCGCAAGAATATTATTTTAAAATCAAAATTAATTTTTTCACATCACTTCAGCAGTTCATTTTTGAATATATACACAGTCCAGTCCCATTAATGTTACCACCACCTACTTTCGACGTCAACGCGAAATAACCCATCACAAAACGCAGGTGGCAGCACATTGCAGTGGAGTGTACATAAAAAATACCACTTAAATACCACACTCCACTTAAAGGCAGAATATACAAGAGTGTGTATTCTGGCTTTTGTCAGGTGGTCACATTGATGTGACTGGGCTGTGTATATGGATGCACACATAATGTATTTGTTTAATGCATTGACCTTCACTCCTTTGGCCGTTATAAAATAAATATATTTTGCAAAAGTGTGATACATCTCACGGGCCTTGAAAAATACTCAACGCGGGCCGAGGGTTGGACACCCCTGGTATACACAGTTTTAAAATACAGCCAATTAGATGCCAGAATCAAGGCAATGGGAGGGATCGTATGAATATTTCAAATGGTCCTATTATCCTATTATATAATGGTCCTATGGTATATTAATGGTCCATGCTTCTATTATCAGGGAAAACACTTATATCGTGTTGAAATTCATGGCCAGCAAGAAACAATAATGAATAAAAATTCATTTAAATTTTTCATTGGGATCCACAACTGGTGTCAACTGCACCAAATTTTTAAGTCTGCTAAGTTGTAAGGAAGTCAAGTTAAGTAAGTAAGTCAGTTACTAAGTAGTCATAAGTAACTATTTTTTATATAATTTTCTTTTGAAAAATATTCTTCAAAAATTTTTTAAAACTTAATAACTATTATTTTTGATCCATAATTAACATTAATTACTAAGCTATAGTAAATATTAGTAAACATTTAGAAAATAGTTTCTATGAATAAGATCTTTTTTCATTGTGGATACAAGATAGCTTTTGGTAAGCCTCATTGCTGAGGATAGTCTTTCAAAATTTGTTTAGTATGCAGCTAAAGCAGTCACTGTCTTTGCTAGTCGTTGTATTTTTGGAAGATACAAATAAATTTGCCTCCTTAATATTTAATTTTAACACTAATTCCTAGAATTTTGGAATGTCCTGAGTTCTAGTTCGGGCAGTGCCAGTTTTCTAGTCTGAAAATACAGTAAACAAATAATATAAAAAAAAAATTTTAAGTCAATTCCTATTTTTTTCACTCTATTGCAGAAAAGTCGTTTAGAAATAAAGTTGCAAAAAAAAAAAAAAAACTCAAAAGAATTAATTAAATTAAATGAATGAATTGATATCAAAACTGTCTAAACATCAAGTGTCATCCACTACAAGTTTAAAAGAAAAATGGCTTTGAACTCGAGTGGATGAATGAAAAGTATTTTATGAACGATTGAATATTTGAACAAGATATATATAGGGAGAGTGTGAGCTAATAGAAGGAATTGGAAAAGTCTTTAATTCTATGACTAGGCATCATAGAGTAGTAATAAAATAGAGCACATCCCCCATTCTAAACGAACAGAAAGTTGGACAAACATTTCTCGTCCGTTTCGTGTTGGAATAGGCGCAATTTTGCCACTTGGCTCCTTTTCCCTGTGAACATGTACTTAGGAAACATACGCATGTTACGAAGCGATTGTGAACGTTCCGGGAAATACATGAAACTCTTCTCGAGTATTCAGTTAGGTAAAAATCTAAAATCCTATACCCTTTGTGCTAAGTGCATCACCAGAATGCCAAATAGATATTATGATTAGTGTCGCAGTTAGTTTCCACAAAATCCATCTCTAGATTACCATACATCGCGATAGTCAGGTGGTCTAGTAGTATTCTTCTGAGATTTCTTCCTATTACACGCAAATGTGTAATTAACCCCTAAAAGTCAATAAGGAAGGCGTTGTCCTACCCTTGTTCATAGTCTACATAAATTCAACATGAGGGCCATAGAATACACAAGTGAATAAATAAGATTTGGACCAAAATTTAATTTTCTTATAAAACTAACTGTAGAATTTCGAAGTAATATTTGAGAATAAAATCACTAATTTATAATTTTTTTCTTTGAGAAAAAAAGTATCATGATGATGATAGTATATGATGATCATATTATGATGATGATAGTATATGATGATCTTAGTATGATGATAGTATATGATGATGAAAAGTATGATGTAATGTTCACAGAAAAGAGTTCAAGAGTTAAATTATTTTGATTTCAGGAATAAAGTAATATCAGAGTTTTATAGTCATATACTTGATATTTTAAACCAAATAAATAAATAAAACTCATTGATTGTCACAAAGTTCATCTTAAACATCATACTGTGCCATTTAGGCCACATTTAAATAGGATTCGCTGACAAAGATTAGGCCACGGTCCGAAATATGACTGAACTTGATGAAACATTTAACATGCATAAATGCTTTCTGAGACTGTTTTCTGGAAAATTGTAGAAATTCTATTGTAGAAATTTCTTCAATACCCTCTTATAAAGGCACCCGCGAAAACCCTCTTATCAAGGCACAAACTATATTTACGCAATTGAATGGAAAATACAAGTATCCTTACTCTACTTCTAAATGGGATCGAAGCCTCAAATCACCATAATTTTCCTGTTCACTTATTTTTCTACTTGAATTCAATAACTTTCATTATTTCTTCCAATATTAATTCGCATTCAATGTTTTTCGTTTTTCTTTCTTTTTTTCCCCGATTCATAAGATTACTTTTATCTATTCATCTTGACTTTTCTTTCCTACTTCTAACACATTCCATAGAGTAGATGAGCGCTTAGCGTTCAGGCACTCGACCTCTTTAATCAACTTAGTAGATTTCTCCCTATTACAGCAAATGTGTAATTAACCCATAAAAGTCATTAAGGAAAGGTATGTCCTACCCCAATTCGTGGTCTACATAAATTCAATACGAGGCCCATCGAATACACAAATAAATAAATAAACATTTTAAGTCAAAATTTAATCTTCTTATAAATTTAACTGTAGAATTTAGGAGCAATGTCTTAGAATAGAGTCACTAATTTATAAATTTTTTTTCTTTAAGAAAAAAAGTATGATGATGATGATAGTATATGATGATGAAAAGTATGATGTAATGTTCACACAAAAGAGTTCAAGAGTTCAATTATTTTGATTTCCGGAATAAAATAATACTGAGTTTTAATATAATAGTTAAAAATACCTGATATTTTGAACAAAATAATAAGGTCAAACTCATTGATTAGCATCAAACTTCATCTTACACATCATACTGTGCCATTTATGTCACATTTAAATAAGATTGGCAAGAAAAGATTCTGTCAGTATCCAGAATATTATTGAACTTCATGAAACAGTTAACATGCATAAATGCTTTCCGTGACTATTTTCAGAAAAATTGTAGAAATTTCTTCTATACCATTGCTACTCACGAAAACCCTCTCATCAAGGCACAAACTATATTTACGCAAATGAATGGAAAATACAAGTTTTCTTACTCTGCTTCTAAATGGAATCGAAGCCTCAAACAACCATAATTTTCCTGTTCACTTATTTTTCTACTTGAATTCAATAGCTTTCAATCTTTCTTCCAATATTAATTCGCAATCAATGTTTTATTGCGATTTTTTCTTTCTTTTTTTCCAATTCATACGATTACTATTATCTATTCATCATGACGTTTCTTTCCTACTTCCATCACATACCATTGAGTAGATGAACAGGCACTCGACCTCATTATTCAACTTAGTGGTAGACTATTTTCAGGCGGATAATACTTCCAGTAATTCACAAAAGTTAAACTGGTAATGTGATTATTGATCATTCTGCTTTTTAAAAAACAGAATGGCAACAGTGTCATGTCTTTTCCCTTTAGATAGAAAATAAACAATTCAATTTATTTTAAAGTGCTATAGAAACTTAATGTCATTTTTTTTTTAATTTTCATTTTTTCACATGTTATTATGCTTTTTATTATTCCTAAATGTAGTAGCGCTTTGCCCTGCTCAATCAAGTGTTGCTCATGATTCAGGCATGATGCCCTATGAAATCGTAAGCGCAATCGTGACAAAAACGCAAAACTTTTATCCTTCCGAAAAATATTTTGATGCAGAAGTCCAATTTGAAGCTTTTAACAAGACTTTCCATCTACTTCTGTACGAAGATCTAAAATTTCGAGACATGGAAATCGAATCTTTCCAGCCCTCGACTCAGATTCGCGCCAATTCGACATTCTACGAGGGAATTTTAAGAAACAAAACGTTCGATTCCTCGGTTTCTGGATACTTCCACAAAGGCACATTCTGTGGAACAGTTACAGAACACAGAACGATGTATTTCCTGGAGCCGGCCAGTATCGTCTACCCAAACGATTCCAGTCGCTCTGACAAAATGGTGGTGTACAGAAGTGAAGATAGTGTGGAATGGGACGACGAAGCTGATATTAAAAAAACTTCTAAAGACAGAAGCGTCATCAGGGATGAGTTTTCGAACGGTTGGAACAGAAATGGAATGAATTTTGAGAATATTTCCAGTCAAAGGAATGAAATTCCATTGCGTTGGATGAAAATACCATCTGCCCCAAAATACTTCAGTTATCTCAACAGAGTTGCCAATAAATCTGGGGATGCAGACAGGGCCTGCCAGATAGAGATGGTGGCCGACCACACCCTGTACGAGTACTTCAACAAGGATATCGACGATGTCAGTGGCTTCCTGTATCTTCACGCCAAGTACACCGATTCAATATTCAGGAAAACCGATTTCGATGGCGACGGTTTACCAGACAACATGAGGATCGTGGCCAAGAAAATCACAGTGTACAAGAGCGTCAACGATCCAGAGTACACATTGGCGAGCGCCAAGGACCTCCACGAACTGTTGTTAAAGTTCTCCATGAGGATACAAAGCCACTGCCTGTCCATCTGCATGAGTAACCGGTGGGTATGAGATTTAACTCTACCTACCTTTTGGGTAACAGATTTCAGATAAATCAAAATGCAATTTAATCCGCAACTCGCCATGAAAATCATTCAGTTTGACCGACAGTCTTGGCTGAGATACTTCTTTAATTGATTCCTTTGGTAGTTCTATATATGGAGTATAATTATTTAAAATAGTTTCACTGCCAATAGTGTACTATAAATGGGAATTCTGTCGATTAGGTTTCCAAAATTCTGCGCTTTAGGTTTCCGCTTGTTTATTTGGCGATTTTTTTCCCTTGCGAATTTCACCAAGTCTCTTCTTTAGCAAACAAAATGGCCGCTGCGATTACTGTTTACATTGAACTGTTATTGCCCTTTGGTGATTTCATTTGGAGCGTAAAAGAAAGATGACGTTGAGAGACATGGAAATCAAAAGTTCAGGATCATAAGGTCAGATGGCACATCAATCCTGACTCATAATGTACTCCTGTTATGAGTAGTATTGGGATTTAGGCAACTAAAATTGAAACTTTTCCCAGTTTAGTGGCTACCAGGTAAAATATGTACGAGCGAAGCAATGATTTCAATATATCATTGATAACTTTGCAAATATAGGGAGTCATTATTTTCGCTTAAAATTTTGGTACTTACGTATTAACACCACCTTAGCTACAGACTTGGAGGTTTTTAAATGGCGCCAATTAAACAGCTACAGATTTGGCGGTTTTTAAGTGGCGCCAATCAAACAGATACAATAAAGTGTAGATTGGCGCCACTTAAAAACCGCCAAATCTGTACCTGCGGTTGGCGTTCAAAAGATAACTGCGTGCGCGTGCGTACAACAAGATTGCTCTTTATTGGCGCAACTGTACCTAAGGTGGCGTTAATACGTAAGTACCAAAATTTTCTATTGGTTCTATTTTTTTATAATTTGATGCTGAAAATAATAAAATAATAAAGCTAAATAATAATTTAAAAACCTAAAATAATCACTTTATCACACTCGTATTCCGTGTATAAAATGAGATGTTTTTCGCAATTTCCAGAGGATGAAGATTGGTTTGGTTTGGTTTGGCTTGTCGTTCTATGATTATTTTATGCATACGTTGGGCTAATTAGACCGGGACCTATAGTTTAACGTGGATTCCGAACCACTCACAAGCATTCATGCCACAGATGATGAAGAAGATGCTTATAAAATGCTATGTTCCAGTTGTTCAGAAATTTTCTAAATTATCACCAGATGAAGTCAAGTTTAGTTCGAACTGGCTGCCACTCATGCCGAGAATGGTAAAGATTGTGAAATTCAAACAGAAGCATTTTAATTTCTTGTCTGTGAATTAAATTTAATTTTACTTTTTTATTGGTAGTTTCTCTATAATTTATGCCTTGCGGGATAAAGCATTTCGCACTCCATTTTGTTTTGTGCTGTAGCGGAACAAGATATTTGAAGTAAAATGCTGGTAAAAATCTAGAATTCTGCACCCCTTGTGCCAGGATGCCAAGTCGCCAAGTGAGCATAGTAATGAATGCCCCGGGTAGTTTTCGCGGTAAAATGATATTACGCCAAAATCACTGGAAAGCCAAATCGCCAAGTAAACAAACAAAATGGTTGCCGAGGTTCGGTCTCATTGTTAAACGCTATTTCGCTGCCAAAAATTCAACGCCAAACATTGCTATTACGCGAACATTAGTAGGCAAACATATATTACTTCAAAATTTATTCCTGAAAGTGCTTTTAAGTCAAAGTTTAACGCTTTAACGTCAAATATTATCACTAGTGCTTGTAGCTTGAAGATAAGCTACGGACGCGGAGTAACACTATCCCCGCAACGCACTACGATTCTGTTCGACCGGCACCTATGGTTTAAAGCGGACGAACCACTACAAACATCCATTGCGCCGTCGGGACTCGAACCCGAAACCTGTGGTACCGAGCGCCAAAGCGCTAGTCGCTCTGCCATTCAGGCTCATTTTAGTTAGGAAATTGATAGTTTTATAATTACGTATTGATCAAATAACAAGTAATAGATAAAAAAAATTTTAAAGTCAATTCCTTCTTTTTTTTTCACCATACTACAGAAAGTCCTTCATAAATAATTTTCATTCATTTTTTTTAAGTTTATCTGGCGCCGTCTATTGGTAGCTACAGGCAACTTAAATCTAAAAAAAGAACTAAAATGAATGAATTAAATTTAATGAATGAATGAATGAATATTTGAAAAAACTGCATTAACATCCAGTGTCTCCACCACAAGTTTAATAAAAAAAATGTATTTGATCTGGAGTGGAAGAATAGAAAGTGTTTCATGAACGATTGAAAATGTGAACAAGATATATATATATGGAGAGAACGAATTGAATTAGGAAATTTTTAGTTTTACAATTACGTATTCATCAAATATTTATAAAAAGATTTATCGTAGTCAACGTCACTGATGCATCGTACGTCTCTTCCTTCAGGTGGTTCTACTCGCAGACCATCGGGCAGGCCTTCAGGCCGTCCCCCGGCAGGAGGGGCGCTCCGGGGGGCATATGCCAGACGCCCCTCTGGTACTCCAGGAGGCTAGGGTGGCGGAGCCTGAACACGGCGGCTGTCACCATCCGGAACAGGGGCGGCAACCGGATGCCCCTCGTCACCACACTCCTGGCCGTGGCGCACGAGATAGGCCACTCCTTCGGGAGCGACCACGATCCCTTCGACGACCTCTTCTGCTCGCCCGGGGGCGACAGGGGCCACTACCTCATGCACCCCAAGAGCACCTCCTCGCGCAGGGAGCTGAACGAGGTGTTCTCACCCTGCAGCCGCCTCCAGATGGGGCGGATCATCCGGGAGCGGGGCGGCTGCCTGGGGGCGCCCCCGACCTACTGCGGGAACGGAGTCCGGGAGGGCGGCGAGGAGTGCGACTGCGGCTGGGAGAAGATCTGCGGGGACCTGGACCCCTGCTGCACCCCTTCGGACGCCCCCAAAGGAGGGTGCGCCCTACGGAATGGGTCCGGATGCAGCCCCAAGGAGAGCCCCTGCTGCAAAGAGGACTGCACCGTCGAGTCCAATGAGGGCGCACTGTGCTTCAGAAGCGACACGCACTGCCTGATCAGTCGCTGCGACGGCCGGACAGCTACGTGTCCGGCCCCTACTCCCTCCCCGGATGGCTACCCCTGCAAGGGGACTTCCAAGACGTGCAAAGGGGGTGAGTGCAACAGTACCGTGTGCACGGACCGCGACTTGGAAGACTGCATGTGCGAAGACGTAGGGCTTTCCTGCTACGTGTGTTGCTCCAAAGACGACCAGTGTCTTCCTGCTCACGGGATGGGGCTGGAGACGCCATGGGGCGGACGGTTCGTGGCACTGGAGGGCACCCATTGCGGGACATCTGGTAATCACAGGTGCGATGGGGCGGGGAACTGCGTGGATGTCAAGTCGAGGAAGGTGAAGGACGGTGACAAGAGTCACGACGCCCTGTGGTGGACACTGATCATCCTGGCGGTGGTCCTGCTGTCCCTGGTGTTCCTATTCCTGTACTTGCTGAGGAAGCAGCTGACGCGTTAATTAAAGAAACGTCGAAAGAATTCGAGAACTCGAAAGATGGTGAATGGGTCACAGGTGACATTGCAGCACGACAAAGCTTGGTGCCACCGCACTTTCTGGTTACCATGAAAACACTGAAATGCTGCTGAAAACACTGCTATCGTGCCCTCAAAAAACTGAAATGCTGGTGAAAACTCTGCTGTCGTACCATCCAAACACTGAAATGCTGCTGAAAACACTGTTATCGTACCATCCAAATACTGAAATGCTGCTGAAAATAATGTCATCGTACCATCCAAACACTGAAAAGCTGCTGAAAATGCTGTCATCCTACCATCCAAACACATAAATACTGCTGAAAACACTGCTGTCGCCCCATCCAAACACATAAATTCTGCTGAAAACCCTGCTGTCGCACCATCCAAACACATAAATGCTGCTGAAAACAGTGCTATCGTACCATCAAAACACTGAAATGCTGCTGAAAATGCTGTCATCCTACCATCCAAACACATAAATGCTGCTGAAAACAGTGCTATCGTACCATCAAAACACTGAAATGCTGTTGAGAACACTGCTATCGTACTATAAAAACACAGAAAGCTGGACTGCACTTCACCAAGTGCAAAATTGATTGGATGTGTGGTTTCTGTACAAAGATGCGTCGTTTTACGTCGCAATATTTATGTATTGCCAGAACGATGTCATAAAAATGTATATAATGAGGATTGATACTTTGAATAAACACTTTTTTTTATTTTGAAATTTGTAATTTTTTATTGATAAAAAACTCTGAAAAGAGGAAAGTTCAAAAAATTGAATGGCAAAGTTATTACCTTGTATTATGTTGATATACCATTGAAGTACAAACGCTACTGGGAGATCTGATGCGACTATAATGATGCGGATCATCCAGTATTAAATGAATTTCGGTCTGGTCAGCTTTATTACAACAGCCACTACTTTCGTGAAGTAGTTGTAAAAAAGAGACTTGAATGTCCGAGTGTCTAGGTCTCTGGCACTCGGTGCCACAGGTTTCGGGTTCGAGTCCCACCGGTACCATGGATGTTCGTAATGGTTCGAAATGCACTTTAAACCGTAGATCGCGGTCTAATAAGATCGTAGTGCATTGTCTTAAGGTTTAGTCAGTCTTCAGCCCTAGCGAATCTTCGTTAAAAGTTAAGCTTTATATGACCCTTAGCCATGGATCAGTCACCTGCGACGAGGTCTATTGGACCTGTTGTAGGCTTTCCTGCACCAGAGAGATTAGTGACAAAAACAACAACAGTTCTAAACAGAGAATGAACGTCAATGATTGGTTGCGAGTTTTGCACTTATTCGCAAGGAATGAAAGCTTAAGCACTACTGTAACATTTAAAGAAGCTGACATGGGTTCTGATCTTGTCTAACAACGCCTACAACTACGATGTGAGTGGACGAGGTATTGAGGGCCGCTGATCTAGAATGCTATACGAAGTGTTTCTGAAAACGAATCCGCTATGTGATGACTCTCACGAAATGTCTCCCATCGATATTCAGAACAATTAGGAAGAATTCGTTTCCTCTTCTTTACACAGCGAACGGCACTGACGCAACTAAAGTGACGTTTCCACAATAAAACTCTCAACAGCTTAACAAGCTTGTGGTGATGCTGGATGAGAAGATTACGCGAATGTTTCAGGTGAAAAGCAAATACTCAAAGCAGCCTTCTTTTCTCATCTCTGTATATATATACACTATCTGGAAGAAAGTGACGGGACACCCCTCGAAAAGTAGAAAAGTCGACAATACAGCTGACACATGCGCAATAACAGGTATCACGTGTCAGCCATATCCTATAAATACTCTGTGGAGTCGACTAGAGTTGTTTTTGTCAAGATGCCGCCACGGGAAGAGTTGTCTGAGTTCGAGAAAGGTGTGTTGGTTGGATTGCATCTTGCCAAGGTGTCAATTAGGGAGATATCCCGTCTCCGTAACTGCTCAAAATCAACTGCAGCACGTGTTGTGTGTCGCTACAAGATTGAGGGACACTGTCAGAACAAACCCCCAAGTGGACGACCTACAGTTCTCACCAGCAGGGAGCGGCGGGTGCTCGGCAGAAAGATTCGAAGTAACCGTCAAACATCCATGGATAACATCGCTAATAAGTTTAGACAAGCCACAGGTGTGGCCGTTTCGACCAAGACTCTTCGTATCGAGGCCCATAAGTTAGGTTACACTGGACGTTCGGCGGCCCATAAGCCTTTGATTTCGAAAACCAACAAGAAAGCTCAACTTCGATGGGCCAAAGACCACCGTACTTGGACTCTGGATGACTGGAAACGCGTCCTTTGGAGTGACGAGTCACGAATTACCCTTTTCCGTTCCGATGAACGTGTTTGGCGCTTACCAAGAGAACGCCTTTTGCCCGAGTGTGTCGTTCCAACTGTAAAGTTTGGTGGAGGAGTATTGATGGTATGGGCCTGTTTCTCCTGGTATGGGGCTGGCCCACTGGTGAAGGTTGATGGTGCGATGAATGCCGATAGATACTGTGATATTTTCGACAATCATGTCCTTCCTACCTTGTGGGAAACGTACGGTATGGATGATTGCTTGTCTCAAGACGACAACGCAACATGCTATTTTGCAAGGAGGACTCTTGATTGGTATGTGAACAACAACGTTAAACGCATGGAGTGGCCGGCTCAGAGCCCTGATCTTAACCCAATTGAACGTTTCTGGGACGAATTGGACCGTCGGTTGAGGGCCTGCCCCCCACTCCCCAAAAGCAAGCCTGAACTATGGAACTTCCTGTTAAACATTTGGAAGGAAATTCCTCTTGCCACTATGGCTAATTTAGTGGAAAGCATGCCCAGAAGGGTTGCAGCTGTGATCGCAGCCAAAGGAGACCCTACCTCCTATTAATTTTAATAAATATGGGTTTATGCCGTTATAGTGTCGTGTCCCGTCACTTTCTTCCACATAGTGTATATATATACTGGGGGATTATAATTAAAATCCCACTTTCAAAATGCTGTTAAAAAAGGACCACTCACCACAATGAGTTCCAATTTGAACTGAAGATACGTGAAGAAGAGAGAAACAATACTGCATCAAAAGAGTTCCAAAGTGTATTAATATATGGCGCTGCAAGCGGCCTAAAGAAAATGAATTCGGCTGCCAGTGATATGTTGAATCGAAATGACAGCGTATTTTGCACGAGTTGCGCATTCAACCCACTATAGTCTTCAATGTGCTGGATTGTTTCTTTTATTTTTGTTAAAAAAATTGATTTCCGAATCACTCAACAGTTGTGACACTATGAGTGGAAAGGTCATCCACCACGGCAAGGTCATACCCAATTGGACGGAAAAAATCGGTGGAACTTCTTTTGGATGCCGCACCGTTTTCCCCTTCTTCACGTATCTTCAGATCAAATGAAATACACACACATATATATGTATATATATTATATAGTGATGTGTGTGTCGTTCTCCTGATTTCTATCTATGATACAATTTCCATATAATTCAAGATTTAGAAAGAAGAGCAGACAGTTCGTTCTGAAACTCCGTCGCAATCACCACCTGAGTCTATTTAATTTCAGAAACGGTGTAGTATGCTAGATATAGTTTTACACAACTTCAAGGTAATATAGTTTACAGTACTTTAAGCTAATAAGTGTAAGTCTTATAAGCAAATAAAGTCAGCTTGTTTTGTTTTTATTCCGCAAGGATTTCACATCCATTTATTACACCACGATTAAGTCATTTTATTTAACGGATTTTTAAAACACGACTTGGGTGAGATTGCCTCAGCAAATTTCAACTCCTACATCCTAAGAAGAAGTCAGAGAAACAGCATCCCTTGCAAATAGAGTTGGTAATTTCTTCGCATTGACGCAATCACGTGAGAAAAAAAATCTTAACCACATCCGTCACAGCTGATGTGGGAAACTATTACTATTAAGTTGAATAGTTAAGAAGAGTAACTAATCGCAAAACGATCATCTGCTCGACTTAAATGAAATAAAAGAGTTTAGATTAGAAAAAAAGTATATATATACTTTATTAATATTTATAGTATATATATATATATTATATATATAAATATTAATAAAGTATATATATATACTTTTTTTACAATAATATATGTATACAATAATAACAATAATAATAATGGAGAATGAAAGAAAATTAGAAATAATGCAGGTAGATTTCGAACCAATGGCCATCATTACCATCGGCGACGATTCAAGTCAACTTTTTGATTCTCTCTTGATAGATGGCCTGAACACTAATTAAAAGTAAAGATTAATTGAAAAGTTAACGTTAATTGGAAGAGTAAATTCAATTAGATAGAATGAATGCTATTTTATCCTAAATGTAATGTGTGAACATTATGGAAGGAGTATTTCTCTGAAGTTTACTTATTGTGAATGATTATAGGCATGTATATGACTGTATACATATATAACTCTATACATGTACAAACCCATGTATGACTAGATGTACATATAAACATGCATATAATTATATGTATATATAGGCGTGTTCATGACTATATGTATGTACGATTTGTTTGTGTGGTAATCAGCAGGCGGCGACACTTGACGATTGCTTGTCTTTGACAGAGCCTGTTTACAACGTGGGGGAGTATTCAACTTTGAACTCTGACCCCACGAGAAGAGGACTAAGACCCCGTAGATGGGCGAAGGGGCTGGCAGGTACGATTGGGGGAGGCTGCGTCAAGCAGCGAGAGAATATGTTTATCCCTTAATTAATTGTTAATGTAAATATCATTGTAAAATATAGTATCATTAAATGGCTTTATTTAAAGTACCGTCCCGTTACTGCGTTTTGTCTGTCAAATCCCCTAGACAGCCACTGCAAAAGTACAGCCATTGTTAGACTGGCAGAGAAGTCTAACTGTAGGTTCGACCGGGGTGAATCTAGTGAAACCAGTGTAAACCTACATGTACATGACTATATATATGTATAAGAATGTGCATGCTATATGTATGAATAGGTATGTACATAACTATATATATGTATAAGCCTGTACATGACTATATGTGTGTATAGCCTTGTCAGTGATTATATGTATGTATAGACATGTACATTACTATATGTGTATATAGCCTTGTCAACGATTATGTGTATGTATTGGCTTATCAATGACTATAGGTATGTATATAACGATATGCATGTATAGGTGTGCATGTGACTGTATTTACGATAAATTTATGTGTATTTGTGCATGAATAGAAGCTTTTCATGTACTTGATAAGAGGTTTTAATTTTGTTAGAGACTAGCGAATTTACATGAATTGTAATCGTGCTGGTCAAATTTAAGACTCGGAAAATTATTTATTTAATAATAAATAATTTAAAACAAAATATTTAAAAATAAATATATATATATATATGTATATATTTAATATTAAAATTTTGATTCAAGTTACTCCCACACTTTAGAAATGGGATTTTGTTGGTCCAGTTAGTTTTAAATGTCTAATTTGCGAATATTACTCTAAAGCCACTTCTTCAATACATTGCCGACGAACTTTGGTAAGAAATGTATTAGAGACAGTTCCAATTAAAAGCTTGCAATTTTTAATTTTGAGCAGAGTAATTAAGATGATGCGTAGAATGTTTTTAATAACCAGAAAGGAAGTTGCAAAAAGACATAATAAATTAGATGAACAGAGACGAAGGAAAAAAAGAAATGAAGCATTGGGATGATTTAAACTGATGATGATGTCAGGACTAGAAATGGAGCTTTCATTAAGCAGTGATGCATCATGCAAGTCAAAGGTTGATTGGCGAGCTCAAGCGCAACATTTTGACACGCGGGAATCACTCGTAACGCATTTTAGAAGAGTGAGTCGGAAGGACGGACTGAAAAAAATATAGTCAAAGAATAACAGTTTGTAGAACTAAAAGTAAAAATGCTGAAATGCATCGATAGATTTACAATTTCTGTTGGAATTGAACAAAGTTCTCTAGCATTGGTTGACTGGTTGTTGCATTCTTTTGGAGAAATTTAGCTCCTAGGGGCTCCATCTCCAATAGGACAAGTTAAATACAGTGCAGTGGAAACAATGCAACTTGCCCGGAATATATTTACAAATATTATAAAATTACTTCACAATCATAAACAAATAAAAGAAAAAGAAAAATATTAAAAAATTAAATTAAATTTTTGCGCTGCGTTTTAAATCATAAATGGGAACGTATGAGTCAATCTCCTGGATTGCAGTATTTTCATAATTCATAAGCGTGTCAAAAAATTTTATAGAGAATGTACTTTAATTCAGAGTTGAAAAAAATTGTGTTATATATGTATTATTAACATTAAATGAGTTCCCTTGAAGTTCAAAAATGAAGAGAAGCTTTTTCTCTGAGACGGAAAGAAAACATAAAGATAAAAAAAAAAATCATGCCAAGCAATTAAAATATAACAAAAAAAAAAAAAATTTTTTTTTTTTTGATGAGAGATTTTTATGAGCCTCATGTTTAATTTGAATTTAATTGAACACCTTCATTAAAATACTGATAAAAGACAACATCAGTTATAGGACGTGCTATCAATACTTCAACCATCGTAGAGCTATGAATCACGAAACACTCGCAGTAGAAGACTTTCCTGAAACTGCAATAATTTCTAACCACCGAGTCGTTTTCGGTAGGATATCCTCCCATTCCTTCTGAATCGAATTTTCTAAACATTTGTTCATGCGTCCTTTGAAAATCCTGCAAGAACTCAAAACTTTCTCTGAACATCTCTAAGCGTTTTTTTTTTGTGATTTGCGAGATACCAGACCAGTTTATTTTTGGAGCTGCAACCAATATCACGACAAATACTTTCAACTTAATAATTAAACATTGCCTATTCGTGGCGAAGTTACATTTACAAATATTTAACGAATCAATGTTTTGGAATTTCAATAGATTTGACACATTCATCAAATTCAAGTAGAAAAAATGTTGGATACAGTGTATCATTAAAGTCGAAAGGAGGTTGGATAGTGCATCATTAAAATAAAAAAAAAGCTTGGATTTGGAGCGTATATTATTAAACTCGAAAAACGGTTGGAGAAATTCCTGTAGAAATTTTGGCATTCATAAAAGTCGAAAATAAATGCCAAAATTTCAACACGATGAACACTGAAAGACCGAATGATATAAAAAAAAATAATCTTTAGAGTATTTACAAGACCTGTTCCCGAAAGATAGTCGACAGTTCTTTCAAACTGGACGATTAGGATCGAATCTCTGGGAGATATTTTGGCATTAAAATTCATCTCTATTTCTCTGAGTTTGAACAATTGATATTTTATTGCAATAGGAAAATCCAATGAACTCATTAGTGAAGATCATTCATCGATTCAATTTTGTTTGCGGAAACATATAGAATGTTGCAGAAGGCATTCGGTGAGTATTCCTATGTTTACAAGTGGTATAAATAGTTCAAAGGAGGCAGAGAACGCGTTGAAGACGAAGAGTCTTCTGGTCGACCCTCAACCGACGAAGCTCGCGTCCAAAACCGTGCTTGCAAACCGTCGATTTACTATTAGAGACCTTGCTGATGATGTTGGAATTTCAAAAGGATCGGACCATTCCATTTTGGACCTCAAACGCGTCCAATCTCGATGGGTACCGAAAACACTGACTGCACCAGTTCACACTGCGTTGATTCTTCGTGACTTTTCCGTCAAAAATGAAACCCATATCGTTCCACAGCCACCATATTCACACCGTGCGACTTTTGGCTATTCCCTAAACTCAAAAGACCATTCCGGGGACTCCGCTTTGATTCGATTGAAGAGATTCAATGTGAAGCTTTGAAGGCCATCCCTGCCGATGATTTTTTTAGCATGCATTGAGGATTGGACAAAAAAGTCGGCATAAGTGCATTGTGTCCGGAGGGGATGACTTTGAAGGCGATGAAATAAATGTGGAAGCATAAATAAAGAATTTTTGAAAAAAAAAATAATTGATCTCACTTTTTGGACACAGTAGTATATACATACGCGCAGGGAAAAGGAGCCAAGTGGCGATACAGCGCCAACTGTAGTACAAGGACGGGAGATGTTTGACCCAAATTTTTGTTCTTTCAGTATAGGAAGACGCGCTCTATTTTATTACTACTCTCTGGTGTAGATAGATGATAAATATATTTCTAGCTATCACAAAATGAAAATTCTTAAAGTGGACATTCATTTAATTGAATATTCCTATACCGATAAGAAATACATGTTGAGGTAAAGAAAAACAAATACATAAATAAAACAAGTCTGTTCAAAACTATTCTTTGGTAAGAAAAAAATATACATGAGAATTTTTTTTTTGTTCTAATGCAGCTGGCAAACACTTAGACAGTTTTCAAGGATGCATTAAGGCAAGCGCTGCATAGACATTACTCATTCGGCAGTAGGTACGTGTAGCTTAGAGATAAGCTAAGGACGCGGAATAACAATACCCCTCAATGCTCTACGATCATTTTAGACAGGGAACTACAGTTTAAAGTGGATTCTGAACCACTACAAACATCCATGGTACCGCTGGGACTCGAACCCGAAACCTGTGGTACCGAGCGCCACTCGGCCATTCAGGCCCATATAGATGAGAATTGATGCAACTATAAGTATCTGATGATCTGTTCGTCAAACATCGTAAATGAGTTAGCAGATTGATAGTTTGGTTTGCCGCTCTTCGGTCATTTTGTGCCCACTTTAGGCCGGGACCTACAGTTTAACGTGGATTCCGAACCACTCACAAACATCCATGCCACCTCCAGGATTTGAACCTAAAGCATGTGGTACAATGGCCAGAGCATAAGCCATTTGACCCTCCAGTAGAATGATAAGTTTTAAGCTGTTGTTGCAACATATGGCTTTATTGGAAATCAATCCATTACAATAAGGATCACACACAAAGAAGGAACAAGCAGAACAAAGCAAACATACAGCAAGACAGCAATCGGCACTAAGACGGTCTTACACATCAAAAATAGTCAAACGGGAAGAGATAATAAAGGGGGGTAGACACTTTATTTCAGTCCATGAGGCTCCTGGCCCCCCCTATATAACTACAAGACTTCTCCTTGCCGCTGAGCCTCCTTGTTCAGTCTGGACGTTTCAAAAACGTTTCTGGACGTTTCTGAATTCATTGTTCCAGCTCTACATACTGGACAAGTGTTCGAGGCGAGGACACCTGTCCTGTTAAGGTGTTCCGCAATACAATCGTGTCCGGTTCTTAATCGAAAGTTGGCAAACCGCCTCCTTACGTGGCCTAGTGTTAAAGATTTTCCAGCTGTCTTGAATAGTGAACCACATTTTGCCTTGATATTTGGTTATGAGACTATCTTTCAGTTTTAAAAATTTCTCTATCTATATATTTTTTTTAAACATTCTGGTAGAACTTGTTTCTTTCCAATATTCACATGGTTTCCTTTCTTTGCAAATTCTAAGCTGTATTGAATTGAAAACTCTTATTTACCATATTGATTGGACGAAAATTCGAGTAGTATAGAATAAGTTATATAATATAGAAGTTAAGGTGGACGAATTCACGCTAAAACATCTGAAAGCGAAAGGCTCGTTTGGTGCCAAATTATGCCGAACCATCATTGTTGGATTACTACGTACTACCGCAGAACAAAACATATATTCTTTCTGTTTCGATGCATGGACTCTAACCAACGGAAAGATGGAAATGATTTGAATCACTTTGGAAAGTGAGAAGGAGCTTTTGAAGAATTCAAGAAAATGATAACTGGTACAAATGGAGTCATATATAGGAATTAATGTTATATATATATATAATTATAATATAATTAAAGTCCCGCTGTCAAAAGAGAACCACTCATCACAATGAGTTCACATTTGATCTGAAGACACTGGAAGAAGGGGGTCCAATTGGATATGACCTTGTCGTGGTGGATGGTCTTTTCATTCACAGTGTCACGACTGTTGAATGACGAGGAAGTCATTTTTTACGTCAAAAACCAAAACACTCCAGCACGTTGAACACTATAGTTGGTTCAATGTGCAACATATGCCTACGTTGCCATTTTGATACAAAATATCACTGGCAGCCGAATTCACTTTCTTTAGGTCGCTTACAGCGCCATCTATTAATAAACCTTGGAATTTTTTGTTTGATGCCGTATCGTTTCCCCTTTTTTCAAATATCTTCAGTTCGAATGTGAACTCATTGGGACGAGGGGTTCTTTTTCCACAGCATTTTGAAAGCGGGACTTTCATTATAATCACCCTGTATATGCTTAATGACAACTAGTAAGAAGATACTCAGTAAATTTCAATAGAAAATAATTTACGTTTTTAAAATATTCCATGATTCACAATTAAAAAAAAATTTTTTTGACGAATGTTTAACACTAAATATAATTCTAAGAGAGATAACTTATAATTTTTAAATAAATGCATTGAAAGAACAATAACTAATGTTGGTTTGGTATGTCCTTCTACGTCAGCTTGTGCACACGAGGGCTAAACAGACAGGGACCTACAGTCAGGGCCGATTTAGATAAAAAGAGGCCCTAGGCTATTCCACTTATGAGGCCCTTTCACCTCCCATTTTTAAGTTTGTAAATGACATGAGAGATAATAACATACATTCATTACTGTGATATATATCAATATGTTAAATGAAACATGTTGTGTTTGGTACTAATCTTTATAAAAAATGTGGCACAAAAGAAAAAGTCGAGAACACTTATTTGGACATTTATTCTCAGCACCCTATAGAGTACTTCAATAATAAAAATCTTTGCCCACGAAAATAAAAACTATCATATTTTCTATCAAATAACTGAACGTATGAACTATACTTTGGCACAATCTAGTCTATACAAACGAACAGACCCAATAAACCGAACGCGTTGATCTTAACCAATACATTTTTTATGAGTCCTATGTGTAGAATTTCTCCTTATTTTCTATTCAGTGTTTTAGTGTTTTTAGAATAGTGTCATTCTAATTTTGCTAACAATTTGAATGTAGGCCCCTCTTGATCTTGAGGTCCTAGGCTGAAGCCTAGTTAGTCTATAGGAAAATCCGGCCCTGCCTACAGTTTAAAGTGGATTCCGAAATACTCACAAACAACCTTGTCACCGCCAGGCTTCGAACCTAAAGCCTGTGATACCAAAGGCCAGAGCGCGAGACACTTGGTCACCAGGCCTCTAAATAACGTGGGAACAAATTAGACGCTGTCCTTGCATGTTACATTTTTCTGCCGAGGATTTTTAATCGAAACGCACTTTGTGAACGACCCCTGTACCTCCCAGAATCGCGTCAGAGTGAGCCCCACCCCTCCACCCCCGATCCGAGCACTGCGTCTGCCTCCACGCGCAATAACAAATCGTCTGCAGTGCCTCTCGAACGCCGCTCGAATCTTTTCCCCCAAAACAAATCTTCATCCTTCTTGGGAAAAAAAGGAACAACAGAACTGTGCTTTCCTGCATTCGAAAAAGTGTTCGATTTATAAAAAAAGAACATCACTTCGAACAGAGTGGTATAAAAAAAAAATAAATAGAATCGAAGGCACTGGGATAAAAAAAGGAAACGATTATCGATCGCGACTGCCAAACGATTTCGGACTCAACCTACTCTCGCCGGGGAGATGAGTCAGATGGAATATCGTTTGTTTGTTGTAAATTAAAACTATCGTCTGACATCCTTCCATTTCGTCATCTCTTCCGCATGTTGTGATCTGCTCGAAACCACAGGAATCGTCTGCTGTCTTGAGAGTGTGTCGCCTTGCGCCATGAAGGGTTGAGGGAAATGTTCGATCGTCCCCACCCCCTCCGGAATTACGAAAGTGAGGTGAAAAAAATGTCGAACACGCTCATCCTTGTTGGTTTTTGAAAGGAAGGATTCAGTATTCTTTTAGGTAAGTTATCATCATGTATTATAACATGCCAATTTTGTATGCATTTAATGAGTATGTATTGGTTACATTTTTCATTTATTCATTAGATGATTATTTAAAAAAAAAAAAAAAAAAAAAAGAACATTTGATCAATATAATTACTTCCATTTTATACGTTATTTATCCATTAATTTTAATGTGTATATGTGTATTTTAATATGTATTGGATGGATTTGCATTTATTTATTAGATGATAATTTAACACGGGGGAAAAAAAAAAAGAACAATTGATCAATAAAACGTTGGAATCGATTATTTACAATTTATACCTTATTTATCTATTAATTTTAATGAGTATGTATTAAATGGATTTGCTTTTATTTATTAGATGATTGTTTAATACGAAAAAAAAAAAAAACCTGATCTATAAAATGTTGAAATCGAATATATTTATTTATGTTTCATACGTTATATACGTTTTATTATACGTTTCCAATTTATACGTTATTTATCCATCAATTTTCATTACGCATTATTTTTATATTTATTGGTTCTGAGTTGTTAATGCCAAATCTCGAATAATAGAAATCAATAAACGGTTCATTTTGATAAAATTAAATCTGGTAAATTTGGAGTCATTTAAAAGAATATGTTTTTATTTTATCCGTTTTATTATACTTTTTTAATTTATTATTAATGGAAGGCTAAAATTTAAAAAAAAACTTTCTTCATTAAAAACACAGCGAAAGCTATATACTGGGCATCAGTACAATGGAAGTAAAAGCAACTGCGTATTATCAAATTCATTATTAATAATTATTTTTAAGAGTATATGTCCGTCTGCCATTGTGTTTTTCTAATAAATAAAATTCATTTCATTTTTTTTTAGCGTTTCTACACATTATAGAATGCGAGATAAGTGTGTTTATATTTATTGAAACATAAAAACTGCAACATCCAATTTGATTTCGTTGTTTATCTGGCATCTAATAAAAAAAAAAATCACGAAAAAGTATGAATACTTATTTTTTAATTAAATAAAAATTGTAGTTTAAATATTATGGTAAACCTATTCATTTGAAAATTCATGATAAATCTATTAATTGTTTTTAGTAACATAAACAGGTTTTTTCTAATAAGAAAATATTAGTAAATAATATTAATATTAATAATGTTAATGATTATGTATTGGATGGATTTTGCATTTATTTATTAGATGATTATTTAATACGAAAAAAACATGATCAATAAAATGTTGGAATCGATTATTTCCAATTTACACGTTATTTATATATTAGTTTTTATAATGTATTATTTTTATATTTATTGGTCATGAGTTGTTATTGCCAAATCTCGAATAATAGAAATCAATAAACGGTTCATCTTGATAAAATTAAATCTGGTAAATTTGGATAATTTAAAAAAATATGTTTTTATTTTATAGATTTTTATTATAATTTTTTAATTTATTACTAAAGGAAAGCTAAGATATTTTTTATAAAACATTCGTCATTAAAAACACAATGAAATCTGTACTGTGCATCAGTTAATTAAACGTAATGGAACTAACGCAACTGCGTATTATCAAATTCATTATTAATACTATTTTATTTTTAAGTGTCTATGCACATCGGCTATTGTGTTTTTTCTAATAAATAAAATTCATTATTATAGTGTTATATTCATTATTTT
>BPLQ01013610.1:971942-983885 GCA_021605075.1 Caerostris darwini | reverse complement strand
CTCAGTTCTTCAGGTTTCGGATTCGAGTCCCTGAGGTGCCATGGATGCTTGTAGTGGTTCGGAATCCACTTAACGCCGTAGGTCCCGGTCTAATATGGGTGTAGAGCGTTGCGGGGGTAGTGTTACTCCGCGTCCGTGGCTTATCTTACAGCTACACGTACCCCCTGGGTAGTGCTAAGCGAGTCACGTAGGTGCAGCGCTTGCCTTAAGGCATCCAAGACAACTGTCTGAGTGTTTGCCAGCTGCATTAGAACAAACAAAAAATATTTTCACCTCCAAAATGACTAAAAAACAAAATATTCATTCATTAAAATGCAACGCAATAACACTTCTTGTGTCAACATACGGACGACATTTTGGCAGCAATCTTTACTGTTGGCGGTTAGCGCTCTATAACAGGGGTCTCCAAACTTTCCAGCCTTAGGGCCATACTGTTTACTTCAGTAAGTACCAAGGGCCAAAACCATTTTAATTTTTCTGTCATTATCTGTAATTTCTAGACCAGTCGCCGAGTACGCGCTCTGAGCGAGCATACGCCTGCTAACTACAAACTACTGTCAGTGAAAAATCACAATTACATAAATCTCATCGCATTTTTGTACAAGTGGATACTCCACAGTTTCATTCGCGTTAATTTTGCTTTTCCGTTCCTGAGGGATTTTCAGGATAAAAATCACATGTTTGATTCAGGATACATACATTCCAAACATCGATACACATACATATGTGATACTCTCATAACTACCGAGGGTAACCGCGGGATGTTCACTAGTTTATAATGTTAGTGGGATTCATTTCAATTACTTGTTATGCTTAAGCTAAATAATCTGCGTATTATTCTTGTGCTTATTATGCAAGTAAATAAAACCGAATTATCATTCTGTGTTTTTTATCCAACTTATTACAGCAACAATAAGCTATTCGCTGTCGGGGGCCGGATGGATGACACTGGCGGGCCGGATTTGGCCTGCGGGCCATAGTTTTGAGATCCCTGCTCTAGGGAGTTAGCGCGAAGGCAGAGCGAAATCTACTACCACACAACAATTTTCAAAAGAAATGGTAAATTTTTTAGTTGCAAATTTAATTTTTCTAAATATTTGGCATTTATATTCTATTAAAAAAGCTTTAGTGTGTCATATTTACCCACCAAAATGATTCGAAAATAAAATATTCATTTATATGAGCTTTTTGTCATTCTATTTCGTGCATAATGATCAGAGTTGTAAATACGATAACATTTCTTGTATCTGTTTATCATGAGTAAGCACATAGTTTAAATAAATAAATGACTCGAGAAAAAGAACTTCTCGGAATGTTCAGAAATGCTTCGTAATGTTTTACTTTTTCTAAATAAAAGTGTGTCAAAGAAAAATTAGCCAAGGGGCGATGTAACGCCAATTCTAGTACGAAATGGATGAAATGTTTGGACCAATTTTCTGTTCCTTTAGAATAGGAGGGCGCATTCTATTTCATGACTACTCTATGATTATGTCGGTTGAGTTTCATTTATTTTTTTTTTTAATACACAAAAATACAAATGAATTTTTAATTCATTATCATTGTTCGTGTTTCCTTAATTCTCTTTTGATGCTTTTTTTATTTTTTTTATATCTTTTTAAAAACATTTTTATTAGTTATTATTATTATTATTATGTTATTTTTTGTTATTTCAATTTGTTTTAAAAAATTTATCTATTCGAGTGTGTTTTAAATGCGAAAAATTTTCAACTGTAATTTTTCTGTGTAATCGAACTGTAATTTTTTTTTTTTTTTTTTTTTTTTTTTGAAATTTTTTTTAAGGGGTGATGAATGGAAAATGTTAGAATTTCATACGGAAATTGGCCCGTCTTTAATATAATTGTAGAATATTTCAGAGTGGATAATTACAGAGGATTAACTGTGTAGAGCAGGGGTGGCCAACCCGTGGCCAGAATGAATATTTTTCCGTCCCATGAGATGTATCCCACTTTTACAAAATATATATATTTTATATTGCCAAAAGGATTAGAAAAAATATATTATGTGCGTATCCCTATATTCAATAATGAAATGCCGTAATGTCGAGAAAAAATGAACTTTGATTTTAAAATAATATCCTTGTGAATATAAGACAGATATGGCCTGTTTTATTCATGTCTATGAGTTGGCAGAATAATTAAAACTTGGAACATCTAATATCTTGGAATATCTAATATAACAAGTTCTATGTTTCATTTTAAGTGACCTCAGTGACACTCCCTAGATATGCACAGTTGATTTTTGATAGCAGAGCAAACCAGAGTCTTAGTTCGAGTTGTGAACTCTTTGGATTCAACTTACACCTAGTAATCGTTTTTTTCGAAAAAGAAATGGACCCAACACAAAACATGCTCCAACGTAACGGACTCAACAGCCATTACGATATGGAAATACATAAATTGAGACCCATTTGCAAAAGCTAAGTAGAAGCGTGGAGAAACAACTATCGCACTAGTAAAATAATTATTTTTTAATGATTTCATTCTTTCTTAATTTTTTTTTTCATTTTTTTTATAAATGTTTAGATATATTTTATATTTCATTTTGAGTTTTACATATTTCTTTACAGCGTGCGTTTAATATCCTTATTATTATATTATCTATGTTTATATGTCAGAATAATAGTGTTGTTTTGTTGTTTCTTATCCCACTTGGTTGGCCAAGCCCACGAGCCCATATGGACTCATGATTGAAGGGGAAGGAAGCAGCTTCTGTTGTGATGGAGCACCCGTAGGTAGAAGCCTGACTTTTGCTCCGTGACGCTCTTACAGTCATAGGAGACCGGGACCTACGGCTTAAAGTGGATTCCGAACCACTACAAACATCCATGGCACCGCCGGGATTCGAACCCGAAACCTGTGGCACCGAGCGCCAGAGCGCTAGACACTCGGCCATTCAGGTCCCAAATTTGCCAACGGCACGCGGTGTTCCCAGGTGGTCACCCTCCCAAGTACTGACCGCGCCCAATGATGCTTGACTTCGGTGATCTAACGAGAACCGGAGAATAATAGTAAACAGTAATAATAACTCATTCTGTTTCCATTTTTCACTCCAAAAAAAATGTCTACAGTGGATCAAAATCTAATAGGGGGATCTATCATTTTATAGGTGACCCGCGGAGTTAGGGTGCCTTTCCAAAGGGTCCCGCAAGATCATTTGCGTTGGCCAAGTAAAGGAGGGGTTTTTTGTAATTTTTTTTTGTGTAATTGGAATTGTTTTTTGTGTTGCAAGTAAAGGAATGTAATTTTATTCAATATTTTTCTTCTAAACTCATGTTTTTGTGAGTCCCAATGAAACAAACCTCAATGCCTTGTGTATTAATTAATTTATCAATCATATGAAAACGGAATTATTAAAAGGACATTTTCTTCATTTTTTAGTGATATATATTTATGGGGGCCGTAGCCTATCTTCAAGCTACACGTGCCCGCTGGGTAGTGCTCAATAAGTCACAGCGGTGCAGCCCTTGCTTATGACATAAAGATGAACTGTCTCTATATTGCCAGCTGCATTAGGACATATATTAATGGATACACAGTATATATGTCTATTTGCCTTTACTGTCAAGTATTTTTTTTTCAATTGTCAATATTTTCATGAAATATAAAAGTGGGAAATTTTAAAGGTTGAAAAATGTTAGAAATGAAAAGTTATTCAATTTTATTTATTATTATCTGGCTGCATAAAGAAAAACAATTTTATTTCTTTAAATTAGCGTTATTGTTTGTCTGTGGTCACCATGAAGCAAAATTTCTATGTACAGTTTGACCATTGATTGTGTGAAAAATTGGCAAGCTGCCAAGTCGGACGGATTCCTACAGAGAATCGTAGTAAAGGAGAAATGTATTTTCGGTAATTGCTTTAACTGAAATAAAAACTATTTAGTTTTTAATACTTAAAATTTTGAATTATCACTTTAAAATATTAGATCAAAAGAAAAATTAGGTGGAAGAATTCTGCCCAAACTATTAATTTTTTTTTTTTTTTTTTCAAAATTGCCTCTTGCCTTTATGTGTAAAGAGCATCCCTAAAACAAATAATGGATTCGTTCGTTTCCGTTTTTAAACCGGATGTTTACCTTTTCGCACAATGTGTGCGGCCTGATGGTCAGTTGACTAGCGTTCTGGCCCTTGGTACCACAGTCTTTAGGTTTGAATTTCAGCACTGGTATGGTTGTTTGGGAATGATTCGGAATCCACATTAAACTGTAGGTCCCTGTCTAATTAGTCTAAAGTAGGGGTGGCCAACCTACGGCATGCGGCCCACCTTGAATATTTTTCCGGCTCGTGAGATGTATCACACTTTTACAAAATTTATATTTTTTATAATGGCCAGTGTATTAAAAATATACATTCTGTGTGCATCAATATATTTAAAAAATGAATTGTCGAAATAATGAGAAAAAATGAACTTTGATTTCAAAATAATATTCTGACAAATATAGGACAGATATATTGGGTGTTTTATGGATGAGTTTACAGTTATGAGTTCGCAGAATAATTAAATTATAGTCTGCGAACTTAATCGCATCTTCTGTTTGCGAATTTGCTTTCACTCATCTGTTATATATTTTTAAATGGTTCAATTTTACTTAAGGTGCCTGTCATAATTTTAAACAAAATTATCGGATTTTTAAGAAACCATTTTGAGTGATAGAACATGATGGCATTTAGCATTTTTTATTACGTGAAAGCATTCTTTGATATAGTTATTCTCAGGATATAACTATATGTTTCGCTAAATTTGTCCTATGTACTATTTAACGGTTGTCATAGTTATGCATTTTTACTGCAGTGTCGATCCTTTCTGCAGCTTGATATGCGTTTTAATATTATTACTTGCCATATTTGTATAGAAATGTACTTTTAGCTTAATTACTTGATACACACTTATTACTTGCTTGCAATTGATTGTGGACATACAATATTTTAAATTTTTATTCAAAGAGTGTGTATTGTAAGCTTATTAAAATGAGTGTATAAGACATTGGAAAATTTTATATCGGCTATAGAAGAAAATTTAATATACCATTGGACTTAGATCTAAAAATGCAATTCATCCAGTTAACACAGTAGTGTAATTACATATCTCCATACGAGATTTACACCCACTACAGACCTTTATTTGGAGTGAAAAAGTGAAACGACACATAAACAAGTAATATAAAAAAAATTTTTAAGTCAATTTCTACTTTTTTTTCACTCTATTGCAGAAAGTCATTTGTAAATAATTTTCTTTCATTTTTTTAAGTTTATCTCGCGCCATCTATGGGTAGATGCATGCAACTTAAATCTAAAAAGAAACTAAAATGAATGAATTAAATTTAATGAATGAATGAATATTTGAAAAGACTGTATTCACATCCAGCGTCATCCACTACAAGTTCAAAAAAATGTATTAGAAACTCGAGTAGATGAATAAAAAGTATGTTTTTGAACGATTGAACATTTGAACAAGATATAGATAGGGAGAGTGTGAGCTAATAGAAGGAATTTAAAAGCAATGAGTTCAGGACATAATAAACGGAAAGAGTTATTATTATTGTGTTTACTATTATTCTTGCATGTAGACATAGATACAATAATAATAATGATACTAAACACACATTGTAAAGAAACATAGAACACTGAAAATGAAATATAAAAAATATATATAAATCATCATGAGTTCACATAACCTAATTTAATTATTCTGCGAACTCATCAATAAAACAAGCACTATCTGTCCTACATGCGCAAGAATATTATTTTTAAATCAAAATTTTTTCTCATCATTTCCACAGTTAATGTTTGAATGTATGGATGCCCACATAATGTATTTTTTTAATCCATTGGTTTTCATTACTTTGGCCATTACGAAATAAATATATTTTGTAAAAGTCTGATAAATTTCACTGGCTAGAAATACATTCAAGGCGGCGCGCGGGCCACCCCCTGAGTTAACGGGTCGAAAATTGGGAAGAATTTCCTACTTTTAAAGTAGCCTACCATAATTATTTGTTTTTGTTCTAATGCAGCTGGCAAACACTCAGACAGTTGTCTTTTGTGCCTTAAGGTAAGCGCCGCAGCGACGTTACTCACTTAGCACTGCCCAAGATTAGCATGTAGCTTGAAGACAAGCTACGGACGCGGAATAACTACCCTCACAACGCTCTACGATCTTGTTAGACGGGGATCTACTGTTTGAAGTGAATACCTAACCACTACAAACATCCTTGACCCTGCCAGGACTCGAACCCGAAACCTGTGGCACCGAGCGCCAGAGCGCTAGGCATTCCGTCATTCAGGCCGCTACGCCATAACATTTGTAAGTATCAAATCCAGGTTGAAGGCTGTAGACTTATACGAAGTACGAACAAAACATTTTTTCAAATTTATTTATTAGATTATAAACGATGCTTTCATGTTCGTCCGAAAATCGTTCCAGTAGTTTTTGTTCATTTTTTTTTTAATACTTATTATCGCAAACAGTATGCACTAAATAATTAAAAAAAATTAAAAGAAGTAACTTAAATGTAATTTAAAAGCTGTGTATATCTGATATTTTAAAACGAGAAATATGTGTTATTACTGAAAAAAATGAAACAATTTTCTTAAAATATCGCAAGTAAATTGTTTTACAACACAACAATTTTTTTTCCTGTTTTTCGATAACCTCTGCACTATTTGAATTGACTCATTTTGAAATTATTTTTGATGAAATCTATCAAGGTGTTGCCATGGAAACCTCATATGTGGATATTGTTGTTTGTTTTTCTGTGATAATATTTATTTTTGATATTTACGCATTTACTTACGAACAGTTGATACTGCTTCAAAATTTTTAACTATTATTACTATTTTAACTAAATAATTTTATAACTATTTTAACTATAATTCTAAGTGATTGGATTGGATATTTTTATTTTTTTAATAAACAACAACATCAATTCTTTCAAATGCTATTTTAAGATATGTTAACCACAATTCAAATTTCCTTGTACTTGTTAAGCATAAAACCACAAAATGTCTACCAGCGAGGTGCAATCAATGTAGGCATAAAAGCATTCCTCAACCCTGGCACTAGGTAGGCACTAAGCACTGCCTATCCTGTCTCTCGTGCTACTTGACCAAAATCTATAGGCACCATGTAGGCAATAAGCTTTGCTCTCCATTAAAATTGCGATACATTTTATTAGACCAGAGGTGGCCAACCCAAATGATGCTGCGGGGCACTTTGGAAATGCACCACAACTCCGCGGGCCGCACCTAAAATTACGCTCAAGAGCCAAAACATTATGACCACCCCTACATTTTGCAATGAACTCGCCTGGATGACGTGGAAGGCACGTGATGCAGGTGGAAGTGGTGGTATGAATCCACGGCAAGGCGGGTTGAAGCTGTGTTGCGCGCCAATTCGTTATTGACAGGTGGTCATAATGTTTTGGCTCTTGAGTGTATACATCCCCCTATTAGATTGAGACCCACTATACACATTCTTTTTGAAATGAAACATTGAAACAGAATGGGTCATTATTGTGTTTATATATGTTTACATGTAAGAATAATAACACTGTAATAATAATGAAACTAAAACGCGTTTTGTAAAAAAATATAGAACACTCAAAATGAAATATAAGAAACATATAAATATAAACAAAATAAAAAAAAATAAAAAAATGAAATCATTAAAAGATATTTATTTGACTAGTGCGATATGTGCTTTTCCACTCTTTCTCATAGCTTTTGCAAACCGATCTCCATTTGAGTATTGGCACATCATAACGAGTGTTGCATGTTAGAGACAGTTAGGTTTTAAAGTGCTTTGTGTTGGGTCCATTTCCTTTAAAAAAAAAAAAAAACGATTCGCAAGTGTAACTACCAACTTGCACGCATTATGTCCTATAATAAAAAATGAGCTGCCGCCATTAAAAATTAATGAGAAAAAAAAGTCAGTTTGATTTTAAAAGAATATTCTTCCTAATATATATGAAAGATAGTGCCTGTTTTATTCATGAGTTCGTAGAACAATTAAACTATACTCTGCGAACTCCTGATGCGCGCGCATCTTGGAACATCTAATATAACAGATTTTTTTTGGTCTAATGCAGCTGGCAAACACTTAGACAATTATCTTTGATGCCTTAAGGCAAGCGCTGGACCGACGTTACTCACTTTGCACTGCCCAGGGGCACGTGTAGCTTGAAGATAGGCTACGGACGCGGAGTAACACTACCCCCACAATGCTCTACGATCCTATGAGACCGGGAGTCAAGGTTTAAAGTGGATTCCAAACCACTCTAAACATCCATGGCACCGCCGGGACTCGAACTCGAAACTTGGGGTACAGAGTGCCAGAGGGCTAGTCACTCGGCCATTCAGGCCTCCATTATAACAGATTGTATGAATATAAAAATGTCTATAGAGGGTCTAAATCTAGTATGGGGATATATAAGGTTATACTTATAATGCATTTTAGAGTTAGGATGCATTTCCAAAGTGACCAGCATGATCATTTGGGTTGACCAACCCTGAACTAAGATTTGGTTTGGTTTGTCGCTCTACGGTCAACTAATGCACAATTTTGGCTAAACAGACCGGACCTACTGTTTAAAGTGGATTCCGAACCCCTCACAAACATTCATGCCATCGGCAGGATTCGAACCTGAAGCCTGGGATCCCAAAGGGCAGAGCGCTAGCCACCAGGCCGCCGTGAACTATGAAGTAATATCTTTTCACCTCCAGTTACGTAAGTATAAGAAAGATACAACATACTAGAGACAAATTCATAAAATAGGCACAAAAGGTAATGATAGGGAGATGAATCTATCATTCAAGTTAAAAGCCTTTACATAGTGGCAGTGAATGTACTATGTATATTCATGGGGCGGCTAAGGCGGGCGGAGAGGTCCAAGGTGGGGCTTAACTCTGCGAGAAGGGCGTGGCGCCTTGAGGAAGTGCAGAAACTGGAATTCAAAGGTAAACTGTAGGGAATGGTCGACGGTTGTGCCTGGAGGAGATTATTTAAAAATTAAAGCTCTCCGTAGTGCTCTAGTATTATACAGGATTTCTGATCGCAGTCCTTGTTGATGATGATGGTTTTTTTTTTTTTTTTTTTTGTTTGGGCTGGGAGAGATGATCTGAAGGCGTTGTAACGGCCATGGTTCATAAGAAAAGTGAGTTGTTTTAGGAAATCGAAACTGTTTTGGTTTAGAGACAAAGTGGAAGTGTCAGAAATCATCTGGATGTCGTCTTTTGAATTTGCTGGGTTGGTTTGCATTGGGACAGCTACCACTGTTACTACACCACATCACTGTGCCTAGAGCTGAGTTGCCCCTATGCAGTTTGGGAAATGATGTGGGTGAGAAGAAGTCTGATTGGGTTCGGTGACGCTCTACGCTCATATGAGACCAGGACCTACGGCTTAAAGGGGATTTCTACCCATCCGAAACCTGTAGTACCGAGAGCAAGCGCGCCAGCCACCCGGCCATTATTGGGACAGCTCAGTACTTCTTAGGTTGATTAGTGGATGATTTAGTTTAGTTTCATTTTGTTTGTTGGTCATGTTGTGCACACTTTGGGCTAATTAGACCGGGACCTACATTTTAACGTGGATTCCGAATCAGTCACAAGCATCCATGTCACTGCCGGGATTCAAATCTGAAGCCTGTAGTACCAAAGGCCACAGCGCTAGCCAATTGGCCGCAAAGTTGGATGGTGGGGATTTTTTTCTACAGGAATCTCGGGCATCCAGCCCAGTAGGCCGCCTGATCAGCCGAGCAATTGATACATCTTTTCGATGCGTCCGAAGCGAAAATTTGTTCAGATTCACAATGGGTTCTGCACAATATCAATTTGGTGCTTAAGTTGTAGATTTTGCTGCTCCATAGCCCCTGGAATATATCTTTTGCAGTTAAAAAAGAGTTGTCTTCAGGAAGAATCGAGGCATGTTTACGTTTTTTAATTAAATGCGGGTGATGCAACGCCAATTCTGGTACGAAAAGAACGGGAGATGTTTGTACGAAATTCTTGTCCCTTTAGAATAGTAATTAGCTGTTTAAGGTGTATGGTAAAAAAAAATAATGTTTCTAAAAATTGAAAATGGTACTCGTATAAATTAAAAAATACTAAAAAGAAATAAAAGCAAGTTAAAAAATAAAAACGTTAAAATTAAAATTGAAAGAATTTAAATTAAAACTTCGGTCCAGTGAGGGACCCGTTGTCGATGCCATAAAAATATTGAATAAGATAAAAATTGTGAATTGATGAAGTGGGGTAACGACGAATTTTTAAAAAAGCTTCATATAAGGATATGATATGATATAATAAACCAGTGTATTAAAAAAATACATTATGTGTACATCCTTCTATTCAAAAATGAACTGTCGAAAGGGTGAGAAAAAATTAAATTTGATTTTAAAATAATATTCTCGCACAAATACATATCGCACGAGTAAAATAAATATTTTTTAATGATTTCATTTATATTTAATTTTTTAGTTTTATATATTTCTTTATAGTGTGTGTGCGTTTAGTATCCTTATTATTATCTATGTGTACATGAAAGCATAATAGTAAACACAATAACAATAACTCATTCTGTTTCAATTGTTCACTCCCCAAAAAATGTCTACAGTGGATCTAAATCTAATGTGGATATATATAATTTTATAGGTGGCCCGCGGAGTTAGGATGCATTTCCAAAGTGGCCAAATTCATTGGCATTTCCAAATATTTTTGTTGGTCAAACCTGATCTAAGAAAATTGAGTTTACTTAAAAACTTCCTGTTATTGACATTTTACTTTCTAAGTCAGAATAAAAATGCTATAATTCCATAAATATTTATCACAAATACAAAAAAAAAGCAAGTACTTTTTGTTAAAGCTACTAAAAAAAAAGCTATAACTTAGAGAATAAAAAAAAAAAAAAAAAAAAAAATGTACGTTTTTACACAAAAAAGCCATCTTTTAAATCCGATATTTCGACTTTCGAAATGTCACTTTGCCATTGAAGTGCAAATTCGGGGAATTGAGTTGGCGGCCATTTTGCTCACGGCGGTTGCTATGGCAACGGGACTCCTCCTCTTAGAAGGTCAGTGGGTATGGAAACCATTCAGTTGCTGTTTCTAAAAGGAGTTCGAATCAATCGAATGCATTCGATTCTATGGAGTTATTTTTCAGGTTTATGGTTCAATGCAAATCTTTTCAATTCAAGATTTTTCCATACATTAAATACTTTAATTTTAAATTGAAGAAAATCTATTTATAGATTAAAACAAAAGCTGAATTCACAGTCGAAGAATAACAAGCAATATATAAAAGAACTTTTTAAAGTCAATTCCTTCTTTTTTTTCACTCTATTGCAGAAAGTCCTTTATAAATAATCTTCATTTAATTTTTGAGTTTATCGGGCGCCATCTATTGGTAGATATATGCAACTTAAATCTAAAAAAAAACTAAAATGAATGAATTAAATCTAATTACTGAATTCATATTCGAAAAAACTGTACTAACATCCAGTGTCATGCACTACTAGTTGAAAAAAAATGTATATGAACTTGGGTGGAGGAATAAAAAGTATTTTATGAACGATTGAAAATTTGAACAAGATATATATATAGGGGGAGCGTGAGCTAATAGAAGGAATTGAAGGAAAAGAAGTACTTTACGTTAAAAGAAGTATTCAAGAATTAAAAATTTGAGAACCACTGATAAAAAGAGATAAAATTGTGCAAATAATTCTGTTAACAGGTCAAGTCAAATGATGGCCGATAATTTCGAAAGTACAATAAAACAAATGACTAAACAAAACTTCCAACAAAAGTCAAATGACTAAATAACAAATAATATATAAAAAAAAAATTAAAGTCAATTCCTACTTAGGTCAACAAGGAAACATTTTATTTTAATTACTTTTTATTAAATAATTTCAATTAATATAAATATG
>BPLQ01013610.1:688577-971842 GCA_021605075.1 Caerostris darwini | reverse complement strand
AATACTTCATTATTGCAAGGAATCTTTCCAGTGAGTTTCGAGCAGTCCTGTTCTTGAATTAATAAGTCCTTCTCTTTTTCCATTTTGTTCCCTCCTTGACTCAGACTAGAACCCAGAATGAAAAAAGAAAATTTTTTTTTATGCTTCGCCACTGACGGTATTTATTCCTAAATTTATATCCTGCTAAATATATCTTATACAAGAGAAAATCCCATATAAAACTAAAATTAAATTTAATGAATGAATGAATAATTGAAAAAACTGTATTCACATCCAGTGTCATCCACTACAAAAAAGTGTATTCGAACTCGAGTGGATGAATAAGAAGTATTTTAAGCACGATTGAAAATGTGAACGAGATATATATATAGGGGGAGTGTGAACTAATAGAAGGAATTTAAAAAGAAGTGCTATACGCTAAAAGGAGTATTCAAGAATTAAAAATTTGAGAACCACTGATAAAAAGAGATAAAATTGTGCAAATAATTTTGGTAGCAAGTCAAGTCAAATGATGACTGATAATTTCGAACATACAACAAAACAAATGACTAAACAAAACTTCCAACGAAAGTCAAACGACTAAATAACAAGTAATATAAAAAAATAATTAAAGTCAATTCCTACTTAGGTCAACAAAGAAAAATATGTTAGTTACTTCTTATTAAATAAAAAAAAATTATGCTTCGACGAGGATCGGTCCGAAGGCATGAAGATTCTACGCCAACTCTTTACCAACTTTGCTATTGCAAGACACATTTCTTTTTTCACTCTATTGCAGAAAGTCCTTTATAAATAATTTTCATTCATTTTTTTATTTAGAAAAAATTCTCTGTCTCTCTCACTAATTTATTTACACGTTTCATTTTTTTCCACATGCTTCGTCACTGACGGTATTTATTCCTCAATTTATATCCTGCTAAACATCTCATACAAGAAATTTTTTTTCCTCCCATGTGAAATTAAAATTAATGAATTAAATTTAATGAATGAATGAATATTTTAAAAAACTGCATTCACATCCAGTGCCATCCACTACAAGTTCAAAAAAAGGTATCTGAAGTTGAGTGGATGAATAAAAAGTACTTTATGAACGATTGAAAATGTGAACAAGATATATAGAGGGAGGGTGCGAGCTAATAGAAGGAATTGAATAATCAGTTCATGTCTTCTTTACGTTTACATGTGCAACAATTCAAATTGATAATTATTTGAAATGTCTTCATACAAAAGTAAAATTTTCATTAAATCTTTTTTATTTTTTATTTTTTTTTATCTAAATCAGGAAATTGAAAAAAATACTTAAAATTTGTTCATTAAATTAATTAACACATTAACCTAAAGATTAAATAAAAAAAACTGAAATTAAACAATGCAATAATTAAGATATAGAGATAATAGATAGATAATAGAGATATTAAGATATATATAGGGAGAGAGTGGGCTAATGGTAGGAATTGGAAAAGACGTTTATGTTAAAAGGAGTATTGAAGAATAACAAATTTGAGAAAACCACTGATAAAATTGTGCAAATAATTCTGGTAGCAGGTCAAGTGAAATGATGACTAATTTCGATGGAATAATACGTGTAAAAAAATGTAGGTCACTGTAGGTGGTCCTACATGGGCTCAGTTGTTGGTGAGTGTTCAATCTTCACTTTCGCGGGCGTGTAAACCAACAGTGGCACACCTGTGGTGTACAAGTTGTTTAGTGTGTAATTTTGGGCTGCTAGGCAGGAAATTACGGTACTTTTAGGAGTAGCGTAGGAGACCATCTGGAATAGAATCATAATTCTTCATGATTTTCTGCATTTTTTTTTTTTTTTGTTGGTCTAATGCGGCTGGCAAACACTTAGACAATTGTCTTGGATGCCTTAAGGCAAGCGCTGCACCGACGTTACTCACTTAGCACTACTCAGGAAGTGCGTGTAGCTTGAAGGATAAGCCCCGGACGCGGAGTAACACTGCCGCCGCCGCTACGCTTTACGGTCCTGTTAGACCGGGACCTACGGGTTAAAGTGGATTCCGAACCACTACAAATATCCATGGCACCTCCGGGACTCGAACCCAAAACCTGTGGTACCGAGCGCTAGCCACTCGGTCATTCAGGTCCCCTTTTCTGCATTACTTGTGCAGTATTTTGCTTTTCTGCTGTATTTGTAAACGTGCCACTATTTCTTGCGTATAATCAGTTTTTCTGAATGATTGGCTTTTATATTTTCTTAAATTTTCTCCCTAAAATGATTAAAAAATAAAATATTAACTTAAATGAACTTTTTCAAATATTTCATTGCAGCTTATAAATGATCAGAGTTATAAGCACAATAACATTTCTTGCATCTGCATATTTCTAGAAGCACATAGTTCAATAACTGTAGAACGCCAGAAGAAGAATTTCCAGGGATTTTTAGTATCGCTTCTTAACAAGTTTTACGTTTTCTGGGGCCTGATGGCCGAGTGACTAGCTCTCTGGCGCTGCATGGATGTTTGTAGTGGTTCGGAATCCCCTTTAAACCGTAGGACCCGGTCTCAATGACCGTATAGACCCGATTTAGAATTCCCATCCTTCCCAAACTGTAAAGGGGCAACTCAGCTCTACGCACAGTGATGTGGTGTAGTAGTAGTAGTAGTAGAATTTATCGGGGGCCTGATGGCCGAGTAATTAGCTGTAGGCCCGTAGCCAATCTTCAATGTGTCGTAGGTTTAAACCGTAAGTTCCGGTCTAACAGGATTGTAGAGCGTCGTGGGGAGGCGTAGTGTGGCTCAGCGTCCGTAGCCTATCTTCGAGCTACACGTGCCCCTGGGTAGTGTTCAGTGTGAGCAACCGCGCTGCAGCCCTTGCTGATGGCATAAATATGAACTGTCTCTGTATTGCCAGCTGCATCAGAAATTTTTTTTTTATTTACGTTTTCTAAATAAATACGTGCGGGAAGCTACTGAGTGTTGCAGGGCTAACTGTAGTACAAAAAGAACTGGAGATATTTACCGCAACATTCTGTTCCTTTAGAGCAGGGGGACGAACTCTACTTAACTCATAAATGTGTGTATAATTCGTAACGATGTTTTTGAAACAGATCCGAATTCCAAGTGAAATGCGATTGCGCATATTTTGTTTTTTTTTTAAACTGCAAAGCTCTTGTGTTATTTCTCTTTTTTTTTCCCCTTGGCCTATTATAGTAGGTTTTAACTATCATTTCTGTTGTATTCGTTTTTCTTTTGTGTTGATTTTTTTTTATTCGTCCAATCTGTGAATCTATGAATTTTGATTCTGTAGTCGCTAGAAATAAGAAATACATGTATGTAGATATCGTCCATATTTATGCAATACAAGATATTTATATACCGATGAACTATGATGTTTACATGTCGTGTAATATTTTAAAATGCAATACACTAACTTTAGTAGTTCATTCGAGGGCGAATGATTGTCAGAAAAAGGCCGAATGTAAGGTTTAATTACAACCGCGAGAGGTCGGGGTTATAACTGGTAACTGTGGTCCAGTGCGGTAAGTGGCAGTTGCGGTGAGATCTCGAGACCATGAGGTGAACGCTAGGAGCGTCAGGCGTCAGATAAAAACAGACGGTCAGGGACCGCCTTTGGTTTTTAGATATCAATAGTATTGTAGAAGTGGCACAGGGTGCCAAGTGTATGTATGCATTCACAGTGTAAATAAAAAGATTAGTATTATTGAAAAGAGAGTATTCCATCCTGACGCAACGAGCTGCAAGTACAGTAGCTAACACTTTAAAGTCACATTACAACATTTAAAAAACATGCAAAAAGTACTTACCATAAAGCCTGTTGATATTTCTTGTGGAAGAAATTAATTCTTTTTTTATCCTAAAATAAGAAAGCATGAGTCATGAAATATTATAAATAGTATAGAAACAAAAGTAAAAACAAATGAGGTGCATAAACTGACTATGCATGCACATTCGGAAGAAGTATTGATTTTTATTTTGCTAACAAAATTTGTTACTGGGGTCAGTGTTGTTGAATAAGGAACTTTGTGGAATGTTATTAATAGTGTATTTGATTAAATTTTCTAAAGATGTGTGACTAGTATTGGTTTGGATGACATTTAGAAAGGGTGCAGTTCATAATGTGCGTCGAACACACATTGTAATATTTTATTTTTGGTATCTCCTTTAAAGCTATCATTTATATGTATCATTTTGTAATATTTTATTACTGTTCATATGAAATGAACATATTTATGGCCGACTGGCTAGTGCTTGGTACCCCAGGTTTTTAGTTCGGTGCCACGGGTGTTTGTGAGTGGTTCGAAATCCACTTTAAACCTGTCTAATAGGATCGTAGAGCGTTGCGGGGATAGTGTTACTCCGCGACCGTAGCCTAGAGTGCTAAATAGTGACAGCGGTGCAGCCCTGGCGTATGGCATTAACTGTGTATGTATTTCCAGCTGCATTAGAGCAACATTATTTCAAGTATTGTTACAAAACAACAATCTGAAGACAATTAAATAATTTAAACAACAAATAAGTAGAAAAAGTTTCAAATAATGGAAAATAACTAATTATTTAAAAGAAATGGATGTTATTTTATAATGCACTTGTATTTGCGAAAGTGAACAACATAAAACTTTAAGATCTCCAATAGGTTTCTCTTAAATAATAATGTTTGAATATGAACAAAATGTTTATAGTTTTGAAAATCCTGTGAAACACAATGTTTCGATTTTCTTTTCGAATTTGAAGTTGACATCCATAAATTAAATTCTGTTCGCAACTACAACTGCTGTCAGACATACAGTTTTAGAAACAGTAGTAAAGATTTCACTTCTGTCCTTCATTCTTCTGTGTGCTGTGGCTTTTCTCTAGGTTTAGGTTTATTTTCAAATGCTTGTTTTGGATGCTATTTTGTTTGTGCACCAGTGAATAAATTAGATAATAGTGCCTGAATGACATGGAACAAAAATATTTTCAGAATCTTAATAGAACAATTGAATAGCAATAAAATAGAGCCCATCCGCCTATTTCAAAAGAACACAAAGTTGGGGCAACTCGCATCCCGTGCTTTCCGTACTAGAGTTGGCGATGTATCGCCTCTTGGCTTATTTTCTCCACGTGCATTTATTTAGAAAAGGCTAACATGTTACGAAGCGATCATAATTGTGAATGTAACTAATACGCTAACTCTAAACTAATCTAAAATTCCTTCTTCTCTTCATTTATTTATTTAACTATGTGCTTACTGTTGTCTTAATGCAGCTGGCAAAGCAGCGACAGTTAATCTTAAAGCCATAATAATCTTACTCATTGAGCACTACCCAGGGGGACGTGTAGCTTGAAGATAGGCTACGGACTCGAGTCACACCACCCCCTGCAACACTCTGCGATCTCTTTATTAGACCGGGATGTACGGTTTAAAGTGGATTCCGAACCACTACCAACATCCATGGCATCGCCGGGACTCGAACCCGAAATTTGTGGTACCGAGCTCTAACCACTCGGCCATCAGGTCCACAACTATGAGCTTATTAAAGATGCACAGATACGAAAAATGTTATTTGTTTACTGAATATTTTGTAATAAATACAATTACAAAAAGTAGCTTGCAATGTGTATAAGAATTTATCTTCCTGTTCATCTTTTAGACAAAATAAAATGGAACAGAAAATAAAACTAGTACATATACCACAGGTGGTATACAAGGCAACAACTGAATGGAAAAAAATGTGCTAATTTTAGATTAAGTTACCAGAATTATAACTGTCGTCATTGGCGTCCGGAAAATATCCTATCCGTTTTACCTGCCTAACAACATTTTCGCCCTCATGGTGACACGTTTACATGATCTTATTTAATTTCGGCATCTCTCGGTTTATATTCGAAAGTATATATATACTGAATCAAAGGCATTTAAGACGATCTCATTTCACTAGTGTAGTATAGCACCTCGCGCCTCATAAGTATAATGTGTGAAATTTCAATTGTCCTGCAATATCTACAAGGCACTTTAACGATAATATATATATATATATATATATATATATACTAGCAGAACCCGCATACGTTGTCCTAGAAAATTACATATCGCGACTATATCCTCCAAGTTCCAATATTTGTGCATATTCATTTTCATGGATATCGTTTGAACGGTCTATAAGATGAAATGATGCAGCACCCTCTGGCGGCAAGTAACAATGAAGATAATTCCGCGAATATATTTTTATACTAGAGTACAAAATATGACCGATTTCCATAGCGATGGGTTGAACGGTATTAAAGTTGATGCACTGCAGCACCCTCTGGTGGTGTCTTACAACAAAGGGGATGACATGAAAACCATTCTTCATCTTTTGTCAAAACCCCCACAAAAAATTTCATCCAAATCAGCCCAGTCGTTTAGGAGCAGTTCAATGACAAACACACGTACAGAAGAATTACATATATAAAGATATATAAAATATGAAATGTATGAAGAAGCATTGCGAGTAAAGCAAAAAGCAGATCAGTTACTAATACAACCGCATTAACCTCACCACAGGAGAGGCCAATGCACAGTTTACTGACTCAATTAAAGCCTTTTGCGGTTAGCAGATTTGACATTTTTTTTTTTTTTTTCAAATGGAGAGCTGTTTTCTGTAGCAACCTTTTCTCGAAGCTTTAACTCTTAAGCCAGCTCCTTTTCTACAAATATTTCTTAAAAAAGTCAATTAAATATTTTTTTGTATTAATATACATGCGTTTATTTATCAAAAATGTGCGAATGTCTCACATAGATAAATTTCATTTCGAAAAAATTAAAAACAGTAAAATACACGTCACATTCAATAGCCAAAAGAATATATAAAAGTTTGAAAATTCTAGGCATGAATGAAGAATGAAGTATTCCAAATTCTACAAGAAACATTGTCACATTCATTAGCCAAACGCAACGCACTAAGATTACGAGTATAGCCTTTGGATGTACAAATGTTTAAAATCCCTACCCAAAACATTAAAAGTGATTCAAAACCACACTACAAAACATTGCAAGCAAAAGCCAAATTCTAAAGAAAATTTCCTGAGACTAACATTATTCATGAATCATTTCAACAGTTAAGGGGCCCAAAATACCTTTTTCCGCTAAAATTTGCAATTTAGTTTTTTTTCCTTGGCCCTCATTTTCGGATAACGTCACGGAACCCTAACCAGGACAACATCAAGTTCTCACATGATATGAAACAATAATAATAATAATAATAAAAATAAAAATCAATATAAAAACTACCCTATTCTAACACATTGAGCAATCCTTACATTCCCAGCGGTATTTGCTTTGGGTGGGGCCTGATGGCTAGCACTCGGTGTCGCAGGTTTCGGGTTCGAATCCCTGAGGAACTATGGATGTTTGTAGTAAATCGGAATCCACTTTAAACCGTTAGTCCTGGTCTTAATAGGATCGTTGATCGTTATGAGGGTAGAGTGACTCGTGTCCGTGTCCTATCTTCAAGCTACACGTGTCTCCTGGGTAGTACTCAATGAGTCACAGGGGTGCAGCCCTTCCTTATGGCATGAAGATGAACTGTCTCCAGGGCCGTATTTTCCTATAGGCTAACTAGGCTTCAACCTAGGGCCTCAAGATCCAGAGGGACCAACATTCAAATTGTTAGCAAAATTAGAATGACACTATTCTAAAAACACTAAAACACTTAATAGAAAATAAGGAGAAATTCTACACAATATAACTAATAAACAAACAAAAAAATGTATTGGTTAAGATCAAAGCGATGATTTGATTAGTTATTGTTACAAGTACTCTATAGGGTGCTAAGAATAAATGTCCAAATAAGTGTTCTCGGCTTTTTTTATTATTATTTATTATCCGTGCCACATTTTTTTATAAAGATGAGTACCCATCGCAACATGCTTCATTTAACATATTGATATATATATATATATATATCTATATATATATATATAGATAGATAATATATACACTCAAGAGCCAAAACATTATGACCACCTGTCAATAACGAGTTGGCCCACCTCTGGCGCGCAACACAGCTTCAACCCGCCTTGGCATGGATTAATACCACCACTTAATACCAGTTAAATACCACTTCCACCTGATCACCTTCCACGTCATCCTGGCGAGTTCATTGCAAAATGTAGGGGTGGTCATAATGTTTTGGCTCTTGAGTGTAAATATCGCAGTAATGATATTATCTCTCATGTAATTCACAAACTTAAAATAAAAATGGGAGGTGAAAAGGCCTCATAAGTGGAATAGCCTCTTTTCATCTAAATCCGGCCCTGACTGTCTCTGTATTGCCAGCCGCTTTTGCTTTTGGGGTTCAGATTCTGTACTGATGGTTGTTTTGCAGGTTGCCATGCTGAACATCGACCCCCACCTCTTCCAGCCTAAGGTGATCCGCCTGCAGACGACAGAGAGCATCGGACACCACCTCATGCGCACCACCCTGCACAGCAACTCGCAGGTAACACCCCTCCCCTTACAGGCGATTTCATAATAAGACCTCGTTGATATGCACATACATAGTAAACAATCTCAACATCCTCAACATCCTGGTAAACATATATATATATATATATATATATATATATATATATATATATATATCATCATCATACGCATATGTATATCCTTATCCTCATCATCCTCAATATTATGATGGTAAACATATGTATATCATATATCATCCTCAACATCATCATACATGGTAAAGATCATATATATATATATCATCATACGTGGTAAACATATGTATATCATATGTCATCCTCAACATCATCATACATGGTAAACATATGTATATCATATATCGTCTTCAACATCATCATACATGGTAAAGATCATATATATATCATCATCATACGTGGTAAACATATGTATATCATATATCATCCTCAACATCATCATACATGGTAAAGATCATATATATATATATATATATATCATCATACGTGGTAAACATATGTATATCATATATCATCCTCAACATCATCATACATGGTAAAGATCATATATATATATATATATATATATATATATATATATATATATCGTCATACGTGGTAAACATATGTATATCATATGTCATCCTCAATATCATCATACATGGTAAACATATGTATATCATATATCGTCTTCAACATCATCACATATGGTACACATCATATGTATATCATACATCATCCTCTATATCATTATGGTAAACATCACATTCACCATCAGAATATGTGTACACCAAAGCACTGATTCTCACATTGAACATTCTGAATCAAAATCACTGAATCACTGTGATATTTACTAATGGATTTTGAAGAATGTGTGAAATAAGTTCAATGACTTTTATTGATCTCATATAAAAGCAGTTTTTTTCATAACAATGTTCATTTTAGAACTTTATAGAGTTCCATTATTTGCGCTCACTAAAACAATGTCTTGTACTACGTCTTGTGTTGTCAGTCTTTTTTTAAGTCCTTATGTAAAATTAAAAAAATTACCCAAGCGAACATTTGACTTACAGTTTAATATAGGGATGGTCAACCCGCAGCCCACCTTGAATATTTTTCTGGCCCGTGAGATGTATGCCACTTTTACAAAATATATTTATTTCATAATGGCCAAAGTAATCAAAACCAATGTATTAAAAAAATAACATTATGTGTGCATCCCTCTATTCAAAAATTATCTGTCTAAAAGGATGAGGAAAAATGAACTTCGATTTTAAAATAATATTCCTGCGAATAGAGGGCAGATAGTGCCTGTTTTAGGGATGAGTTGACAGTTATGAGTTCGTGAAATAATTAAATAAAAGTCTGCGAATTCATGATGTGCGGACATCGATTTGCAAAAGCTAAATGAAAGAGTTGGGCCTGATTGGCTAGCGCTCGGTACGACAGATTTCGGGTTCGAGTCCCGACAGGTGTTATGGATGTTTGGAGTGGTTCGGAATCCACTTTCAGCTGTAGGTCCCTGTTTCATAGGACTGTTGGGCCTAGAGCTGACAACCCTACCCGGTAAAAGAAAAACATCTGTCGTCTCCTAATGTACAAGTAGGCAGACCGCCTGGGCCCACAATGGGCTGTTGCGCCAATGAAGTAAAAGGGTGGAGAAACCCATATCGCAGTAGTCAAATAAATATTTTTTATATTTCCTTTTTAGTGTTCTGTATTTCTTTACAATTTGAGTTTGGTATCATTATTATTATATTATCTACGTGTACATGCAATAATAATAGCAAACACAACAATAATAACTCCTTACGTTTCAATGATTCACTCCAAAAAAAATGTGTATAGTGAGTCTCAATCTAATAGGGGGATCTATAATTTTATAGGCGGCCCGCGGAGTTATGGTGCATTTCCTATTCCACTTAGTAACAAATATTGACATTCTTGATATGTCTACTGAATTCCAATATTCAGTTGACAAAGGCAAAGGTTGTGTTTGTTTTGGATTACCTGGGAAGCGAGTCCCGCACATCCATCTTAAAAGTAAAAACATAATTCATTACAGGTAATTGCAGAAAAGACAATAAAAATCGAGAATTTATAAAGTTGTGGGATTGAGTAAGAGCCATAGCTCAGGGGTGGGAGGAGTAATTAAGTCGAGAAATCTTTGACCGATGTTGAGAGTTAGAACAGTGAAGATTCAAGGAATCCGTGTTATATTTACTCACGAGGCAAGGGCAGAAGGAGGTGGGGGAAAAGGCAAGGGGTCGCAGAGGGCACGCGAATTCTATCGCTAGTCGGGGAGAAAACGCAAGACGGTGGGAGCTGATGTAAACAAATGGTCAGTGATAGAAAAGTCTCAAAAGAGAAATCTAAATGGGATAATTAGGGTGAGAAAAGGGGCAATTATCGAGAGTTACAGTTCAGTTGACATACTTCTATATCCAAGGATCATGGGAGAGAATCGGTGCGATTCATCGGAGTACCTTGGTCGCGAAGCGACCAGACCTCCAAATAGCAAAAAAATAATAATAATAATAATAACTAAACAGTGGCAGTCGGTCACTGTCCATTGATAAGTAAAACAAATTGCACATTAATCGAAAAATTATAAAAGAAGAAAACAGTTACAAAAAAGACAAGCAAGATATTTACAAACAATACAAAAAAGAAAAAAACCCCTAAATATACAAAAGGCCAATGCACAGCAGAGCACCCACGCAGTGGCAGTATCAAAAACAAAACAAACGTGGACCTAACCAAAAGTAACCAGGACCAGAGATAGATGTTAAAAAAAGAAAAACAATCTACTTATTAATGTTGAAGACATGACGGGGTCTTTTACGGAAGGAATGAAGTGAAATATCATATTCAATTTTAGTAAGATCATTAATAACCGAGTTGTTGGAGCTATTGAGAGAAGTGTAAAAATTAGTTGCAATTTTAGCCACATATTCCCGAAAACTAAGCATAGAAAAAGCATATTTAATTTCCCTATTCCTAAAAAACCACGGTGCGTCAACAATCATACGGACAACTTTGTTCTCTAGGATCATGGGAATATGTGTTCGAGTACAAGGGGTCGCTAAATGTGGAAACTCGAGAGCCCTGCCCCAAAAGAAGGATCGTCTGCACCTTCCTCCCCCCTGACCTTGACGCGTCTATTTTTGGACTTCTCCGAAAATCGATCGCATCTGTGGTTGAAAAACAGACAACCCATTCGTGTAGGGGGGAGATGCCATCTGTATTTTAATACACAGAAATAATCACACGGTTTGATATTGTTTGTAAAAGGGTGGGAGTTTTTGAAAAGCGCAAATGATAAACACAAGTGATTAGTAATCGTAGAGATTTTAGAACGTTTTTTTTTTTTTTTTTTTTTTTTTTTTTTTTCTAATGCAGCTGGCAAACACTTAGACAATTATCTTCGATGCCTTTAAGGCAAGCGCTGCATCGACGTTACTCACTTAGCATTATCAAAGAGGTGCGTGTAGCTCGAAGATAAGCTACGGACGCGGAATAACACTACCAACGCAATGCTCTACGATCCTGTTAGACCGGGACCTACGTTTTATAGTGGATTCCGACATCCATGGCACCTCCGGGACTCGAACCTGAAACCTGTGACGCTGAGTGCCAGAGCGCTAGTCACTTGCATATCGGGCTCTTTCTTTATATTTAAAGTACGCAATATAAATTACGTCATTTGTCGAATTAAAAAAAAAATACGTCATCGTTACCGCAAAAGTACGCTGTGCACACTGAAGTCGCTTTAGTGGAAAAAGACTGACGATATAAAAAACAACACCCCAAGACTTCACTGAAAGTTTAAATATAACTTTAACGATTAAAATGAACATTGAACGATTCTTGTAACATTTAATTGCATCATATTACTTCCAATTACATGCACGAAATACTTGCTACATCAATAATAGACGTATAAATTTTACACAATTCATTTCGGGGCAGCGGGCGTACCTGTTACGGAGTTCCTACGTGATTTTAAGAACCACGAAAACGTCCACATCTTAAAGTAGCATGCACAAAATGAAGTTGCTAAAATTGAAGAGTAGTAAGTAATAAAAAAGAAAAAGAAAGAATTTAAGAAAAAACATCTCTTGCTTGAGAACAATTAAAGCAAGAGACCGAAAGAGATAAAGCCATAGGTACAATTAAGAGTCCGTTGACGATGCCCCCTTCCCCCCAAAAAAAAAATAAATAAATAATAATAATAATAAATAAATAAATAGATGAAATAATTAAAAGTTAGCATAAGTAAAAACAAGCTATAGAATAAATTAAAACTGCTAACAATTAAAAAGTTAAAAACCAGATAGCTATTATTAAGATTAAGGTGCACATCGTAGCTAATAATTAAAATTTAAAAGCCAAAAATTGCAGCTCAGATTCGCTTGAACTGACTAAGGTAGCAAGACTGATTTATTTCGATTATAATTTTTATCATGATATTTATCGCACGGCGCATTTCGTCAGTTAAAATAATTGCAATGAATGATTCCGAATGAAAGGGTTTTTCTGCTAGAGGGGGAGGTGCCCTTGTTCGAACGGAAGTTCGACATCGATCCCTGTCCGCACCCCTTTTGTTCTGCCACCTGGGAATCGGCGTCGGGAGTCGAGACGGCGCCCCTCCTGACGTCATGTCACCCCTGTCGTGACGCACCTCCCCCCATGACACGTCACTGGTGACGTCGCCCCGTCTTGGGAAACAAAGGTGATGCCAACGGCTCATTTACAAACACAAATTGGCATCGCATTGCGCGACGCCAATGGAGCCGCATGGAGGAGTTGCAAGAAAAAAAGGCGCCAAGGTGCGTTCGCGAGCTGTTGGCATCATGTAGAAATGATAAAATATAGACCGCTCTTTTATTTGAGGGGAACAGGGCGTTAAGGCGAACATTGTTGGCGACAGAATTTACGTTGTATCGCCACTACAACGCCCGCTTGGAGGATTCTTTTACACCAGTATGTTCTCAGTAAGACATTCGTTATATAAATAAACACGCGTTATTAATGAAAATTCGCAAGGAGACACAAAAATTAAAAAGCATATTTTAGAAAATATATACATTAATAAGTTATAATAATTAACCAATATTATTTTGTTGTTGGAAAGGGAATATATGTTGATCTAATGCAGCTGGCCATACAGAGACAGTTACTCTTTATACCATCAGCAAAGGTTACTCATTGAGCACTATCCAGAGGGAACGTGTAGCTTGAAGATACGCTAGGAAAACGAATAACACTAACCCCACAAAACTCTACGAATCTCTCTCTCTCTCTCTCTGTGTGTGTGTGTGTATATATATATATATATATATATATATATATATATATATATATATATAAGGTGGGAGAGAAAGTAGCTTGACTCAAAAACTTTCGGTTTCCTCATCTGTGGTGCAAGGGACATGCATTATTTCGGCATATTGTTGTTGTTGTTCGAATTATTGCACACGAACATCAACATTCAATTCAACATTTCAAACATCAACTTTCAATTCAGCATTTCAAACATCAACATTCAATTCAACGTCAATGATATGTAAAATAATGCATATGCAAAGTATATCATTATTTCACATATTGTTGATGCTCGAATTATTGCACATTTTCCACTAGAAAGTCAAAAAAGCCTGAGTCTGAAGCCTTCTCAAACATCAAAATAACAACTACAGATTCCTCTTTTGTTTCCGAGATGGCTGCTGTGTTTGGTAATTGTTGTTTGTTTCTTATCCCACTTGGCTGGCCAAGCCCACGAGCCCGTACGTACTCATGATTGAAGGGGAAGGAAGCAGCTTCTGTTGGGATGGAGCACCCGTAGGTAGAAGCCTGACTTTTGGCTCCGTGATGCTCTTACAGTCATAGGAGACCGGGACCTACGGCGTAAAGTGGATTCCGAACCACTACAAACAGCCATGGCACCGCCGGGATTCGAACCCGAAACCTGTGGTACCGAGCGCCAGACACTCGGATATTCAGGTCCCAAATGTGTGAATGCCAACGGCACGCGGTGTTCCCAGGTAGTCACCCACCCAAGTACTGACCGCGCCCAATGATGCTTGACTTCGGTGATCTAACGAGAACCGGTATATTCAGCATGGTATGGCCGTTGGCATGTGTTTGGTAATAATATACTGAATGTGCTAAATGATTCATACTATCCAAATACTGGTCCAGAACAATTAAAATAAACGTGTCGAAAAACAATCCAGGTAGTGAACTTGACGCGAGTGCTGCTTTCAGCCTTTTATGTTTCCAACACTCCGCAGTCGGTGGGAAAAATAAATGTATACAAAAATTTTGACTGTACTGGCTGTACAAAAACTGTATTTTTGCTTATGTAATCATTTGTGGATAGGCTAAAAAAGGGCGCCAGCAACTATGGGAGCGGTGGTGGGGGTTCTGCGTTCAACGATGCAACTCAAATCATTTAGTGACAAATAGATTTGCCAAGTCTCAGTGCAACTTTTTCTCTCCTGCCTATTTAGCGGCCAAGTGGCTGTTGGTACCACAGGCTTGAGATTCGAATCGTGGCCGTTGCATGGAGGTTTGTTAGGGGTTCGGAATCCACGTTAAACTGTAGATCCCGATCTGTTTAGTTTGAAGTGTGCACAGGATGACAGTAGAGCGACAGATCAAACCAAACCTGTATATTTACGATGGAAAATAACTTGTTGTTGTTTTTAATACGCTTTTATTAGTTTCACCTGTATGTTTGTATGTATGTAACTGACTTTTTCCCCTAGAGATCTGTTTCTCCTCATATATACTCTTTAAGCTGCAAAGAAATATTTACAGGCTTCTTTCAGAAAGAAAACAGTTGATTCTTTTATATTAGTTTCACCTGTATGTTTGTTAGTTTGTTTGTAACTGACTCTTTGGGCTCGATTTTGCCCTACTTTAAGCGATAGCCTTTGTTTTACTCACAATTAGATTATTGTAAAAACTATAGTTCCACTCCTCCATACCGGGCCCTCATTTAAATATTATACTTTAAAAACACTAAAAAACACGCTTTTTGAGTTAATCAAACTAAAAAGTAAAAAATAAATTAATAGTTAAAAAAAACTAAAAAACACGCTTTTAGAGTGAATCCATCTAAAAAGTAAAAAATAATTGTTAACATAAGAATAAAATGACTGACGAGAAAAGGAATGTCACTGTTCTAAAAGCGTGGGGTGCTCGATATCAATCGTTATAATTTTTCACCAGTTTCATTCCGAAATGCAGAGTTAGTTTTAAAATGCCATACAAAGCACCCCACGCTTTTAGAACAGTGACATTCATTTTCTCGTCAGTCATTTTATTCATATGTTAACAATTATTTTTTACTTTTTAGATGGATTCACTCTAAAAGCGTGTTTTTTAGTTTTTTTTAACTATTAATTTATTTATCTCAGTAGTTACACAACATCTGGACCCAGTCCACGTACCCGTGGTGTCTCATGGAAGGAGGGCAGGACATTACGGCTTCTGTTGGGATGGAACCCACGTAGTTACAAGTCTCACTGGACTCCGTGACGCTGACTTTTTACGAGGCAACCCTACACTCACATTAGACAGGGTGGGTCCTACGGCTTAAAGTGGATTACAAACCACTAACAAACATTCATGGCACCTCGGGACTCGAACTCGAATCCTGTGACACCGTGCACCAGAGCGTTAGTGATGCTCCATGATACTTCCTTCCGAAAAAATAATAAAAAGATAAAAAATATATATATAATCTGCTATGCCGATATACAGGTTACCCATAAAATTTAGAATTTTATGAAAAACAATTATGTAACTAAACAATGCAAATAAAAAATAGAAAATTCCAGACGATTTTCTTTTCTGAAGAGATCTCACTTTCACTTTGAAATAAAACTAAATAGCATTGCCTTTGCTTTCACCAAACTGCCTTTCAAAACAATTTTACGTTACTTAATTATTTGCTCGAGAAAGAATTTTAAATAGATATTATGTATAAGAAAACTCATGAAAGAAATTTAAACTATGCATAAAAATGCTCGTAGAAGAAATTTTCAAGAAATTATTGGTGACAGTGAAAATGTTAAAAATTGAAAATGGTCAAGGACACCTTAAATCAGGGGTGGCCAACCTACGGCCTGCATTGAATATTTTTCCGGCCCGTGAGATGTATCACACTTTTACAAACTATATTTATTTTAGAATGGCCAAAGGAGTGAAAACCAATGTAATAAAAAAAAATACATTATTTCTGCATCCATATATTCAAAAATTAACTTTGATTTTAAAATAATATTCTTGCGCAAACAAGTATCGCACTAATAAAATATATTTTTTTTTAATTAATTTTTTTTTTTTATTTATATATTTTTTAGATTTCATTTTTTTTATTTCGTTTATATTTATATATTTTTTATATTTCATTTTGAGTGTTCCATACTTCTTTACAAGATGCGTTTATTATCGTTATTATTATATCATCTATGTTTACATGAAAGAATAATTTTTTTTTCTTCTAATGCAACTGGCAAATAGACCGTGATCTTTCGCCATAACGGCTGCGCCGCTGTTACTCACTTTGCATTACCCAGGGGGCGCGTGTAACTTGATGGTAAGCCACGACGTGGAGTAACAATGCCCCCGCAGCGCTCTACGATCCTATTAGGACCGGGACCTACGGCTTAAAGGGGATTCCGAACCACTACAACACCCATGGGCAAAAGCCGGGATTTGAACCCGATACCTGTGGTACCGAACGCCAGAGCGCTAGCCACTCGGCCATCAGGCCCATGAAAGAATAACAGTTAACACAAAATTAATAACAGCTCATCATGTTTCAATGTTTCATTCCAAAAACAGCGCAAAAACAGCAGCAAAAACTCAGTTTCCTATGAGCATGCGCGCTAGGGAGAAAAAGCTAACGGATGTCCTACGGAAACTAACGTACGGTATGCAAAAACTCTCTAATATCTAGAATAGTGGGCCTAATTCTAATAGGGGGATGTATAATTTGATATGCTGCCCGCGGAGTTAGGATGCTTTTCCAGATTGGCGCGCAACATCATTTGGGTTGGCCACACCTGCCCTAAACAATACGAATACCCATATATTTTATGGGTAATTATTTGAAAAATTACTTGAGCGTAATTTTCAATACATAGTAAAACCGAATCTCTCCATTTAATGTTATTTTGTTAACGTTATACTTTTGGTACATAGGACACACTTTATTTATACCTTTGGTACGCCTAAAAATAATATAATTGCTGACTGAAAATCGGATACATAATTATTCTGATAAAATAGAATTATTCCGATTTCCATAATTTGAAGCCAATAAAAATTGGTAAAAATAAGCAACATATTATTTAACACTGAAATTGCTATAAAATATCTATATTTTTTAGAAAAATGATAGTTCTTAATTAAACGAAAAATATTTCTTTTATTTCTTAAAGAGTCAATTGTTATTTAATTAAAAGCGTTTTTAATTTAATTAGAACGAATATTATTTAATTAAATAGTAAATGCTATTAATTATTCATTTAATTTTTACAATTAAACGAATTCTTTATTTAATATCATTCGTTATTATTTTGACGAATTTTTCGTTATTGTTAGGCAACAGATAAACGAGGAAGTCACTTTGAAAACCCAAAAGTCACAGTCAAACAGGAAGTCACCCATTTTCAAAATGCTGTAAAAAAAAAAAAAAAAAACCACTCGTCACAACGAGTTCACATTTGAACCGAAGATACTTGAAGAAGGGGGGAATAATCGGTACGGCATCCAAAAAAAGTTCCAAAGTGTATGAATAGAGGGCGCTGTAAGTGGCCTAAAGAAAGCGGTTGCCAATGATAGTTTGAATCGAAACTATAACGTATTTGGCGTGAGTTGTACATCAAACCAACTGTAGTGTTCAATGTGCTTGAGGGTTTCGGTTTTTGGATGAAAAAAATGACTTTCGAGTCATTCCACAATTGTGGCACTGTGAGTGGAAAACCCATCCACCACGGCAAGGTCATACCGAATTGGATGGGAAAAATTGGTGGAAATTTTATTTGGATGCCGTAACGTTTCCCCCTTCTTCAAGTATCTTCGGTTCAAATGTGAACTCATTGTGACGAGTGTTTCTTTTTTTACAGCATTTTGAAAGAGGGACTTTAATTATACTAGTATGTCTTAAGAAAGTAGGTTAAGTCACCCTATTTCACCACAACCCGATCTCCAATAAATGTTTTCTGTTTCTGTTTTTCAGATAATGACTGGGATTGCAAACCGCGTCCAAGAGGAGGCCAACAACAACATTCTGGCGGTCAGTAGCTCTTCTACTTTCATTAAAAGTGCTTTTAACATTTTATGCCTTATTGGTTTTTTAGAAGTTATGTGGTCTTAAATTTTTTTGCGAATGTATAAAATAGATCTCGTGGGTATGGTTTCTGTTGTTATAATGCAGCTGGCAATGCAGCGACAGTTAATCTTAATGCCATAAGCAAAGGCTGCACCGCTCTTACTCATTACCCAGGGGGACGTGTAGCTTGAAGATAGGCTACGGACTCGAGTCACACCACCCCCTGCAGCACTCTGCGATCTTTTTATTAAACCGGGATGTACGGTTTAAAGTGGATTCCGAACCACTACAAACACCCATGGCACCGCAGGGACTCGAACCCGATACTTGTGGTACCGAGAGCCAGAACGCTAGCCACTCGGCCATTCAGGCCTCGTGTAAAAGATATAAACAATAAGAAAAAAAATTATTTTTGTAGTGGAGTTTTAGTAGCTGAGTATAATGAAGTAATCTTCACTGATAAACGATCATTTAACTTAAATGTCACTCGAAACTTTAACAGCAATAGATCGTCTTGAAGACTGACTGACTTTAATAGACGTAAAGATAATATTGATAAGATACGGCTTGAAGATAAGATATTCTTCTTTTAACGTATGTTTACAGTACATGATATGCATGTACACTTTTTATGATGCTGCCACTCATGAAAATACGAAACAAACAAGAAAAATGATTTTTTTTTAATTTATTGGTTTCTTATATTTGATTAACAAATAATTATTTTCTTTTTAATGCTGTTGACATAATACAGGTTTTATAACAATCGTTATTTGTAATCGTGCGAAGAAATTTTATTTTTATTTTTTGATCGCAGTTCACTGCGAAAACGTCAATCCCAGGTTTCTTTTTTAAATTCCTACTCTTAGTTCACACTCTCCCTATATATGTCTTGTTCAAATTTTCAATCGTTCATAAAACACTTTTTATTCCTCAAGTCAAGTTCAAATACATTTTTTTTTGAACTCGTGGTGGATGACACTGGATGTGAATAAAGTTTTCTTGAATATCAATTCAGTAATTAAAATTATTTAATTAATTTTAGTTTTTTTTAGATTTAAGTTGCATCTATCTACCCATAGAGGGTGCCAGATAAACTTAAAAAAATGAATGAAAATTATTCATAAAGGACATTTTTGCAATAGAGTGAAAAAAAAGTAGGAATTGACTTTAACATTTTTTTTTTATATTACTTGTTAATGCTACGGATGCGAGTTACACTATCCCCACAACACTCGACGATCCTGTTAGACGGACACTTACGGCTTAAAGTTTATTCCGAACCATTCCAAACATCCTTGGAACCTCCGGAACTCGAACCCGAAACCTTTGGTACCGAGTGTCAATCACTCGTCCATCAGACCCCTTGTTTCTAAAGTGGAATCATGAGAAGCTTCCTGATTTACGCTCCTACTGGCATGTGCATCTTGGAATGGGCATGCGCAGATGCCAGTGTGTAGGCCGCATATGGAATAGGACAGTATGGGTATATATATTTATGTATATGACATTAGTATAACAACGGAATATTCCAGTATGGGCGAAAACGTCAATCGAATGTTTCTTTTTCAATGCTATGGACGCTATTCACACTATCCCCGCAACTCTCTACTATCCTATTAGACCGGGACCTACGGTTTAAAGTGGATTCCGAACCCCTACAAACATCCATGACACCGCCGGGATTCGAACCCGAAACCTGTGGCCCCGAGCGCCAGACACTCGGCCATTCAGGTCCCAAATGTGTGAATGCCACAGGCACGCGGTGTTCCCAGGTGGTCACCCACCCAAGTACTGACCGCGCCCGATGATGCTTGACTTCGGTAATCTAACGAGAACCGATATATTCAGCATGGTACGGCCGTTGGCACGCTTATATATACAGAAAGCAATGTCTTAAATAAAATGGCTTATTTTAGAGTCAATAATAGTAGACTCTTCCAAATTGATTCCTCCCTTGACTTCTGAAAATAACAGATTCCACCAAGCTATTTTCGACTTTTCCCATTTAAGAAAAAAAAAATTTTTTTTTTTTATAAAATTTTTTTATGACAGAAAAATAATAAATTTTCATGATGAAAAAATAATCAATAACAAGTGACCTTGAAATGTAGTGGTTTTTTTTTTTTGTAAGAAAATTTGAAAATTGAAAATTTTCAAGTTTTTTCAGAAATTTTCAATTTTCTTCAAAGACGAAAATATGCGGACGTTAATCTATTATTTTTTTCAAATAGTGGGACATACTATTTTATTTATATATATACTATATTGATACTATGTATACCTATTGATTATATACTATTGCTTATGTGCCTCAATATCCGAGAGACTAGCGCTCGGTACCACAGTTTTCGGTTTCGAGTCCATGGATGTGTGTAATGGTTCGGAATCCATTTTAAAGCGTAGGTCCCGGTCCTAATATGACCGTAGAGCGTTGCGGGGGTAGTGTTACTGCGCGTCCGTAGTTTACCTTCAACTTACACGCACTTACTGTGAAGTGCTAAGTGAGTAACGTGTGTAGTGCTTGCCTTAAGGCATCGAAGACAAAACTGTTTAAGTGTTTGCCAGCTGCGTTAGAACAAGATTATATATATATATATATATATATATATATATATATTGACACTATTGATTATATACTGCACTCAAGAGCCAAAACATTATGACCACCTATCAATAACGAGTTGGCCCACCTTTGGCGCGCAACACAGCTTCCACCCGCCTTGGCATGGATTAATACCACCACTTAATACCAGTTAAATACCACTTCCGCCTGTTCACGTGCCTTCCACGTCATCCAGGCGAGTTCATTGCAAAATGTAGGGGTGGTCATAATGTTTTGGCTCTTGAGTGTATATTACCTATTGGTTATATACTATATTTATACCTATTCATTATATGTACCTATACTTATTGATTATGTTTATGTTTAAAATGTCTATCCTTCTTGTAGGATGGCGAATACGAAGGACGACGACAGAGTTTCCACGATTCGGAATCGGAACCGCCCACGCAGTGGACCCCCGAACAGAGTGAGTTCACCCCTCTCTTACCCTGATCCCCACACATCCTTTTCAGCATTGGATTTTATTCAGTTTTGTTTCTATTAACACTGCACTAGGCGCTCTTTCATCCGGTATTCGATGGTTCGGCACTTTCTGTAATTCGGCACTGATCGAGCCATTCGCTTTCTGAATTTTTTTTCCTGTGGACCTTGACAACAAGGTTTTATCATAGAGTATAATAGAGCGTTGAGGGCAATCCTCACATCGTCATACACCTCACGTGGTTGTTGCTTTGTAGGTCAACATATGCGATAAAAGTTTTGGTACTACGACTATTTCTACACCACATCACATCACTGTGCCTAGAGCTGAGCTGCCCCTATACAGTTTGGGAAGGATGTGGGTGAGAAGAAGTCTGACTGGGTTCTGTGACACTCTACGGTCCTATGAGACCGAGACCTATGGTTTAAAGTGGATTCCGAATCATTACAAACATCCATGGCGCAATCGGGACTCGAACCCAAAACCTGTGACACCCAGGGCCAGAGGACTAGTCATTCGGCCATCAAGCCCCTATTATACTTATAACACTGCAATACGAAATTAACATTATTGATAATAAAATTTTTCAAAAGGTTAACTTTTAAGTATAAATATTTAAAAAAAAGGGGCGGGGGATAAATAACCCTTTATTTTAAAGTGAGTTTTGAGACTCTTTTGTATGGTTCATCGCTTTAAAAAACCACTGACGTAGAAATATAGGCAGGGCCGAATTTAGATGAAAAGAGGCCCTAGACTATTCCACTTCTGAGGCCCTTTCACCTCCCATTTTTAAGTTTGTAAATGACATGAGAGATAATAAAATATATCACTTCTGTGATATATATATATCAATGTGTTAAAGGAAACATGTTGTGATGGGTACTCATCTTTATAAAAAATGGGGCACGGATAATAAATAAAAAAAAAAGTCGAGAACACTTATTTGAACATTTATTCTCAGCACCCTATAGAGTACTTGTAACAATAACTAATCTAGCATAACACACAACATTTACAAAGAAACAAAATTCAAATAATAAAAATCTTTGCCCACAGAAATAAAATATGCAATAAAAATTATCTTATTTTCTATTCTAATTAATTGTTGGCCCCTCTTAATCTTGAATCCCTAGGCTGAAGCCTAGTTAGCCTATAGGAAAATCCGGTCCTTTTATAGAGAGAACGCAAAGATAGTAAGTTTAATAACTTCTCAAGTCATACCACAATTGCCTTTATTGGACTGCTGACCCAATGTCTGCACCCATCAAAGGCTTCGGTGTCTTAGAAACTTACAAACCGCAGGCCAAACAACGAAAAACAAAAAGAAATTGTTCAAATTGTCCAAATTTTCAACTACTATAGATCAAATAGTCCAAAATTTCAACCAATATAGTTCAAATAATTTAAAATATCAGTGGCAGATTTCTGGACAGGAGATGTTTTGATTTACGCGGTAGGGTTGTCTGCCTTACGCCCACGCCATATTAGACCGGGACCTATTGTTTAAAGTGGATTCCGATCCAGTACAAACTTCCAGGGCACCACTGGGACTCGATTCTGTGGCACAGAGCGCCAGACCGTTAGTCGCTCGGTCATCAGCCGCTATTATACTTATAAGACTGTAAAAAAATAATTAAATAAATAAATAAGAATTAACATTATTGATAATAAAATTTTTATAAAAAGATTCACTTTTAACCATAAATATTTTTTAAAAAATGAGGGAAATTAACCAATTTTTTGTAAATGATTTTTTATTTGAGAAGGAGTGGATTAAAGTAGATTCCGAACCACTACAAATATCCATGACTCCGGCGGGACTCGAACCCGAAGACTGTGGCACCGAACGCCAGAGTGCTAATATTATACTTATAACACTGCAAGAAAATTAAATAAAGAAAAAAAAATAACATTATTGTTAATAGAATTTTAAAAACCGTTCACTTTTAACCATAAATTTTTAAAAATAGGGGGAAAATTGTCCAATTTTTAAAAAATGATTTTTCAGACTCTTTTGTATGTCCCATTGCTTTAAAAAACCACTGACTTAGAAAGTATAGGGAGGACGCAAAGATAGTAACTTTCATAACATCTCAGTCATACCACAATTGCCTTTATTGGACTATTGACCCAATGTCTACACCCATCAAAGGCTTCGGTGTCTTAGAAACTTACAAACCGCAGGCCAAACGAAAAGAAACAAAAAGTTCGAACGCTCGAATCGAAAATTCTTCCCTTTTTGGGAAACAGAAAGAACTTTTTTGAGGCTTCGCTGTCAGATTAGGGGCCAAGGCCGTCTGCCTGCTGGCAGTTTTCTGAACAGGAGTTGTTTTCGTTTTACTGGCTAGGATTATGCCTTATGCCCAACACTCTACAGTCATATTAGATCCGGCTTGATGGCCGAGTGGCTAGCGCTCTGACTCTCGGTGCCCCAAGTTTCGGATTCGAGTCATGGCGGTGCCATGGATGTTTGTAGTGGTTCGGAATCCACTCTAAGCCGTAGATCACGGTCTAATATGACTACTACTACTACGCTACACCACACCACTGTGCCTTGAGCTGAGTTGCCCCATTACAGTTTTGGGAAGGATGTGGGTGAGAAGAAATCTGATTGGACTCTGTGATGCTCTACGATCCTATTAGGACCGGGACCTACGGCTTAAAGTGGATTCCGAACTACTACAAACATCCATGGCACCGCCATGACTCGAATCCGAAACTTGGGGCACCGATCAGACCCCTATATCACACTGGAAAAAAAATAACATTATTGATTATACAATTTTTAAAAAGGTTCACTTTTAACCATAAATATTAAAAGGGGGGTAAATTATCCTTTTTTTAAAGTGATTTTTGAGACTCTTTTTGATCTTTCTTTGATTTTTGAGACCCATGGCTTTAAAAAACCACTGACGTAGAAGTATATGAAAAACACAAATATGGTAAGTTTGATAACTTCTCAAGTCATGCCACAATTGCCTTTATTGGACTGCTGACCCAATGTCTGCACCCATCAAAGGCTTCGGTGTTTGGATAACTTACAAACCGCAGGCCGAACGAAAAGAAACAAAAAGTTCGAACGTTCGAATCGAAAATTCTTCCCTTTTCGGGAAACAGAAAGGCCGGCATTGAAACTTTTCTGGGGCTTCGCTGTCGAATTAGAGGCCGGATTTTTGACTTGGGGAAGAGGGTGAAGGTAAAATCGTTTGGCATCCGGCCAAAACGGCCTTCTATTGGAAGAGTTTGGCAACGCTCCAGGAAATGGGGGGGGTCTGTGCACATGCGCCAGCGAGGGTCCATCTCATTTCGGTCCACTGTCCTTTTGGAGCTATTTTTCTTTTGTCCATTAATTGATTACTCCATTCCTTTTTGGCCGTATACAGGAATATTTCGAATGGACAGCTTGTTCATAACAATGGTTCTATTTTAATCTCCTAAGGCCCACCCTTTGATAAGTTACTACCCCTTCCTACTGAATATGGAAATAGTCGTGATATTTTAATCAGTTTTATGGTTTTGAACTGTTCATTATTTAACATGTTTTTTATGCGTTCATATGTTCATGTTCAATATGTTTTTTATGAAGTACATTATTTAGACGTGAAAATGTAGTGTAAACTATTTCTCATTTAGTCATTATTTGGACTAAAATGAAACGATGATTAAACCAGATGGAAAAAAAAATAATCTTCAAATAGTCCACCAATCCACAAATTAAAAATAATAATCCACCAATACGTAGTCTACAAATTTAAAAAAAAATCTACAAATAGTCCACCAATTCACATAGTCCACAAATCCAAAAAAAATATACAAATAGTCCACATACTAAAAAAAATGTACAAATAATCCCTCAATCCACAAACTAAAAAAAAATCTACAAATAATCCATCAATCCACAAACTAAAAAAAAATCTACAAATAATCCATCAATCCACAAACTAAAAAAAAATCTACAAATAATCCACTAATTAAAAAAAATTAATCTACAAATAAATCTACAAATCCACATAGTCCACAAATTAACAAATGAACTTCAATGAAAATGAAGTCTTTTCAATTATAAGTTTTAAATAAAATTGTAATCGGATGGGTCAATATATCGATTAATCATAAAATTTAGAAATTAATATAAAAAAATAAAACGCACCACAGCAATCTTAAAAAAAAATAAAGAATTCGAATCGATTTTCTTTTCTTCAAAAATCTCATTTTCACTTTGAAATAAAAGTGTCTTTTCTTTCCCCAAACCTTTGTTTGAACAATTTTATATTTATTTTTCTTGTGAATTAATTTTTTTTACTAAAATTTTTATAATGACTCAATTATTGTTGTAAATAAATATTGTCTAAGAAAAGGCCGGGAAATAAATTTGAAAAAAAAAAATTACTAATCTAAATTAAGAAAAATAAAAGTTAGTTCAAAATTGTAAGTAGTTAATGACAAAAAAAAATGCAATAGAATTTACAAACTGTTTTCTTTTCTTGCAAAATCTCATTTTCACTTTGAAATACCGACGGATTGCTCTCATGTTTCATCCATTTCTCTTGCTCCGATTGATTTATTACTCCCACAGTCTAAGCGAAAAAAATTAGCTTTTCTCCTGAGCTATTTTTTTTCCTAATTTGATCTTTGCTCATTCTGTTTTATTTTTGAATTACATGCAACTGATTTCATCAACATCTGCACTCCATTTTTTTTTTTTTTCTTTTTCTTTTATTTATTTCCAATATTTTGTTAATATTCAAGTTATAATTTTAATAAATGAATAAATCTTTAAAAAAAAAAAAGGCATTGAATTATCTCTTATTTCTTATTAACTCAAAGGGCATGAGACCAGCGCTATGTCTCAACATTTAACAATGAAGGAGCTAGTGGCTGCTACGCGGCCAAGGATCTCTGTATTATTCTACAATAAGAGAGTTTTACTTTGAATAAAATTGCTATTGCTTTGCCCAGATGGTCTTTAAAAACAATTTTAGATTCATTTTTCTTCCGAATTTATTTCTTTACTAAATTGTTTTATAATGATTCAATTATTGTGTAAATAAATATTACCTTTGATAAGTTATGGAATAATGATATTTTAATCAGTTTTATGGTTTTGAACTGTTCATTATTTAACATTTTTTATGTGTTCATATGTTTATGCTCATATTGAATACGCTTTTTATGAAGTTCATTATTTAGGAGTAAAAATGTCGTCTGAAATATGTCTCATTTAGTATATTATAGAGACTAAAAGGAAACAATGATTCGACCAGATAAAAATAATCTACAAATAGTCCACCAATCCACAAATTAAAAAAATCTACAAATAGTTCACCAATCCACATACCAGTAATCCACAAATTAACAAATTAACTTCAATAAAAATGAAGTCATTTCAATTTTAAGTTTTAAATACAATTGTAATCGGATGGGCCGATATATAGGTTACTCATAAAACTTCGTATTTAATATAGGGAAACAAAACGCATTACAATAATCTTAAAAAATAAAAAAAAAATTATGGAATTCGAAACGATTTTTTTTCTTGAAAAATCTCATGTTCACTTTGAAATTGTTAAATCAAATTGTCTTCAATTGTCTTTGCTTTCACCAGTCTTTCAGAACAATTTTACATTCATTTTTCTTCTGAATTTATTTTTTTTACGAAATTGTATTATAATGGCTCAATTATTTTGTAAAATATTATGTGTAAAAAAAAATTTCATGGAAGAAATTTTGAAAAAAATTACGAATTCAAATTTAAAAAAATTAAAAATTGGTTCAAAATTGAAAGTGGTCAATGAAAAAAAAAAAAAACCATTCCCCAAAACACACATATTTTATGGATAATTAATGGCATATGGTACTATTCCGATTTACGTCAATTCGGAATTAAAGCAGTTCATGATTTTATCATTTCCTTCACTTTTCTGCTATTCTGCTTATCAAATAGCAATAGCAACTTGTGAGTCAATTCATTCGTCTATTTTATGGGTGCAGAATCACTGAAAAAGAATTTTGATTCACTGCGGTTGCTCCTATTTTATTACTGATTCTTTCTTTTTTTAATAAATTTCTTTCCCATACGTCTTTCAAATTCGGCTTATGAATTTAATTGTTTTTGCGATTTTTGATTGTGAAAAATAAATGGTTTGTGGTTGCTTGTTAAGCATTTTTTTTGTTATAATTTTTTTTTGTGCGGCTACAAATTACAGAATTTTTAGAAACAACTTATCTTTAAAGTAATAGTGAGAAATTTGTGGATGGAGAATTATACCGTTCTGCAAATGAAAATTATAAAGAACTATATAAAAAACTGCAATTTTATGAACTATTTTTATTCTAAACGATCGTTTTTGTCCTTGGCTCCAATTTAGCAAAATTTATATATACATATTTAAAAACACATATCATCATCATCATAAGTGGAGCAACAACTTCATGGTGGGCGAAGTGTGTCTGCTTACTGGCAGATTTCGAGACAGGAGATGTTAGTTTTTTACGAGGTAGATTTGTCAGCCATACGCCCTGTCACTACGCACTTTCTATGGGTGGTTCAGGTTTCTGGTTAGCCGCAGCTTTCTAGTGGTCCGAGATGTATTGATTGATCCATACACACATTAATGGCACCTTCATTTATTTACAAGCAATATTTACAATCTATATACAGAGTTGATGGTAACTGGTCCAAGCCACAAGCTCATCTGGAAGAAGAATGTTCCCTTTTTGAATAAGACTCGGTTTCACAGCAACCAACAGCTTGTTTCCGCGCCACTTTTTATATGGAATTTTTTGTAACATCGAAAGCATTTACCTTGTTTACGTAAAGAATTCTTATGTTCTTCTAAATTTAAATCACAGCTATCAGATTTATGTTTACCATTGCAAAACGAGCAGTTTACTTCTGTTAAGGTATTTAATGCGTGAGCTGATGTATAATTACCTTTCACTGAATTAGAATATTTTGAGAAATTTTGTTTTCTTTTATTTTCGTATGATTTTGAATTCTTAAAGTCAACAGAAGTTGCATTCAATGTTTTTTCCCTTGCCTCTATTTCATTTTTTTTTTAAATTTAATAAATCTATTACATTAGATTCTCCCTTACCATTTTGTTCTCTATTAAACTGTAAAACATAACTACTAGTAATACATTTATACAAAATAGGTAGCAATAATAATCCTTATGAAACTGAGTTAATTCCTAGCGATTGAAGACTTCGTATTTGCACATTTATTTCGTCGTACAGTTTTCTCAAAGCAAATATATCATTGGTGTTCCGAACGTGTTCTAAATTTAATAGGCGATTTGTATGAGAGGAAATTAAAATTTCTTTTTTACCAAATCGATCTTTCAGAATATCGATCGCCTTTTTATAATTTTCAGGTGTTAAGGGAAGACTACTAATTGCTGTTGCAGCTGAATCAGTTAGCAAAGATTTAAGGTAGTTAAATTTCTCGATATCTTGTAAACTTTCATTTTCATGTATAGCTGCCTCGTACTGGGGCCAAAATTCCTGAAACCTACAAATATCACCAGAAAATTTATCTAAAGATATACGCGGTAATTTCGTGTTAGTTTTTAACTTTCTTTCAGATTCTGTAGTAACACCAGAAAGATTCAAAGTAGATAATTCTTGTAGTTTATTTAAGTTCCCCAAACATCTATTTACTCGTGATTTACAGAGCACTATAGATTCAGTATATTCTAAGGAACCTTCGATTTCTTCCCCTAACTCATCATCATTTATTGCACATTCCAATAAACTTATCTAATCCCTCTAATGTTTCCTTATGCTCTAAAAGAACAGTTAAATTATCATTTAATATATCAAGATTTTTATCTTCCTTATTCAATTCTTCATCTGTACGTCTAATTAATTTAGTTACCGAGCTGCGAATTATTCCTCGCTTAACTTTAATTGCCTTTAGTTCTTTTGTGTTCATTTTTATTTAGAATAATTCTAATTCTAATCAAAGAGATTTAAAATGAACACTTACCCTGTTCTGGTAAACTTCAAAAGCACTTCTATAATATTCTAGATATCGTCGTGTAAACTTCTTGTAATCTTCAATTTTTTCGAATACTTCCCGGCCGATGCACCATTATGTCACTACGACTATCGTGGTTCTTTCTATGGGTGGTTCAGTTTTCTGGTTAGCCGCAGCTTTCTAGTGGTTCGAGAAGTATTGATTAATCCATACGAACATTTATGGCACCTTCATTTATTTACAAGCAATATTTACAATCTATATACAGAGTTGATGAAGTCCGTACTGGTACATACAGGCAGCTTTTCCATCCCGAACAACTGATTACAGAAAAGGAAGATGCAGCTAACAATTATGCTAGAGGACATTATACAATTGGGAAAGAAATCGTGAATCTTGTTCTTGACCGTATTCGTAAATTGGCTGATCAATGTACTGGCCTTCAGGGTTTCCTCATCTTCCACAGCTTTGGGGGAGGAACTGGTTCTGGTTTTACCTCCTTATTGATGGAAAGATTATCAGTTGATTATGGTAAAAAGTCTAAACTGGAGTTTGCTATTTATCCTGCACCTCAGGTATCTACTGCTGCCTTACAATTCCATTTTGACCACACACACTACTCTTGAACATTCCGATTGTGCCTTTATGGTTGATAACGAAGCTGTCTACGATATCTGCAGACGAAACCTTGACATTGAACGTCCTTCTTACACCAACTTGAATAGGCTGATTGGTCAGATTGTATCATCTACAACTACATCCTTGAGATTTGATGGAGCTTTGAATGTAGATCTGACAGAGTTCCAGACCAATCTTGTACCTTATCCAAGAATTCATTTCCCATTGGTTACATATGCACCAGAAATATCTGCTGAGAAAGCTTACCATGAACAGCTGACTGTTGCTGAAATCACCAATGCTTGCTTCGAACCAGCAAGCTCAACTGGAAGAAGAATGTTCCCTTTTTGAATAAGACTCGTTTTCTAGCATCAATTTTCCACGTCAACAGCGCAATTCTGAATCGATTTCCATAAAACTACCACGTGAAGCTGCTTGGCGCGAACTAGAGCGTAAAAATTCCAACATCCTCCCCACCTGGACTCTTAAAAGAGTACACACATAATACATTATACAATAATATCCAATTCAATTACCCAATTGAACAAATTCAAATAATACAATAATTATCAAAGTAGAAAACTGGAAAGAAAAAAAAATAAACGTTAGATATATTTTGTGAATTACTATTCACCATAAATTCTTTCTGTTACAAATATAAATTAAACTTCTATATTAAAAGTCAATTCAATGAAATAAACTACCAGCAGTTAAACAATAATAGTAATATATAATTAAAGCATGCCTCAAAATTTTAAGGACAAGCATTACATTTACATTTGCTTCGCGCGAACTAGAGCATGAGAATTCCAACACGCCCAACAGTCATATGAGACTAGGACCTACGGTTGAAAGTGGATTCCGAACCACTACAAACATCCATGGCACCGGGACTCGAACTGGAAACCTGTGCCATCCAGCGCCAGAAAAAAACACGTACTGCTTTTGAAAATAATATTAAAAAAAGAATATTCAATCCTATGGGAATCTCATAATTTTAGTTTGTTACTTTATGACGAATAGTAACAGGCAAATATTTGAATACATAAAATAAAATAAATTTAATTTATGAAATGTTATAAATTTATGTGAATTTAATAAAATATCAACATTGGTATATATGTCATATTTTTAGAGTGTTTTTCCCCCTTTCCTGCTATTTTACACATAAAGAATATTTCACTTTCTTTCAGCAATATTTAATTTCTGAAATGCATCGAAGATATGAGATTGACCTACCTAGCATCAATTTCAACTAACCCTTACAACTGAATTCCAAACGATTAAAATGGGGTCTTCCAAGCTGTATTTTTTCCCTGCTGGAATATAGAATGAGCTGTTCTTAATATTATTAAATAATTCTGCTCCACCACAAAAAAAAAAAAAAAAAAAATGGCAAAGTGTTCCGTAAGCTCAAAATTACAACAAACTTATTCATATTTTACTTTCTTTTTTCTATTTCTTTATCTGTTCTTTCATTTAGAATGGACTGCTTACTTGTTTCAATTTAATCTATTTTATTTTACGAAATTAGATCAAATTAAAATTTAAAATAAAAAATATGACTCCTTATTTTTATTTTGTGGGTTCAGATAGTTTCTGGATTTTTCAATCAGTTTTTTTATTGCATTTTAAACTTGTAGGTAGGATTCCTTGCCTGCGAGGCCCTACACGCGTATGCTTAAAATGGATATGGATTTTCTCGTTTTATGGATTTTTTTTTTATTCACCTCGACCATTATTTTCGGAAGCACGCTTCTCAATTCTCTGCAGGTCATTCTGTTGCACTTAAATGGTTTCGATCTCCTGCTTTAATTGTTCTCAAGCAGGGGGTGTTTTTCCTAACTTTTAAATCCTTTATTTATCTTATTCATTTTATTCATTAAATTTAAGCAACTTCATTTTTGTGCTAAAGTTTTAATTAAATTAAGATGTGGAGGTATTGTGGTTCTTAAAACCACCTAGAAACTCCGTAACCGGTACGCCCGTTGCCCTTAAATGGCTGTGCAGCCAACGTAATGGCACTTTATCGTTTTTCTTTTGATGCATCAAAAATCGAACCATCGCAACTCCATCTTTGTTTGAATTTACTCATTTTTTTTACTTTTACAATAGTTTTTCATCATACTTTTTTTTATATTCGACTGACATAAAACGATCGATTTCGATCAGCGGATGAAATTAAGATAATAATTATATTTTGTAACGATTAGGTTCACATTAAAACTGCACATATTTATGGAAAATAAAAATTATTTAAAGAATAAGCGCTCACAAAATAATCCAAAATAAAATGGACAGGAAATATTTCAGAAAGGCAATCAGTCCATGTCAGGGATTGCAAACTGCTCATGCAATAACTGTTTTTAATACGCTTTTATTAGTTTCACCTGTATGTTTGTTCGTAACTGACTCTTTGGGCTCGATTTTGCCCTACTTTAAGCTATCCGATTTAATTTAAACGTTGCAGACTTATCAAGGACACTAAAATAGTTTGATAAGTTTATTATCTCATCACGATTAGGATCACCAGGATGAGTGATTTTATTTTAACTTGTGTAGAGCAATCTAACCCATGTAGAATGAAAGCACGCAAGACATTCAAACCTACGTGAGACAATGGATAACGCGCCTGACTACGGATCCTGGCTGGCTCGACCTATTCGCATTTAGCCTTTGTTTTACTCACAATTAAATTATTGTAAGAACTCATTTAAATATAATTTAAAAACACTAAAAAAAACACGCTTTTAGAGTGAATCAAACTAAAAAGTAAAAAATAATTGTTAACATAAGAATAAAATTAATGACGAGAAAATGAATGTCACTGTTTTAAAAGCGTGGGGTACTTTGTATGACATTTTAAAACTAACTCTGCATTTCGGAATGAAACTAGTGAAAAATTATGACGATTGATATCGAGCAATAAAATTTAATTTGTAATTTAATATGTAAAATTTATATATTATATCCTGATCCCATTTTTCTTTTTTATTTATAACCTGAAATAATACTTTTTATCTTTTCAACACAACTTAGCGAATGAAATGTATTATGATGTTGGCTGGAAAGACAAGGTCCTGTCTGAATATTACGCTGAAATAAATACACATAATATTGGGAAAACACATGAACTCAGTATGAATTATGCTAGTGAGAAAACAGTAATAATAGTGAAAAAACTAAATTATACTACTTGCAGGTATGCAAAACAGTTGAAAATTTTTCACAATTATTTTAATAATTTTTTTTAAAATATAATTTAAAAAGACTTTTCATCATGTTGTAATAAAAGTGCGACCCATTTTCTATTAAATCGAAAACCGACTCAGTTCTGATTTAAAAAAAATTATTCCAATAATTTTGATGAAGCAAATGATTCATTATTTTAAGCATAAAATAAACACATTAAAATTATTTGTTTTTTTTTTTTTTTAATGTTTTATTCATTAATATTTTATGATATCAAGTTATGATAATTTTCTTATCAGAAAAATATAGAACTAAATTAAAAAAAAAAAAAAAAAAAAAAAGATGTGATAAATATTTTTTAACTGAGAAAATATAGTTAAAGGCTTAAAATATTGAATTAAAAAAATGAAATGAATTAAAATGAAATAAATGAAATTTATGAAATGAATTATATTATTTTCTTGTCATATTTTTTTTTTTTCAAATTCGCGCATATGATATCAGCGTTATCTCGTTTTCGCAGCAAAGATCTATAATATAGATTTTTTTTTTATCCCGAATTAATATTTTCTTGAATATCTCGTTAGCTTTCCGCAATAATTTTTTGGGTTGACTACAATAGAAGGCCAACTCTAGAAACCGCGTAGAAATTTTAGTATGCTATAATTCAATTTTTTTTTTCATAGCGCAGTATTATTGTTCCTAAAAATAATCCCAAAAATTTGACTGAAATTATGTTTTTAATTTTGCAAAATAAGTTGTACACTAATAATAAAAATGTAATCTGTTGGGTCGATATATAATTTATCCGTCAAATTTAGAATTTAATGTGAGAACAAAACGTATAACAACTATACAAAAAAACTATAATATATATAGTAGAGTAGATAGATAGATAGCTAGCTATCTTTTAAAGATAGACCAAACGATCTTTTAAAACAATTTTGCATTATTCATAAAAACAAGTAATATAAAAAAAAATTTTTAGAGTCAATTCCTACTTTTTTTTCACTCCATTGCAGAAAGTCCTTTACAAATAATTTTCATTCATTTTTTTAAGTTTATCTGGCGTCATCTATGGGTAGATATACGCAACTTAAATCACTAAAAAAACTAATAACTTCATTAAATTTAATAACTTCATTAATAACTTCATGAATGAATGAATGAATGAATATTTGAAAAAAACTGTATTAACATCCAGTGTCATCTTCCACTACAAGCTCAAAAAAAGGTATTTGAAGTCGAGTGGATGAATAAAAAGTATTTTATTGACGATTGAAAATGTGAACAAGATTATATATATATATATATAGGTAGAGTGAAGGAATTGAAAAAATATTAGCTAATTACCATAATACCCATAAGATCCTCAAAACATAGTTTTATGGATAACAGTGTTTCCTATAGCTTGATAGAAATAAAATAATCCCTCTTACATGCCCAATAATAGAAGCGTTGAAAACCCTGGTAATAACATGTCTCTAATCACTTGTGTGTTTACCGATAGAATAGGTGAACTTTGACAAAGTTATCTCTGGGATGGAGGGATTTAAAGATGAGTCGATTGCGGTCATTTTAAAAAATTTGCTGACTGAAAGGAACCGGATATCAATTTTTACGAGCAGAAATTCATTCAGCAGTCAAAAAGGGTTCATCTTTAACATGTTAGCGCACGGGTGTCCAACCCAAATGATCTCGCGGGCCACTTTGGAAGGGCATCCTAACTCCGCGGACCGCATATAACATTATATATCCCCCTATTACATTTAATCCCCCTATAGACATTTTTCGGAATGAAAAATTAAAATTATTATTGTGTTTACATACATGTAAACATAGATACTGTAATAATAATGATACTAAAAGCACATTCTAAAGAAATATAGAACACTCACAATGAAATATAAAAAGTATGTAAATATAAACGAAATAAAATAAAGCATTAAAAAAAATTCAAAATATTTATTTGACAAATGCGATATGTGTTTCTCCACTCTTTCACTTAGCTTTTGCAAATCGATCTCCGTTTGGGTAATTGCACATCGTAATGGGTGTTGCGTCCGTTATGCTTGAGTATGTTTTGTGTAGGTTCCATTTCATTTTTAAAAAAACGATTCGGAGGTGTCAGTTGAACCCAAAGCGCTAACAACTTCATCCAAGAGTCTGGTTTGCTCTGCTATCACCAATCAACTGTACGTAGCTAGGGATGGTCAATGAGGCCACTTGAAGTTAAACATAGAATCTGTTATATTAGATGTTCTAGGATGTGCACGCCTCATGAGTTTGCAGATTATAATGGAAATATTCTGCGAATTCATACTTGTAAACTCATTAATAAAGCAGGCACTATCTGACCTCTGTTAGCAGGAATATTATTTTAAAATCAAACATAATTTTTTTCTCATCATTTTGGTAGTTCATTTTTGACTATAGGGATGCACACAGAATGTGCTTTTTTAATGCATTGGTTTTCACTCCTTTGGCCATTATGAAATAAATATATTTTGTAAAAATGTGATACCCGGAAAAATATTCAAGGCGGGCAGCGGGTTGGCCACCCCTGGTATAGATGTTGCAGTCGACCAAGTGGGATAAGAAAAAAAAGTATCCTTCTTTTAGAAGGAAGGCATACGTATAAGATAATACTACATGATGATACCATGCTTTTATAAATCGAACTGCCGTTAAAAAGATTTCAAAACGAAAGTTACTGTGTCTAGTAGGTTAAATTCCTACTCCATCTGGTGCCAACCTTTTTATCACAACCGTTGGAATCCTGCAAAATGTATTCGAACAATAATTTTCGTTCTGTTCTATTTTAATCGTTAACAAGTAATATAAAAAAAATTAAAGTCAATTCCTTCTTAAATCAACAAAGAAAATTTTTATTTTATTTCCTTTTTATTAAATAACTACAATTCGTATAAAAACGTATATGCATATCACAGAATCACACTATTAAGTGGCAAAATAGAAAGCGAAAAACATCTACTTAAAGCAAGAATTTATCAAAAAGTTATTGATTTTCTCAAGAATTGAACTCGCATTCTTCACCCTCAAGTGAAAAATACTGAAATCCCTTGCATTTTACCGATTGAGCTACTGCCCGTTGGTTTCACTCTTCATTACAAACTTCTAAAACTCTATTTAAAGTATTAAAAATTATTAATTAAATTTGATGACTGAATTAATATTTGAAAAAACTGCATTCACATCCAGTTGAAAGAAAATGTATTCGAACTGGAGTGGATGAATGAAAAGTGTTTTATGAACGATTGGAAATTTGAACAAGATATATGGAGGGAGAGTGTGAACTACTAGTAGGAATTTAATTAAAAAGAAAGTTTTTCATTTCAAGTTGAAATTTTCCTCTTATGTCTATTATTAGATACATGCAACTTAAATCTAAGAAAAACCTAAAATGAGTTAAATTAAATTTAATGAATGAATTCATATTTGAGGAATAACTGTATTCACATCCAGTGTCATCCACTACAAATTGAAATAAAATGTATTTGAACTTGAGTGGACGAATGAAAAGTGTTTCATGAACGATTGAAAATGTGAACAAGATATATACAGGGAGAGTGTGAAATAGTAGTAGGAATTGAAAAAATGGTGACCCTTCCCGTATGCATTCCCAGGGTGGCATTCCATTTGTTTGCAGATAACGTCGGACAATGGATTCCGTTATTCAAGTTTTTAATATTAGCGGCGGCGAATAGCGGCATTTTGTTGTAGGGTCGATGACAGATTTCGATAAAAGTCCTTTTTACAGAAAGAGCGCTCTGTTTGTAAACCGAGTCGCTTTATCAGATCGAGAGAGAACGTTCACGAGGCTCCGACTTGCCTCCTCCAAACAGCGCCCGGAACTACGATGGAGAGGTGAGTGTGTTTCCTTTTTGGACTTAAGTCATGTACAGAGGAAGGCGATCATTAAACAGTTCATTGTGCTGATTTCGAAACCCTATGTCTATACTTATGCGTAGATTAACAATAGTACCCAAATACACATACATAGTCGTACGCGAATTCAAAATGACGCATTTTGTAGTTTCACCATCCATTATAGAATAGTGAATTAAATCTTTTTTTTTATACTACATTTACTTTATTAGTTCGTTTAACGCTGTCCTTGGATGTAAAAGTTCATCATTTCAACTTTTAACTACAAATATTTTGGTTTGAGGCCTGAATGGCCGAGTGGCTAGCGATGAGTGGCTATGGATGTGTGTAGGAGTTCGGAATCCATATTAAACAATAAGTCCCGGTCTATCAAGATCGTAGAGCGTTGCGGGGGGTAGTGCTAAGTGATTAACGTCGGTGCAGCGCTTGTCTTAAGGCATCCAAGACAACTGTCAAAGTGTTTGCAGTTGCACTAGAACAAAACCACCATTTCTTAAGGGCTTATCACAGGGGTGATCAACCCGCGGCCCACCTTCAACATTTTTTGGGCCCGTGAGATGCATTACACTTTTACAAACTATATTTATTTAATTATATTAAAAAAATACATGATGTGTGCATCCCTCTATTCAAAAGTGAACTGTCGAAAGAATGAGAAAAAAATGTACTTTGATTTTAAGATAATAATCTTGCGAATATAGGACATGTATTTTATTGATGAGTTTACAGTTATGAGAGTTCGCAGAATAATTAAATTATATTCTGTGAACTCAGAATGCGCGCGCATCGATTTGCAAAAGCTGAGTGAAAGAGGAGAGAAACACATATCGCACTAGTAAAATAATTTTTTAATTATTTCATTTATATTCATATATTTTTTTATATTTCATTTTGAGTGTCATATATGTTTCTTTACAGTGTATGTTCAGTATCATCATTATTATTATTATAGTATCTATGTTTGCATGAAAGAAGAATAATAACCCGTTCATTAATGTTCCCATTTTTCACTCCACAAAATGTCTGCAATGAGTCTCAATCTAATAGGGAGATATATAATTTGATATGCAGCCCGTGGAGTCTGGCTGCATTTCCAAAATGGCCCACAAGATTATCTGGGTTGCCCACCCCTGGCCTATCAAGCCATTTTTTTAATAATATATTTACCATTATTCGTCCATTTAACGCTGTCCTTGGATGTGAAAGTGCAGCATTTGAGTTGTCTTTTTGTTTAAACTTTCTACCAATATTTTGATTTGACTGATAAAAATAGCGTCACTCTAGAAATAACTTCAACATTCAACCCGCTTATCTATTCGGTGAGTACAGAATCATTCAATGGAAGGTTTTCATTCGCAGTGAACGGTTCTTGTTTCCTTTATAATTCTCAGCCGGTAGCTCTATTTTTTTCTTTTATCTAGCCATTTTTTATGAATCGCCTATATTTTTACGAATTTATTTTCGAATCGGAAGGAAAATATACACGTTCTCAATTATATTATACTACCATCTACTCTATCATCTATAATATATTATACTATACTATCATCTACTATACTGTACGAAAATATATTCGTTCTCCTTCGTAATTCATTTTTCCCCTCTAAATTTTGTTACCACCTTTTTTCTTTTAGTGTGTTTTGATGGGATGAAAATCTTCAACAAAATCAGCATTTTTCCCCCTTTATCGTCCCTGTTTTGTGAAATTGTAAAATTTTTTTTATGACTGTTGTTCTTATGCAGCTGACAACACGAAGACAGTTGATCTTTATGCCATAAGCAAGGGCACCTCTGTTACTCATTGGGCACTACCTAGGGGGCACGTGTGGCTTGCAGATAGGCTACGGACGTGAGTCACACTACCCCCACAACGCTCTACGATCCTACAAGACCGGGACCTATGGTTTTAAAGTGGATTCCGAATCACTACTGACTTCCATGGCATCGCCGGGATTCCTGTGGTACCTAGCGCCAGAGAGCTAGCCACTGGACTGTAAAATCAAAAATTTTTAGAAATTGGCAAGAAAAAAAGGCTTCTTTTCATTATACGTATGGAATGCTTCAGAATATTGAGTATTCTAAAATTAGGAAAATTATAGAGGGTCGATTGTCAAAAGAAATGCAGTGTTATTAAATACTTTTCTTTTGTTTCCTTTTGTGAGTGTTTTATCCCGATGAAATAAAACCTTGGTACCACAGGCTTCAAGTCCAAATCCTGGCGTTGGCATGGATTCAAACCTTTAAACTTAAACGGGCCTGTAGTAATTGCATGTTTACGGGACATAAAAAACTGACTGTCAGACCTGTTAAACTGTAGATTTCGGTCTAATGAGTCCAAAGTGTGCACAAAATGACAGTAGAGCGACAAACCAGACAGATGAAATAAAAATTAAATGCAAAATCGTATCCCGTTTGACGCGAGTTTGACTTTTACGATATTCGTCGCCCCCATCGATCGTGTCATTTAAGGGCGTGTTCATTCCCGGCCATCATTTAAGGGTGTGTTGCACAAAACATTCGCCAAGCAATCCTGTGTCGCACTTTTTGTATCGGCCCTCAACTTTTGACTCTCTAGAATAATTTCATATACTGGAATCTTTACTAATGAATGTAGAAGAACGTGTAACTTAAATTTTCTTTTATTGAATCTATCTATCTATAACAAGTTTTTTTTTTTTTTGTTTTTTTTTAAACAATAAAGTATTTTTTACAACTTTAAAGGTGTTATATTTGCATTCACTTACTACTCTAAATGGCTTTCACAAATATCTGGCTCTCGGTGCCACATGTTTCGGGTTCAAGTGCCGGCAGTACCATGGGTGTTTACAGTAGTTCGCAATCCACTTTAAGCCCTAGGTTCCGGTCTAATAGGACTGTAGAGCTTTGGGAGTAGGGCTGACAACCCTACCTCGTCAAAAGAAAACATCGCCTGTCTTGAAATTAGCCAGTAGGTAGACGGCCTTGGCCCACCATGGGACTGTTATGCCAATGAAGATATATAGATATATATATTTGTATATATTTTTACGTTATTTGTTTTATCTAATTTTTTCTGTTGACTTGCATGAATGCAGGCATACATTCATTATCAAAGAATGTTTTCATTTAAATGTATGGGCCTGAATGATCGAGTTTCTAGCGCTTTGGCACTCGGTGCCACAGGTTTCGGGTTCGAGTCCCGACAGTTCCGTGGATGTTTGTAGTGGTTCGGAATCCACTTTAAGTCTTCGGTCCTCATCTCATATAACTGTAAGAGCGCCATGGACTCAAGTCTCACTTCTACCTACGGGTGCTCCATCACAACACAAGATGCCCCCTTTTCCACCATCCATGAGTAGACTACTCATGGGCTATCCGTCCCGCACTGCAGGACACTGAGGATGAGTCACTTACAACAAAAATATATCTCGTATAAAAATAACAGTATTGAATGAACAGCTATCAAAATATTATAGAATAACTCTAGACAACCAAAAGAATAACTGTACATTTTAATTACAAAGATGCCGTATTTGTAATATATTCAATCTTTTTTGTTCTTTATAAATAGAAAAACTTCAATAGTTTGATTTGTAGCTCTACTGTCATTTGGTGCACACTTTGGGCTCATTAGACAGGGACCTACAGTTGAACGTTAACCACAAACATCCATGCCACCGCCAGAATTCGAACCTGAGGCCTGAGGTACCAAAGGGAGACCGCTAGCCACTTGGCCATCAAACCGCTAAAAGCTTTTATAAGATCTTCTTTCATGGTGGATCCAAGATAGGTTTTGGTAATCCTCATGGCTGAGAAAAGTTTCTGAACATTGACTTGATTTGCTGAAGATTGTTTTGGTTTGTCGCTCTACGGTCTTGTGCACACTTTAGGCTAAACAGATCGGGACCTACGGTTAAAAGTTGATTCCGAGCCACTAAGAAACATATCCATGACACCGCCAAGACTCAAACCCGAAATCTGTGGTACCCAGCGCCAGCCACTAGGCCATTCATGCACTTATATTAATATTAATTATCAGAATTATGGTCAAATGAAATTCTGACAAATTTATTTTTGCCTTGCCATTAGAAATAAAAAAAAATTATAAAAGAATCGGGAAGGTCACATTTTTAAGCCGACTGCTGACTCCTTCAAAAATTTCTGTACCCAATTCCCCACTTGTGGTATTAATTACTATAAATCAGACAATCCTTTCATCCTTTTTCGAGAAGACGATCTCGCGGACTGCCGACCTTGGAATGTTTCTCCAAGTTTGATGACACCGTGATGTGTGAGTCAGTGACTCCTCTTCTGATGACTCATTAGCATCCTTGGACTGCGTTGAGTCAGTTGATTGCATTGGACGCGCGTTTTTATTCATTAAAATCGAGCTTCTTGGGAAGTGCTCTGTCTAGATCAGAAGGTCATTTGAGAGCCTGTGTCCTTAAAACTTTCTGGAGATGGTTCTAAAATTCGAAATTTAAATTAACATATAAGGTGGAGCCTGAATGCCTAGTGGCTAGCGCTCTGGCATTTGGTACCCACAGGTTTCGGGTTCGAGTCCCTGTGGTGCTGCCATGGATGTTTGGAGTGGCTCGGAATCCACTAAAAGCCGTAGCTCCCGGTCTCATAGGATCACAGAGAGTTGAGGGGGCATTGCTACTCCGCGTCCGTAGCTTATCTTAGCTACTACTACACCACACCACACCACATCACATCACTGTGTTTTGAGCTCATCTGTCCCTTTTACAGTTTGAGAATGATGTGGGTGAGAAAAAGTCTAATTGGGCTCTGTTCTCGATCCTATGAGACCGCCACCTACGGCTTAAAGTGGATTCCGAACCACTCCAAACATCCATGGCACCACAGGGATTCGATACCTTAGCTACATGACCCCCCTGGGTTGTGCTAAGTAAGTAACGTCGGTGCAACCCTTACTTATGGCATATAAAGATCACGGTCTAAGTATTTGCCAGCTGCATTAGAATAAAAAATTAACATATAGGTTAGAAAACATTTATTTATTTATTTATTCAGAAAATGGGAAATATCAGTCATCGAATTTAAATTCAAAATTAAATTTGATGTCTTGTATTACCTCTCATCAATTTTTCGGGATTTATTTTTTGGAATAATAAATAATGTACAAAAAATTGTCTCACTCTTATGGGGTTCAAAATGGAATTCTTGTGGGTTTTGTTTGTCGTACGGTCATTTTGAGAAGACTTTGGGCTAATTAGACCGGGACCTACTGTTTAAGGTGGATTCCGAACCTCTCACAAACCTTCATCCATCGCCAGGATTCGAACTTAAAGCCTGCGCTACCAAGTGCTACCAGTGCTCCAGCTAATTGGCCATCAGACCGCATGGAACTCTCGGAGCCATCTTTTCCACATGGCATAGCATTGTGTCCTTCTGATAAATATATTTTTTTAAATGACTAATTTGCATCTTAGTATTAGTTAAACTGAAACACTGCAGAAATTAAATTATCAATTAAAATCTGCATTAGTTAAGCGTACTCATCAATCCAAAATACACCATCATCATTAAGAACAGAAAATTTCGTCAAGGGTAAAATGACGAGACGTAGGAACAATCACAAATGGTTGAAAATTTAGTTCCTCAAGCAATGGTCCCTAAATTGACGTTCAACAATTCACTTTTTTTAATTTTCTTAACTTTTTTTAATTAGTAATGTTAATTTTTTTCAAAGTTTCATTTACATAGTTAGTAAATACTGTAGGCATTTTTACATTTTGTGACATGTGTTATTTTTAAAGAAGGGTTATTACAATTGTACGAGAAGCACCATGTTTTTCTCTAGATTTATTTGTATCCCAATGGAGAGAGTCGTTAATTTTTAAATATGAAAATAAAAATACAAAAATTTAAGAACCCAATTACGAATGCTTAAAACCTACTACCTTAGAGGGCCACTCTTTCCAATCAATGAACTATTGAAAGAACTGTTCGACTTTGAGAACCACTGGTAATAAAGAACCAGTGAACTAGTTTTATTGAAATGGAACGATAACGGATTAAGGATGACTTCGAATGTAATTAATTATTTAAATGACATAGGATATCTATACTGCGAGGGCCAGTATCTACAGCGGGATGCATTGTTAGAAAGCTCTCTCTTAAGAAATATAGTCATTTAAGGTATTCAACCAAAACATATAAATAAAATTGGGGAAATGAATCACCAATTATATTTTCCATCGAGAATCAAAGCTCTAGAATACTCCGTATGAAAGTTTTTCTTTGCAATTAAGGTAGAAAAATATCGGTCTTTAACCCTGAGTAACTTTGAATCTGCTACCTATTCTCAAAGTGCGTATATCGACAACTAGTACAGCTACCTAGGCTTCGAGATTGAGTAGTGTTTACCGTGGGCAAAACATGTGCTTAAAGATCTTCCAAAAAGTGAAAATGAAATTTTTTTTTTTTCAATCTGACGTTTTTAAGGGTGAATATATTGTATACGTTTTTAAGGTATATTTGGCGAGAGAGAGAGAAAGACATTTAACCGTCAAACATCCAAATGCGTCACAACTCCGCGGGCCGCCTATAGAATTATATATAGCCTCATTAGATTTAGACCCACTCTAGACATTAGAGAGTTTTTGCATACCGTACGTTAGTTACCGTAGGACGTCCGTTAGCTTTTTCTTCCTAGCGCGCATGCTCATAGGAAACTGAGCATGCGCGCAAGGTAGAAAAAGCTAACGGACGTCCTACGGTAACTAACGTACGGTATGCAAAAACTCTCTATTATTATGTTTACTATTATTCTTACATAAAAACGTAGATAATATAGCAATAAAGATACTAAACGCACAACTGCGCGTATCTAGGGATGGTCACTGAGGTCACTTAAAGTGAAACATATAACCAGATATATTAGATGTTCCAAGATGCGCGCGCCTCTTGTGTTCGCATAATATAATTGAATTATTCTGCGAACTCATAACTGTAAACTCATCCATAAAACAGGAATAAATCTGTACATATCAGGATATATCTGTTACATATTCGCAAGACTATTATTAAAAAATCAAAATTCATTTTCTCTCATCCTTTCGACAGTTCATTTTTGAATAGATAGATGCACACACAATGTATTTTTCGAATACATTGGTTTTCACTCCTTTGGCCATTCTGAAATAAATACATTTTGTAAAAGTGGCTCACTGGCCAGAAAAATAGTCAAGGCGGTCAGCGGGTCGGCCACCCCTGTTCTAGTTTATTGTTTTTGCAGGTAGGTCCAAATACTGGTACAGAGAAGCAATGTTGTTGCTAATTATTAGACTAGGATTACTAATTAAAAGAAACAATCCAGATAATAAAATTATTTCTATTTTCTTAAAATTTTTTCTCTGCTTAATTTTTTATAATTATACATAAAAAGGTCTCCGAAGTACAGTTTACCCGTCATACCACAACTATTAGGATATTTGACCCACAGTTCCAGTGACTCACGTTTTTTTTAGTTCAAATATCCGAATTTGAAAACGTATTGCAATAATTTTATCTGTATAATGTCTTTCGAAATTGAAGTTTTTGTTAACATGTTTATTGAAAACATCACGAGATACGACAGCGCTTATGTCCTATGTTATCGCAAATGCACTGCAGCGCATGCGCATGTGTTATCACAGTGACGGAAAAAAATAAAGATTGCAATATCGAATAGAAGTGTAAAAAATTTTAAAAAATAAGTATGAAAAAAAAATGTACTGACATTAATTTTTTCTTTTTTTTTTACTGATATGAAAAATATGAAATCTGGTTTTCCGTAAAGAAAATTCTAAATGCGTTTTTTTTTCAGCAATTCTGTTTTATAATCGAATCAGTTTATTCTATTTTGCATTTGTCACACTATTGGATGACATTTTTGTGTTTAAGTATCGCCTTTGTAAAACAAGTCAAAACAGACTTATTGGTGGGATATTTTTTTATAAATATATCGTTATTTTGTGAATTTATGATGTATTTTGAAATGTCATAATTATAAACGTATTTTAATTACACTCATTCAGTGAGTGAATGAAATTTGCAGAAAAAAAATAACTACTTTTAAATAAAAGTTTCAATTGAGTAACTGTGATTGTTGTGTTGCAGTGGCGTGGAGCGGCGGCGAGGTGAGCATGATGAGCTTCCAGTCGACACTCTCAGACAGCGTCGCCTCCTCTGAGGATCCTGAGGAGCACTCCAAGGTGAGCCCTACCCCCTACTCTCCCTTTTGAAGCCTCATTTCTATCAAGTATTCATTTGTTAGTTTTATCATTTTACTTTACTTCTTTATTTTATTTAATTATCATTTTACTACATTATTTATCATTTTACTACTTTATTTATTACTTCTTTATTTTATTTAACTATCATTTTACTACTTTATTTATCATTTTACTACTTTATTTAATTTAATTATCAGTATATATTTGTTTAAAATAAAGAGGTAATAAAGTAAAATGTTATTCCTTTATTTATCCATATTTATTTGTTAATCATTTTATCTATCATTTTCATATTTCCTATTTATATCTATCAATATTTATTATATTTATTAATATTAGAGAGTTTTTGCATAACTTTTTTTTTTATCGTCTGATATTTTTTTTCTCCCTAGCGCGCATGCTCATAGGAAACATTATTACAGATACGCATGCGCACCCCCTCTTCCCATCTATAGAGTATTCATTTATTCGTTTTATAAACATATGTATATCATATACCATCCTCAACTTCATCATACGTGGTAAACATATGTATATCATATACCATCCTCAGTGTCATCATACATGGTAAACATATGTATATCATATACCATCCTCAACATCATCATACATGGTAAACCTCATATATATATTATATATCGTCCTTAATATCATACATGGTAAACATCATATATATATCATATATCATCCTCAACATCATAAACATCAAATGTATTATATCATCTTCAACATCATCATACATGGTAAACATATGTATATCATATACCATCCTCAACTTCATCATACGTGGTAAACATATGTATATCATATACCATCCTCAATGTCATCATACGTGGTAAACATATGTATATCATATACCATCCTCAATGTCATCATACATGGTAAACATATGTATATCATATACCATCCTCAACTTTATCACACATGGTAAACCTCATATATATATTATATATCGTCCTTAATATCATACATGGTAAGCATCATATATATATCATATATCATCCTCAACATCATCATACATGGTAAACATATGTATTAATTAATACTTTATCTCCGATCTGCCCTTAGGCACACGGAACTTCAGACCGGGGTTACGACAGTAATCCCGAACTGTACGTCCCTAAAAATAAATTTTAAGCGAAAAAGAATAATTTGGCAAAAAAATCTAAAGATAATAAATGAAGGTTTTGGAAACTTTCCGTAAAAAAACTAAGGAATTTTGCTCTGACTGGAAGTCCGTCGTCACCACTGGTGACTACACTTTTTTTTTTTTTTTTTTTTTTTTTTTTTTTTAGAAAAAATAGCGGATGACAAAAAACAAGAACTCAAAATATAATTACAAAACAAGGCAGAGACACTTTCTCCACAAAGAAAACAAAAAGATATTTGTGGAAATTACACAAAATACAAAATAGGAATTTATCCAATATACTCAAAATGCAAGGTAGAAATTTGTTCTACTAAATCAAAGGAAAAGTCACATAAAATTTATACAAAAGAAGATAGCTGAAAGTAACCGTATACATTTATTATAAGGAATTATTATTATTATTATTATTATTATTTTTTTTTTTTATATATATTTTCTAAGTTTTGTTGAAGTCTTTTCTGTAAAATATTCTTTAGTGTTTTTCTCACAATAGTGAAACTCAAAAGTTGTCTAATAGAAAGTTGGAGAAAATTAGAGGGAAAATTTTCACGCTCTTTGTTAAAAATTTTGCAGTTGTAAATTAAATGCTGTCTAGACTCCTCAGCTTCACCACATTGACATAGGCAGGACTTGGAGAAAAATCTAGATTGATGCAACGCAAACACACCATGTGAAGTTAAAATTTGGTTTATGAAGAAATCTCCACATATTCTATTTCTGTTTATTGTGGGAAAAATTTCGTAAAGAGCTCGGGCTTTTGAAGAATTAGTCCAGTATTGTTGCCATTCCCTGTCTATGTTTTTATGTAGTAGTTTCTTTACCTCAGAGATTTTAAATTTAAGATGTACGTCAATGTCATTTTTTTGGGTCGCTTCTTTAGCATATTTATCGGCTTGTTCATTTCCTTTAAACCCTTCATGGGCTTTAATCCATTCGATTTTGATGTTTCTATTTTTTAAATAATTTAACTTCTCTTTTAGTTCACAAATATATTCGTCTCTATTATTTACATTTTTCAGGGCTTCAAGTACGGATCTAGAATCCGATACTATTGTGACGTTATTTAGATTATTGGTTTTTATATAACCAACTGCATTTTCAATTGCCATTCTTTCGGCAGAAAAAATGGAAGCGTGATCGCTTATTCTAGTCATTTCTTTATAGTGCTCTAATCCATATAAGAAATGAACAAAAGCAAAGCCAACTCTATTGTCTTTTTTCGATCCATCTGTGAAAATTGTGTTCTGATAATTATTTGAAAAATCATAGTAAGTAATTTGACTGGCCCTCCAAGGGGGTCGTATAGATTGAAAGTCCTCCAGATCCTCAACTGATAAAGTTTTGTCGCCGATACTTAAGTCCAAGTTAAAGGTTTTTAACCTATATAAATTGTGAAGATTTTTAAGCTTGATACTAAGGGGCGGAACACCAGCAAGTGTATTAATAGCATCAATCGAAACCGTTTTGTATACCTTTGTGACATTTATTAGGGCAATTCTCTGTAATTGATTAATTTTTATATTTTGCTTGACTGTTCCTTTGAACCACACTTCAAAACCATATGTAATAATTTTTTCTAGGATTTTATCATAGATTTCCTTCTTAACATTGGGATTAAGACCCCAGGTAGATCTACAAAACCTATTCAATTTATTTTGTACTTTATTAATTTTATCTTTTACATAGTTTAGATGCGGAGTCCAAGTTAATTTATTGTCAATAATTATGCCAAGATATTTCAGCTCAGTTGCATATGAAAGCTTGTAGTTATCAATTTTTAATGAAGGAATGTGAGAAAACTTTTTATTGGAAACAATAATGTAACTGCTTTTATCAAAGTTGATATGCAAATTGTTGTTATTAATCCATGTATTTAGTAAATTCAAAGGACGAACACTACTATCCTTAAATAAGTACGTTGCTCGCTCCTTCATCAAAATAACTAGATCATCAGCAAAGGCCTGTATGGTAACATTATCGCCAAAGTCTATTTCCAAAAGATCATTTATGAAGATGTTCCAAAGGGTTGGCCCCAAACAGGAACCCTGAGGAACACCCATATTATACAAGAAGTTATTATTATTACTATCAATGGATCTGTCAGATAAAATATTGAACAGAATTCTGATCAAGTAGGAAGGCAAAGGGAGGTCATTTAGTTTCTCCTTTAAGATATTCCAATTTATGGAATTGAACGCGTTTTTAATGTCTATAGATATCAGACAAGTGAGATAATTCTGAGCATTTGCTTCATTTATGTAATTTATGATATTTTGGGTAGCAGTAATTGTTGATTTGTTTTTTCTAAACCCATATTGTCTTGAACTAAAAAATTTTCTTATTTCAAGATGATAAGTGACTCTATTTACTATGATTCTGTCAAGGAGTTTCCCCCATGTTGACAGTAGACAGATTGGTCTATAGTGGGAAGGTTCAGAGAAATTTTTCCCTGACTTTGGAATTAGTATAACCTTGGCATTTTTCCAAGGAACAGGGAATACGCTCTTTCTTAACAAAAAATTGAAAAATGAAATAAACCAACTTTTATTTGCGAAAAAGATCTCTTTTATAATTTCACCAGGGATATTGTCTATCCCTGGAGATTTATTAGGTTTAATGCTTCCCAACGCTATTTCTACTTCGTTACTGCATATAGGAATAAAGCCAAAATTATCCTGAGAAACAGGTGAAACACTTCCTCCGTATAAAGCTAAAGGAAAATGATATTCCAAAATTGTTTGAATTGTATCATCAATGGAGGATGTAAAAGTATTATTTTCTTTAAGTATTGGAATATACGCAGTACATGATTTAATTTTATTAGTTAGTAAATTAAAGTTTTTGCCAAAGATGTTGCTTGTTGTAATTTTTCCAACATAATCCTTAAAACATCTTCGTTTACAGTCCAAAATTTGTTTTTTATAGCGAGCTTGTTGTTTCTTGAATTGCTGTTCTTTGATTTTTCTTATTTCAACGTCTCTCTCTTTCTTGAAAAGTCTTCTCAAGGCTCTGGTCTTGGATCTTTCAGATCTTAACTGCGGGGTCCACCAAACAGCATTTCTACGGTGTGTTTTATTTTTTGGGAATTAATAGTAGTCTTGAATATATCTGTTTGAAGTTTAGACACTAATTGGTCTATATTTATGTTATCAAAGACAGGATATTTATTGGAATAGTCCTGTAGAAGATGATATAAGTTTAATTTCAATTTAAGCCAATTAATCATTTTTAAGTTGATTCTTAAATCTTCAGGAGGAATATTTGTGGAAAAGGTCCAGTAAATATTGATCAAATTGTGATCGCTGTTTGTAATATCGTCCTGAACTTCAATCTTTATATTATCATTTATGTTTTTTGAAAGGATAATGTCAATCCAGCTCTCACCTCTAGATGAACAAAAAGTAGGGGGAGAAGCTGGATTGTTTTCAATATTATAATCATTTATATTACAAAAATCGAGTAATCTTTGGCCTCTAGAGTCGAGGTCCCTTTGGCCCCAGACCCTAGATTTGGCGTTGAAATCCCCACACATTAGAATCTTATCCGATAGATGGCTCTGTGTAAATTGTTGAAGAATAGAAAGATTGTCTTCGATATTTGTACTTGGAGAACAGTAGACGGAAATTAATATAAAAGTCACTCCCTCGAGGGAAGTTTCCAGTATCACAATATCATTGTTCATAAAAATCTTGAAAACTCGAGAAGAGTTTCTTAACACAATAGCAGCTTTAGGTTTATCCTCATCTGCAAAGACTGTATGAGTAAGAGGAATATTTATTACCTTTGAATTATATAAATAAGGTTCATTTAAGGAGTAAAAATCCAAATTGCTGTAAGTTATGTGTTGATTTAATTGAGCCATAGCGGCAACTGAGTTGCCCAAATTAATGTGTGCGCCTCTAATATTTGTTGATGGTAAAGTATTATCCATAATTAATTTTATTAATCAGATTTTTGACCTCTCTATCATAGATTTTACATTTATTTGATATACAACTATGGCTTTCATCCAATTTTGATTTGAACTTGTTATTATGATAATTACAATTGATACATTTTAGCTGATTTTGACAATTTTTCCAATTGTGATCTTCTTGACCACAATTGGTACAGACTTCTTTTATACTTCTACAGACTTTAGACAAATGCCCAAATTTGCCACATTTAAAACATTGCAATGGGCGCAAATATTCTTTAATATGGATTATTTCCCATCCAACGACTATGGTTTTCTTATTCATGACACTCTTAAAAGTGTTTGGGCCTAATTCGATAACATAATTAGTACCATATTTACCCTTAAAGGATGTTTTAATTACTATTAAGTCAGATTCACAGGCATCTACTGTATAATTTTCTTTCAAGATCCTTAAGATCTCCTCCTCAGAGGTATCTTTGGAAATATTGTAGCAGATAATTTTTGGATTTCTGAGTTTCGGTTTTGATATTTGAAAGTCCTTGTGTATGTTTTCATTTTTTTGCATTTCATTAATTATTTTATCTACCTCTTCAGACGTATGAGATTCAATGAAGACACCTCCGTTAGCAATATTTTTAATTTTTTTGATGTTTACGTTCAATTTATTTATGTCAATATTTTTCTGGAGTTGAGATTTAGTGTAGGTAGAAGATTTAGTTTCATCAAGTGGTTTGATGATTACTGCTTGATGATTACTTTATAGCATATTTTATTTTCGTCGGCAAAGATTTTTATTATTTGAATTTTGTTTCTTTGTAAATGTTGTGCGTTATGTTTGATGAGTTATTGTTACAAGTACACAGTCCAGTCCAATTAATGTGACCCCCTGTCAAAAGCCAGAATATACACTCTTGTCTATTCTGGCTTTAAGGGGAGTGTGGAATGTGGTATTAAGTGGAATTATTTATACACATTCCACTGCAATGTGCTGCCACCTGCCTTTTGTGATGGGTAATTTCACGTTGACGTCGAAAGTAGGTGGTGGGCACATTAATGTGACTGGAGTGTGTATTTATCTTATTTATTTATCAATATTTAATTTTATACATATTTATTTGTTAATATAAACGACTAAACTAATAATATTGATGAACTTTTTATTTATCATTTTAGTATTTCTTATTTATTTTTATCTATCAATATTTATTGCCTCATTTCTTCCCATGCCTCATTTCTATCAAGTATCCATTTATTCGTTTTATCATTCTATTTTATTATCTATTTATTTAAATTCTATATATATTTATTTGTTTATTATTTTACTTTATTGGCTCTTTATTTCATTTAATTAACAATATTTATTTGTTTGTTTATCATCTTACTTTATTACCCCTTTATTTTATTTGATTATCAATATTGTTTATCATTTTACTACTTTATTTATCATTTTACTTCTTTATTTTATTTAATTATCAGTATTTATTTGTTTAACATTTTACTTTATTACCTCTTTATTTTATTTATTTATCAATATTTATTTGTTTAATATTTTACTTTATTACCTCTTTATTTTATTTATTTATTTATCAATATTTATTTGCTAATCATTTTACTTTATTACCTATTTATTTTATTTCATTTTATCAGTATTTATTTGTTTATCCTTTTACTTTATTACTTATTTTCCAATTTTTATTTGTTTATCATTTTTTCTTTATTACCCTTTATTTCATTTATTTATCAATATTTATTTGTTAATCATTTTATTTATCATTTTCATATTTTCTATTTATTAATATTATATTATACTTATATTTTCAAATATTATTTATTACAATTTATAATGATTTGAGCCAATATTTATTTAATACTGGGAAGAATTTTTATCATCCTAGTGTGCTATGTATTTCCAGGAAGATTAAAACATTCCAGAATCTCAATATCTTGCAGATAAAATACTCTATGAAACTTAAAAAAACACATTGTATTTAATTTTAGAGTTTGATAAAATAGTTCTTCAGGGCATTTCCCCTTCAGAAAAAGAAAAACGTAATAAAAATAAGATAGCCAATAAATATTTAAATATAATAAAAATAATTTTCTAGCAGATGAAATTGAAAGTGTGTTAGTTGATGGGCAGGGATTCATTTCTCCCCAAGGTTTGCAGTCATAATATCATTGTAGCCAACTTATAATAAATCCTTTGTATTAAATATTTGCTAGTGATAAACTTCTGTCCTACAAAACTGTCCCTTCAACTGTCCTACAAAAAATACTGCATTTTGTCACTTATTTTCATTCTTTTGTTTCATTTTTGCACATGGCGTGCCACCATATAATGTAGCATTTAGGAAATAACTTTACTCTAGTGGACATTGCGCGCTGGTATATATAGTCCAAATACTCTATCAGAAAAGCTCATTTTGATTGGTGACAAATTGGTGGTTATGGCAAAAGGTTATTGGCTGTTCAAATTTCTAGTATCAAATATTCTAAAAGGGATGCTACAAAAAACAAAACAAAAACAAACATTATCTATAATTAGAAAGTGATTGATTGATTGATTCTACCAATAGAAATATAAACTACAACATGTCTGATAGATGTATAGATGAACATGATCACATCAATTTCTATTAAAAATAGGATCACATCAATCACTATTAAAATTAGCTCATTGACTGGTAAAAAAGTTGATGGCAAAAACATGAAAACATTGGTTGTTTAAATTTCTAACATCAAAAATTCTAAGATGGGTGTTATTTACAAAAAACACTATTTATGATTACAAAGTAATTCATTGATTGTTCCAATAGAAATATAAACTTCAAAATGTTTCTCTCTCCATTTTAGAATATATTCACATCAATTTCTATTACACATAGGATTATATCAATTGCTATATAAATTAACTCATTTTGATTGGTGAAAAAACGTTATGGCGAAAACATGACACCATTGGTTGTTCAAATTTCTAGTATCAACAATTCTAAAATGGGTGTTACTTACAAAAAACAACAACTGAAAAAAAAATCTATAATTAGAGAGTGATTGATTGATTTTTCCAATAGAAAAGGAAATTTCTATTTCTATGTCTAATGTATAGATGAACATGATCACATCAATCACTATTAACATTAGCTCATTTTGATTGGTAAAAAGAGTTTATGATAAAAGCATGAAAACATTGAAAAATTCAAATTTCTAGTATCAAAAATTCTAAAATAAATTGGTTTTATTACAAACAGCAAAAACAATAAGATAAAACACTATCTATAATTAGAAAGTGATTGATTTATTATTCCAATAGAAATATAAATTTTAAAATGTCTGTCTAATATATATATATATATATATAAATGAACATGATCACGTCAATTTCGATTACAAATAGGATCACATCAATCACTATTCAAATTACCTCATTTTTATTGGTAAAAAAGGCGGAAACATGAAAACATTGGTCGTTCAAATTTCTAATATTAAAAATTCTAATATGGGTTTTAACAAAAAAAAATTATTAGACAGCGATTTATTCTTCCAGCAGAAATACAATATACAAAATGTCTGGTGCATAAATATTCTCGGAAATGTGTTTCCATCTTAACGGGACGAAGTGCATGAGATATCTGATTTAGTTTCTGGTTTTTTAAAAAGGAAACAGCTGATTTGAAATTCTAATCTTGCAGTATTTCGCAGAATGTTAACTATAATGTGTCACTTATGTAACAGAACTGCCATTTTTTTTTTTTGTTTTTGCATACATAATTATGTGCAAGTATTTTGTTCAGCAAAAAATTCAACTTATACGACCTTTTATTGCTGAGCCCTTTTCCACGCCTTCTTATTTTACACGCATTAAAATTCATTCACAATTTAAGTTACAATTTCGTGGATTATTTTTTTCGCAATTACTCACAATTCTGTTTCCGTCATAAATTTATGCATTTTAAATAAAGTGAATTATCTTAGTGATGCATATAATTGGGGAATACCCTAATATTTCAATATAATTAAGAAGTAAATTTGTAACTTTTTAAAATTGGAACATATAAAAACACCTATTTATGAGGTTTTCATTAGTAAAATTACTGTAAATAGTATGCACATCCTTAAATACACTGTATAAAAGAAAAAACCCCTCAGAATTTGATTGTAATGTGCGAACACATTTCTATCCACCTTGCTAATGAATCAGTTTGGGTGTTTTACATTTACCCGTGTTGTTTCCCATGAGTGCTGATGAATTTTAAGCTGGTTTTAATGCACGAAAGATATTTTAATTCATGATAAGTGAATAAAAACAGCGGCAGAGGTTAATAAATGGTATATGTTAAAAATATTAAAGACGAATGAAATGCTCTTCGGACAAAAACGATAAGTACTCCAATGACTCTACTTTAATTATTTGAGAGTCATTTTTCAACATTTAAAGTGACGTTATTAACAAAACAAGCTTATTCTCTGAAGCATAAAAGAAATGTGCGGATTTCTGAAACAAGATCTGTTAGAGTAACGTTTATTAAAAGCAAGTAACTATTTAATTGGATAACTTTGAAATACTGTTTTTGCATCTTATCATTGCCATTTCTGCTTTGGCAACTTCAGGCCATTAGCATGCTGCTACCACGCTAGAAGTTATCTGAGCAAAAGTGAAGAATTTATCAGCCTCCATTAAGAATTTATCGTCATTTATCAGCATCCATTAAGAATTCACCGTCATTTATCAGCATCCATTAAGTATTTATCGTCATTTATCAGCATCCATTTATTATTATTTAGTAGCATTCATCAAGAATTTATCAAAAATTTATTATTATTTATCAGCATTCATCAAGGATTTATTAGCAGTTATCGGCGTTAAGAATTTATCAGCACATCAGTTTTAATAAAGCTTTTTCTGCAGAAAAAAATGCCATCTAATATGCTTGTAAAAGTCCTGCCTACCTTGTCTCTTCTAAGGAGACACCTTTGTTAAAAGATTCTGTTCTCGTATCAGACAGTTGCATAATGGCAATTCCCTCTCTTTCTTTCAGGAGGAGGAGGTGATATCCCAGTTGAAAGAGGCGCGCTCCTGCAGCCCCGAGGAGGCGAGCAAGCTCCTCCTCAAGATGACCTACTCGGGAGGAAACTGCCTCCTCATGAGGCAGTGCGGTCAGTGGCACCTCCTTATTTCTTTCTGTTCTTATGTGTTCCTCGATAAGGTTAAATGCGTATTATCAGGCTGTATGTTTACAATGTATATTATGTGCACATGTATAAATGTACACTGTGAACTATGCACATTATGTGCACCTGTATCAATGTACATGTAAATGTACACTGTGTACTATGCTCGGTATGTGTATCGGTATCAATGTACATTGTATATTATGTGTACACGTATAAATGTACACTGTGTACTATGCACATTATGTGTACCTGTATCAATGTACATTGTATATTATGCGCACACGTAAAAATGTACACTGTGCACAATGCACATTATGTGTACCTGTATCAATGTACATTGTATATTATGCGTACCTGTATCCTTGTACATTGTATACAAATGCTCAATGTGTATTATCGTGGAGCTCTCCTGAAATCTGGAAGCTCTATTAAAAACTGTAAGGATTCGTGTCTGCACCTGGTATGAGCATGATTATTATAAATCTTGAGACCACAATCCCACTATTAATAGAGAGTTTTTGCATAACGTTTTTTTTATCGTCCGATATTTTTTTCTTCCTAGCGCTCATGCTCATAGGAAAAGTGCAGTATTACAGATAAGCATGCGCAATAGGTACAATGTTTCTTATGAGCATGCGCGCTAGGAAGAAAAATATCGGACGATGAGAAAATTTTATGCAAAAACTCTATATTGAAGGGAAGGGTGTGCACAGTTTGACAAACAAGCCCCTCAGGGTGGAACTTCCCTTCAAACTTCATTAAGGAATTCTTTCAACGTACACACTCCGTGGTGTAAGCACTTAATTCAAGATTTTTCTTGGAACCCGGCTGTTCATTATTATGAATAAACGTTGGCAGCTCATCTTTTGACCGGGCTTCTTAATGAAAACCAGATTAAAAATCCAACTGCATCGCTAGTTACCCTTAGCTTAATAATAAGGCTCTTTTAAGCCTGATGATGATGATAAAGGCTTTGCATAAAAAAAGCTATTGGCTTGTGATAAATTCTCTTGCTTTTAAAGACAACAGAGAAATGCAAACTGCCTTTTCTCCCTTTGCCTCTGGTCATATTTGATGCTTGTCCTTCAACAATAAAATCAGGGTTTTAACTACCTGTGCCAAACGCCTGTTGGACAGTGCCTCTACCGAACACCTTCTGGACTGTGTGAACTTCACCAGGGTGGAGGCTGAGGCAAACCCTTTTCTTTTCTTCGATTTCCTGCTTGTTCACGGACTCATGGTTTGGTTTGCCGCTCTACGGTCTACAGTTTAACGTGGATTCCGAACCATCAACAAACATCCATACTACCAACAGGATTCGAACCTGTGGTACCAAAGGCCAGAGCGCTAGTCAATTGGCCATCAGGCTGCACACGAACTCATGGAGCTGGTAAACAACGTGTGATTTATTTTTCCGTAGTCGTGCACCAACACAAACTAAAATCCTGTTAGCTTCCGTGGAATAGCAGTGTCTGGTACGAGTCTGTACCCTGTGTGGCTGCTACGAGTCTGTACCCTGTGTGGCTGCTACGAGTCTGTACCCTATACGTCTGCTACGAGTCTGTACCCTATACGTCTGCTACGAGTCTGTACCCTACGAGTCTGTACCCTATGCGTCTGCTACGAGTCTGTACCCTATGCGTCTGCTACGAGTCTGCACCCTATGCGTCTGCTACGAGTCTGCACCCTGTGTGTCTCTAACGAGTCTGTACCCTGTATGTCTGCCACGAGTCAGTACCCCTGTATGTCTGCCACGAGTCAGTACCCCCTGTATGTCTGCCACGAGTCAGTACCCCCTGTATGTCTGCAACGAGTCAGTACCCCTGTATGTCTGCAACGAGTCAGTACCCCTGCCACGAGTCAGTACCCCCTGTATGTCTGCCACGAGTCAGTACCCCTGTATGTCTGCCACGAGTCAGTACCCCTGTATGTCTGCCACGAGTCAGTACACTGTATGTCTATTACCAGTCAGTACCTGGAATGTCTCTTACCAATCAGTACCTTGTATGTCTGCTACAAGTCTGTACCCTGTATGTCTGGTTACGAGTCAGTACCTGGTATGTTTACTGATTTACTCTCTCCCTCTCTACAGGCTGCCTTCCCCTGCTGGTGGAGCTGCTGCACGGCCAGGACGACAACTCGAACCTGTACCAGCGCGAGTATCTGGAGGTGCGCAGGAACGCGGCGCAGGCGCTGCGCAGCGTGGTGCTGGCGCAGCAGAGGCCGGACGACAAGCGCAGCAGGAGGGAGGGTCGCGTGCTGCGCTACCTGGAGGAGATCCGGGACTACAGCGACCAGCTGCTCTGCGCGGAGGGGAACGTCGACAACAGGACAGGTCTCTCTCTCTCTCAATCTACGAATCAAAGAATCCATCTATTTAAAATTATATCTACACCATAGAGTAATATAATCTCAGTAATATAATCTCATCGGGGTTGAAGGTGACTCACGTGTATGATCATCACATGATCATACATCTCACATGACAGTTGCCTCATGGATAAATAGATCCACGTGCATAGTCAAAATATGTATAACATAAGTGGAAGTCAGCGCCCGATGATGTAAGCAACCTGTCTGCTTGTGCGGGAGCTGACTGGAAGGAAAAAGAAATGTAAACCAGCAGTTCCTATGTGGTGTATGTCGTCGTTGTTGATGTTTCTTATCCCTCTTGGTAAACATCTAGAACATGGCTACGAACCCCTGTGGTCTCATGGTTGAAGGGAAAGGGATGTTGGAATGGAGCACCCGTAAGTCGACTTGGCTCCGTGAAGCTGACTTTTTTTTACGGGGTAGCGTTGTCAACCCTAAGCCCAACAAACATATTAGACCTGGACCTACGGCTTAAAGTGGATTCCGGACCACTACAGACATCCATGGCACGGCCGGTACTTAAGCACGAAACCTGTGTCACAATGTGCCAGAGCGCTAGTCACTCGGCCATTCAGGTCCTATGAAAAGGTATATGGTCCTATAACTGCTTGTAGTTTAGCTTTAAGAAAAGTTCTAAAACTTCTTGGCTTATACAGAGATTTTTTAAATGGACTCAGTCCCCAAAATGGAAAATAAATTCGAATTGGTGATTTATTTCATTTTATTATCTCATTTATTATCTTTCATGTTCTATTTCAATGAAAAGTATATGTTGTTGGTCTAGTGCAGCTGGCAATATAGAGACAGTTAATCTTTATAGTCAATTTAAGCAAGGGCTACACCGCTGTGCCTCAATTAGAATTACTCAGGGGGCACGTGTAGCATGAAGGTAGGCTGCGGACACGTGTCACACAATTCCCACAATGCTCTAAGATTCGATAGGACCCAAGATACGCGAAACCCGTATCCTATTCGAACCCGAAACCTGAGGTACCGAGCGCCAGAGCGACCAAGCTTATAAAAATGCGATTTTTAGGGAGAAGCCGTTGAAATGGACAATCGGCATTAACCTTAAATGCGCCATTTTAAATTTCAATGCTCTTTATTAGAGAGCTACTGGCCATAAAGCATTAAATGGTTTTTTTTTTATCTAGTAGTCCATAAACTATATTTCCATCTGAAGTGAATAATTTAATCACTCTATTGAAATTTGTTTTTTCAATTAATGTCTTTCAATTTAATTTCAAGACCTTTGGATGTGTATCTACAATATTTACTTTAATATGTAAGAAGAACAATTTGTTGTCTATTTTAAATTGATTTCTAAAACAACGTAAATATACACAATTTCAAGTGAGTACATATTTGAGTTGATAAAAGAATCCGCCATAGTGTGCGACATTATGACAATGCATCTTTTATGAGTGTATGAAATGCATTATGACATGATTATGACAATGTATGTATAAGGAATCTCCTTAAATATGCATTTATGAATTATAAATGAAAATGAATTAAGCATAAGCATAGCACTAGTTTCTCCACAACAAACGGAATTAAAAAAAAATAGAAAACTAATGTCGTTTCATTTGAATGCATATTTGTTTTTAAAAACCTGTAAGATATACTTATTCGTTTCGTGAATTATCAATTACCTTTATAAAATACTATTTCAAAATGAGCATAATTCAATTTCTACTAAAAAAAAGTTTGTACTAAATATAAATAAAAGGTGGATTCAGTGAAATAATTCATGTAACGTAATCAATGTTTTTTAATGTATTAAAATTGAAAGAATAGAAATTGATGTCGGAAATCGAGGAATGTTACACAAAGCTCGTATCAGGTCAGTCGAGTTAAGGGTGTCTTCAAGATTGGTTTGTCGCTCCACGCTCATCTCATGCACACTTTAGACTAAACAAAGCGGGACCTTCAGCTTAACGTGGAATAAAAACCTCTGAAAAACATTCATGCCACCACCAGGATTTGAACATGAAGCCTGTGGTACGCCAGAGCGCTAGCCAATTGGCCATCAAGCCCATGTACGATGAGAGATTCCATATTCACTAAGAGTTTCAGTTACATTCGCAGCAAATCCTTAGTTGCACTTTCTGGTTTAAAATAATGGCAGGATAAAATGACAATTAAAAAAAAACACATTACGATTCAATGTAATTCACTGACATGCCTCTTATAAATGTGTAATCATTGCAAAATGCCCCCTGACATTTGATTAGTTTTGCGTGGAATCCTGCTATCCGGGTCCTACTGAATTAACTGTCATGACATGAACCGATTCCTACTGAATTTCATGTCATGACAGTGAAAATAAGCGCTTCAAGTATAGTTGAGTGTTAATGTGGAAACACATTGTAATGATAAATCTTTGTCTTTCAGCCAGTTTCGTGGACCAGAACTTGGTGCCGTGCGTGGCCGCCCTCATGAAGCTCTCCTTTGACGAGGACCACCGACATGCCATGTGCCAGCTGGGTGAGTTTTCTCCGTCTTTCTCACACTATTCTGGATTCTCGCAGAAAGTGCCCAGAGCATGTGATGGGTGCCATCGGTGATATTTTCGGGAAACAAAGCGCTCCACCTTTAGAAGGAAGACGCACGCACAAGCTTGTTTTTATATGGGTTACACTATTTAATATTTTCGTCTTGTAGTATTTATATATTCTTATATCGTTAGATGGTCAAAAAGGTTTGGAGATCAGAGGATAATTAAGTTTAAATTTAAATTGATAATTAATTTCATTTGAGGAGAAAATTAAAATTTTAATAAGAATTATTATGACTATTACCAAAAATTATTATGACAATTGGAGTTAATGTATCCTCAAAAGGTTTTAGGTCAGAAAAAAGCAACGCCAAGCACTCCATGCCTGTTGTGGGCAGCTGGAGCTGTAAGGAGGCCTAAAAATCTTCAAAAGATCATTTCAAAGTTCCTTCTATTACACGTGCGTCCTTTTGTTATTGTTGTGAATCAACAATGTCATTTTCCTTCATACATCTATTTACCTTCCAGTAGGAAGGAACTACTTGGAATGATATCTGCTTCGTACAGATGAAACTTTGAAATGATCGATCTACTTGGATGATGGATTTACTTGAAATGAGATTTTGGAATTCCTGATTTACTTGGAATGAGATCCAGTCGTTTGTATACTTAAGCTTATTTGTAAATTTATATCCTTGTCAAAACTATGATGTATTCGCAAAGTGAAACTATCCCTTGGAACTCCGATGCAAATGGGTGTTATTCTTGCAGCTTTGTTGCAATAATCGTGCTGTTGCCACCTTTTGATGTAAATGTGTCAAAAGTAAGGGGGGAAACAAGATATTTAAAAGAATGTAATTTCAACTGTGCCCTTCTTTATATCGCTCATGTCGGTAAACTAAGTGAAGGAAACCCCTTACGTTTACTTTTCTGTCTTACTTTCTTCCCTTACTTTTCTGTTTAAAGCGAGAGCGAAGGGTCAAAATAAAAACTCCTAAATCTACTTTTTTTTACCAACTCCCGACTTTTTTTCATTATTTTATGAGCTATGATCTTTGCTAATGGTTTTAACAAAATATGTGAAATAAATTCAATGACTTCTATTGAACATTATATATATGGAAAAGCAGTTTTGCCATAGAAAATTATTTTTTACAAGGTACAGATGTAATATTTTTACAACTTTAAAGATGTAGTATTTGTACTTAATTAGAAAAAAACATCTTTGCAATCCATATTTTCTTACAAAAATATATGTTCTATAAAATAACAGCACTTCATCAACAATTAGCAAAGTATTTTAAAATAGCTTAAAGCAAATAAAACAATATCGTACATTTTAAACACAATAAACAACCTACCATAGGATTCAGATTGGAATCCTGAAGGTGACATGAATGTCTGTGAGTGGATCGGAATCCACGTTAAATTGTAGATTCCGGTGTAATTAAACCAAAATGTGCGAAAAATGATCGTAGAGGGACAAACCAGACCACACACAAAAGTAAGTCCACTAACTTTATTTTTCATCTTAATAATCGAACGGCTTCTATGAGACATTTTATTATGGATAAAATTGTTTTCATTCTACGAAAAGTGCACATTTTCAGAGAAACTTTACTACAATAAAGTTTTAATTTTTAAAACAAATGATATTTTATTTAGATTGTTTTGGTTTATCGCTTTACGGTCATTTTGTGCATACTTTGGGCTCATTAGACCGGGACCTACGGTTTAAAGTGGGGATTGCGAACCATTCACAAACATCAATTGCATCGATGGGACTCGAACCCGAATACTGTGGCACCGAGCGCTAGACACTAGGCCATTCAGGCTCGGCTGTAGTTTTAAATATAATAAATACTTAAAAAGTAAGTAAGTAAAAACCAAGAATTAAAAAAATAGATCTATCAGGTCATTGCTACAGGTTCAGAGACAGTTCGGTGAAATTAACGTACATTTGTGTTGTAGCGAGAACACACAGCGAGGCCGCTATTTTATTTTGAGACAAATTAAAAATCAACAATGGCCCAAGTACATTTTTTTTATTGCCTACAGAAATGCCAATTTTCTCGTAATACCCTTCACGAATATGTCACAGTTAGTTTGTATACACGGTAAAAAATAAAAGACCTCTTATTCTGTTAGAAATATAACTAAGGAGCAGTACACAAGGAAAAAAAATAAAAATAAAATAATAAATAAAAAAAAAGCACGTATCCTTTAAGCACATAATTTAGAGATATTAAGCTCAACAATATATTAAAAAGAATTGATAACATTTTAAATATATAAGTCGAAAAAATATTTATACGTATATTTTTTGGTACAGTGTTTTTCATTTAAAAAACTTCTTTTTGAATATATAAGCATATAAACATATTTTAGATATACAAGTCGAAAAAAATATTTATACGCAATTCTTTTGTACAATGTGTTTCATTTAAAAACCATGACCTCACCTTTGTAAATTGAGAGTCACGGAGGTTAGCTCTAAATTTAAGCCCAAGTATTCGTATTTTATGAAAAATTATTAGTATTGTTTTATTTAACACAAATTATTATTATTATCTTAATCAAAATGCTCTTTATTTTATTGCTACTTTACTCACCTTCAATTATTATTCACGGATGTGAAGATCTACATTAGCAGCGCTGACTATTGAGAACATAAAACGCCAACTTCTCACTTTGGATTTCACTATACAGAGGTTATTTTTAGCATCACGAAACCAAACTGGCTGACAGTGTTGCCATTTGTTCATTTAATAATACAATAGAACATCAATAAGTCGAAAACCTCCACAACTCGAAAAATTTTTTTGTTCCCTTCCCTTCAAGCCCCAAAACCTCCATGACTCGAAATGTCAACCCTCTATAAGTCGAAATAATGAGTCAATCCCCACAAGCCATTTTGGTACATATTTTCCATCCTTAACTCGAAAAAAAATTGGTATCTCGAACATTAGCAAAGTTTGATTTTACAACCTTTACAACTCGATCATTTGAAATTATTTCGGAGTTATATTAATTTTTTATTGTAGTACATAATATAACTTGTACGTTGCAAATAAACATGTTTATTGCCTGTGTAACTTGAATTTTTATTTATTTTACCTCTCTAACTCAAAATAAGTTCTAATAATCTAAACCTCTACAAGTCGAATATTTCCTTACAAAATCCGCGTAAGTTGAAATCCTCCATAAGTCGAAAACTCTATAACTGGAATTATTTGGCGTCTCCCTTGAAGTTCGACTTACAGACGATCTACTGTATAACGTTTGGCTCATGGAATTTATTGTTGGATACTGCTTACTATGCTGTAAAAAAAGGCATATGAAACAAAAATAATATCAATACTGAAATGCTTTCAATCAATCAATCCATCAATAACCATTTGACACATTTTTTTTCATTTAAATAGTAATCAATTAATCTTTAGAGTAACATTGGTTTGTCGCACTACGGCCATTTCGTGCATACTTAGATATAGACTCATACACTATAAGATATTCTGGTCTAATTTAGACTCATATAATTAGTCTAAATTAGACCGGAACCTACATTTTAACAGGGATTCTGAAACATCCACAAACATCCATGCCACCATCAGGATTCGAACCTTAATCCTGTGGTACCAAAATCCGGAGCGCTATCCAATTGGTCATCAGGCCGCTAGAGTAACATTGACTTTGGGACATGACACGTAAGTGAGATTTCACTACAGAAAGACTGAGGTGTAAAAAAATATAAAGCCACTATAAAACATATATGGACACCACATATTAAGACTTCTTTTTTTAGCAATAAAAAACTTTTTATTAAAAAGTATTGATATTAATTATTGAAGAACGGATTTGGACTGGAATTGTCACTTTTAATAAAACGATCCCCAAAATAAGTTTTGTCAAGCCTTTATTGTCAATGACTTGGCATGCTGCCAAAGCAATCACAGTCTTTTCTTACTGATAATATTACTGGAGGATAAGATTGAATTGCCACTTTAACATTTCATTTTATCATTCATCCTCAGAATTTGCAAAAAATAGAAACTAATTTTATAGGAGAGTCAGTGATTGGATTTTTATACCGATTTCTGATTCCTTGCTCTAGACTTTCCAGCTCTGGTTAAAATGCAGCTTGATATTTTTACTTCCTAGCGCGCATGCTCATAGGAAACATTGTACCTATTACGCATGCCTATCTGTAATACTGCACTGCTGAGCTATTCCTGTGAGCATGCGCGCTAGGAAGAAAAAATATCGGACGATAAAAAAACATTATGCAAAAACTCTCTCAAAAACAAAAAACAAAAGCAGTTCCCAGCCCTAATTGGTGATGTATTCGTCAAAAAGACGCGCATTATCGTGGTGGAAGGCGATACGGTTCTTTCGGCTGAGTGGTCCACATTGAATTGTCGACCAGAATTCGAGTTTCGTGCCCTTCCACGGCTGCCAAAAGTGCCTGGTCGTCGAAACCCGAGGGTCGACCTCTTGCTGCCTTATCTTCCAAGCTAGTGTCTCCATACATGAAACGGGCAAACCATTCCCTGCATCGACTTTCGCTGATTGTTTTTTTTTTGTTCTAATGCAGCTGGCAAACACTTTAGACAGTTGTCTTGGATGCCTTAAGGCAAGCGCTGCACCGACGTTACTCACTTAGCACTATGCAGGGGACACGAGTAGCTTGAAGATAAGCTACGGACACGGAATAACAGTACCCCGCAATGCTCTACGATCTTGTTAGACCGGGACCTACAATTTAAAGTGGCTTCCGAACCACTACACACATCCATGGCACCTCCGGGACTCGAACCCGAAACCTGTTGTAACGAGTGACAGAGAGCTGGCCACTCGACCAGTCAGGCCTCTCTTTCGCTGATTGTGCCCTCACCGAAAGATCGCGAAATGACTGCATTGATTTCCATCCTTTCTCAGAGAGGTACAGCATGAAACGGCGAATACGAGTATGAATACCGACACGCATTTTTTTATAGTCAAAAGGCAGAAGGATATTTTCATTCATAAATTTATAAAATGGTATACATTTTTAATAAAATATATAATGTCAAAGAAACGCCTGATAATTATGCGCCGACCTAATATTAGCTTCTTTAGATGAAGCACACGACTTCACTTGAATGGGGATTGGTTTGCTCTACAGTTATCTTGTGCATACTTTAGACTAAATAGACTGGGACCTACAGTTTAAAGTGGATTCCGAACCACCAGTAAACATCCATGCCACCGCCAGGATTTGAACCTGAAGACTTCAGTACCAACGACCAGAGCGCTAGCCAGTTTGCCAGCTAACACTTGAATGGGGAATGGGCGTCTCACAAATCCAAGCGTCACTCCAACAATAATGAATATTTTGACGTCCAGAATATTTCCACGCAAATCTCAAAGACAGAAGAAGGAATGACTTAAAAAAGAAGGAAAAATGAAACACCGTATGCCGGGGAAATTTAAATTGAAAACTGGTCTTACTTTTTGGACACAGTAGTATGTCACAGATAGTCTGTATATTAAGGTTGTTTAACATTATTTTAGTACTTATTTGTATTGTCTCAAATGTTTTTTTTTCTGTTCTGTGTGCGCAGGTGGTCTGCAGGCGATCGCCGAACTGTTGCGGGTGGACCAGTGGGCCCACGGGGTGAACAACGACCCCCACTGCACCACCCTGCGCCGCTACCTGGGCATGTCGCTGACCAACCTGACGTTCGGCGACGGCGCCAACAAGGCCCTCCTCTGCTCCATGAGGCCCTTTATGGAGGCCCTGGTCGCACAGCTCTACTCGCCCTCCGAGGACCTGCGACAGGTGAGTTTCGCCCACAGTCTGTCCTGTTACATACTTGCATTGTACTACTTTTTGCTTGAAGAACTACAGAGTCTTTAATCCCATTCAAGCGTCTATATCAGGGGTGGCCACCCCAATTGATCTTGCGGGCCACTTTGGAATTGCATCCTGGCTCCGCGGGCCGCCTATAAAATTATAGATCCCCCATATTAGATTGAGACTCACTGTAGACATTTTATGGAAGTGAACAATGGAGAAGGAATGAGTTATTATTTTTGTGTTCACTAGTATTCTTACATGGAACATAGGTAATATAATAATAATGATGATACTAAACGCACCTTGTAAAGAAATATATATAACACTAAATATGAAAAATAAAAAATATATAAATATAAATGAAATTTAAAAAAAAAATGAAATCATTCAAAAATATTTATTTCACTAGTTGCGCTTTGTGTTTCTCCACTCTTTCATTTAACTTTTGCAAATCGAAGCGCCTCATGAGTTCCCAGAATATAATTTAATTACTCTGGCAACTCATAACTGTAAACTCGTCAATAAAACAGGCAATATCTGTCCCATATTCATAAGAATATTATTTTAAATTCAAAGTTCATTTTATTTCATTCTTTCGACCGTTCATATTTGAATATAAGGATGCACACATCATGTATTTTTTGAATACGTTGATTTGCACTCCTTCGACCATTGTAAAATAAATATATTTTGCAAAAGTATGATGCAACTCACGGGCCAGAAAAATAGTCAAGGCGGGTCGAGGGTTGGCCACCCCTGAATTAGAACTTCTTCCATTACTGACATCATAACTTTTTATTTACAGCCCAGATACAATGGAATTGTACCTAAAACTATATTCATGGCTCCCAATGTCCACAAAATATTTATCGACGGACCTATGATTACTGAGCACGCCTTATTGATAATAGGGATATTAACAGAAGAGGCTGAAGCCAAAAATAAACATTTGTGTCATTTTAGAGCAGGGGTGGCCAACCCGTCTGCCGCCTTGAATATTTTTCCGGCCCGTCAGATGTATCGCACTTTTACAAACTATATTCATTTTATAATGGTCGAAGGAGTGAAAACCAATGGATTCAAAAAAGGGCATTATGTGTGCATCCCTATTTTCAAAATTACATCAAATTTGCAAAAGAAATCAGAAAACCTACTGCTGCTTTTGAAAGTCGATTCAGTAATTTAGAGTTATATATATTCATCTCACTTTCATGTTGAAATCGAGTCGGCCCCAAAATATCTCCAAATGAAACTGGTTGACTTACAATGCAACATTGAATTAAAACACATTTGTGAAACATCGGAACCAAAAATAGATTTTTTAACACTTACGTCACAAAAGTAAAATTTTCCCATTTGAGAAATCTGGCACAAAAAGTTGTTAGCGCTTTATGCTCAACTTACACCCGCGAATCGTTTATTTTTATTTTTTATATTTATTTTTTTTAATATGAAATTAACCCAAGACAAAGCACGATTACACATAACGGACGCTCACCTGCAACACCCATTGCGATTTGCAAATATCCAAATGGAGATTTATTTGCAAAAGCTAAGTAGAGAAACACATACCGCACTAGTGAAATAAATATTTTTAATGGTTTCATTTTTTTTATTTCGTTTATATTTATATATTTTTTATATTTCATTTTCAATGTTATATATTTCTGTACAATGTGCATTTTGTATCATTATTATTATATTGTCTATGTTTACATGTCAGAATATTAGTAAACACAAATATAATAACTCCTTATATTTGATTTGTTCACTCCCACTATAGACATAGTGGGTCTCAATCTAATAGAGGGATACTAAATAATTTGATATTCGGCCCGCGGAGTTAGGATGCCTTTCCGAAGATCATTTGGGTTGGCCACCCCTGTTTTAATATATTCATTTTATTCCTCTAACTAGGAAATTTCGTAATGAACTTTATTTCTTCTACTCAACAAGACATTCTTCAACAGAATACCTCTCTTTTTACTTATTTTAAATACAAAATCTTTTCTGTTTAAAAATAATTCCGACTGAAATGTTACCATCTCCCTAAATTTATCCAATCAAAGAATTTATTCTTTAATGATTTCATATTTTTTTTTATTTCATTTATATTTATCTTTGTATATTTTTTATATTTCATTTTGAGTGTCATATATTTATTTGTGCGTTTAGTATCATTATTATTATATTATCTATGTTTATGATATGATTTTGTAAGAATGATAGTAAACAAAATAATAATAACTCCTTCTGTTTCAATTTTTCACTCCAAAAAAAACGTCTACAGCGAGTCTCAATCTAATAGGGGGATTATATAATCTTATATGATATATGGCCCACGGAGTCAGGATGCCTTTCCAAAGTGGCCCGCAAGATCATTTGGGTTGGACACCCCTGTTTAATTAGAAGCTCTTCTTCCATTACTGACACGATACGAGTCGAGTTGAGTGAACAAACAGAAAAAGGAAGTGTTCCTCGTGCGCTGACGTCACTCGCGCGGTGCCGAAGGGGTGAGTCATTTGCGAAATGAAGATCGTCTGGCCTTGGCCACTAATGAGCACCCCGGTGTCCTCTTCCTGTCAAAAAGAACAAAACGGCGCTCGACTCATTGACCCCAGTACACGATGACTGTGCGTTGAAGTGGTTTCTATTCATAAAAGTGCATTACATATTTCGGTTTTACGTTTATTTTTACTTATAATTTTTGTAGCAGATTTATTAATTATCTGATGAAATTAAATATTTCAACATTTGGTTTTGCATCTTAAATTAAGTGGAAAAAAATAGATTCCAATTTCTAAACTTTGCTTCATTTACTACTGTGCACAAAAAGTAAGACCAATTATTTATTTAAAAAAAAAAATTCTATTTATTCTTCCATATTTATTTCATCGCCTTCAAAGGAATCCCCTCCGGACACAATGCACTTATGCCAACGGTTTTTCCAATCCTCAATGCATGGTGAAAAGTCATCGGTAGGGATAGCCTTCAAAGCGCGCGCCGATTCACGTTGAATCTCTGCAATCGATTTAAAACGGTGTCCCCGGATTGGTCTTTTGAGTTTAGGGAATAGCCGGAAATCGCACGGTATGTATACGGGGGTTTCATTTTTGGCGAAAAAGTCATCAAGAATCAATGCAGTGTGAGCTGTCGCATTATCGTGATGCAAAAACCAAGAGTTGTCTAACCATAAATGTGGCCTCTTTTTCCGAATAGTTCCACGCAAACGACGCATAAGACTCAAATAATATTCCTTGTTGACAGTTTGGCCCGGCGGAAGGAATTCATAATGCACCACACTACGTTAATCGAAGAAAACAGTCAACATGACAATGATTTTTGGGCACAGTAGTATATACTAGCAGAGCCCGATATACGTTGTCCTGCCAAAAAAAGAATGCATTGTAGAAAATTACGTAGCGCGACTATATTCTCCATGTTCCAATATAAGTGCGTACTCATTTTCATGGATATCGTTTGAACGGTCTATAAGATGAAATGCTGCAGCACACTCTGGTGGCAAGTAACAATAAAGTGAATAGCGCGAACCTATTTTCCATACTCGAATACATATTATTACCTATTTTCATAGGGATTAAATGAACGATATAGAAGTTGATAGACTGTAGCCCCATCTGGTAGCGACTTACAACAATGGGGATAGCCTAAAAACATTCTCCATATTTTGTCAAACACACACAAAAAAATTCGTCAAAATCGGTCCACCCGTTTAGGAGGATTTCAGAGACAAACACACGTACAGAAGAATTTTATATACACTGAAGTGATAAAAGTCATGGGATACCTCTTAATATCGTGTCGGCACTCCTTTCGCCCGGCGAAGTGCAGCAACTCGACGTGGCATGGACTCAACAAGTCGTTGGAAGTCTTCTGCAGGAATATTGAGCCATGCTGTCTCGATAGACGTCCATAACTGTGAAAGCGTTGATGGTGCAGGATTTTGGGCACGATCGATGATGTCCCATAAATGCTCGATGGGATTCATGTCGGGCGATCTAGGTGGCCAGATCATTCGTTAGAATTGTCCAGAATGTTCTTCAAACCAATCGCGAACAGTTGTGGCCCGGTGACATGGCGCATTGTCATCCATAAAAATCCCATCGTTGTTTGGGTACATGAAGTCCATGAATGGCTGCAAGTGATCTCCAAGTAGCTGAACATAAGAATTTCCAGTCAATGTTCGGTCCAGTCGCACCAGAGGACCAAGTCCATGCCATGAAAAAACAGCCCACACCATTACGGAACCACCACCAGCTTGAACAGTGCCTTGCTGACAGTTTGGGTCCATGGCTTCGTGGGGTCTGCGCCACACTCGAACCCTACCATCAGCTCTTACCAACTGAAATCGTGACTCATCGGACCACGCCACGGTTTTCCATTAATCTAGGGACCAACCGATATGCTCACGTGCCCACGAGAGTCGCTGCAAGCGATGTCGTTCTGTCAGTAAAGGCACTCGAGTCGGTCTTCTGCTGGAATAGCCCAAGAAAGCCAAATTTCTCCGCACAGTTCTAACAGACAAGTCCCTTGTACGTCCCACATTGATTTCTGCGGTTATTTGACGCAGTGTTGCTTGTCTGTTAGAATTTACGACTCTTTGCAGACGTCGCCAGTCTCGGTCGTTAAGTGCAGGCGGTCGACCACTGCGCTGTCCATGGTGGGATGTTATGCCTGAAATTTCATACTCTCGGCACACTCTTGACACAGTGGATCTGGGAATGTTGAATTCCCTAACGATTTCCGAAATGGCATGACGCATGCAACTAGCTCCAACTAACATTCCGCGTTCAAAGTCTGTTAATTCCCGTCGGGCGGTCATCATCACGTCAAAACCTCTTCACATGAATAACTTGAACAGAAATGAAAGCTCTGCGAAAGCACTGCGTATTTATACCTGTTCTACGCGATGCTACTGCCATCTGAAAATTTGCATATTGCTATCCCATGACTTTTGTCACTTCAGTGTATAAAGATATATAATGTATATATATAATGTAATAATATATTTTAGAATCAACATCTGTTTTTCACTTCCTTCTATTAGTTCACACTCTCCCTGTATATATCTTGTTCACATTTTCAATCGTTCATGAAATACTTTTTATTCATCCACTCACATTCAAATGCATTTTTTTTAACTTGCAGTGGATGACACTGGATGGTAATACAATTTTTTCAAATATTCATTCATTCATTAAATTTAATTAATTCATTTTAGTTTGTTTTAGATTTAAGTTGCATGCATCTACCAATAGATGTCGCCCAATAAACTTAAAAAATTAAATGAAAATTATTTGTAAAGGACTTTTCTGCAATAGAGTGAAAAAAAATTAGCAATTGACTTAAAAGTTTTTTTACTTATTTTTTAACAGTAAAAAAAAAAATAATAATTCCTTCATTTTCACCCATGATAAACAATATTCGACAACTGTGATAACATTCAAAAGTTATTATAAAAATAAAAAAAACTAAAATGAAAAATTAAAACTGAAGTCGCTTACGAATTTCAATGTACCATGTGATAATATATTCTGTTACTTACTTCATGGGAACGGAGATTAAATATCTAATGTTAAGTGAAGATTTAATTGTATATTGGAGCGATCTGAAAGTCACGCAATTTAAAAGGAAACACAGAGAGTGGATTTTGACAGGTTTGGTTTGGTTTGGCTTGTCGCTCTACGGTCATCTTGTACACACGAGGACTAAACAGACCGGGACCTACAATTTAAAGTTGATTCCGAACCATTCGCAAACATCCATGCCACCGCCAGGATTCGAACCTGAAGCCTGTGATACTAAAGGTCGTGGATATTGACAGAAAATGGCGTGTTGGTTTTTGAAATGAAATAGGCAACACATATTTCATGCCGTTTTTAAAAGGCACGTCATTCAAAGTGCATGGCAAGTGAGTTTTTATGAGTTTTTAGCCGCGCTGTGTACTACGGGTTTCAGGTTCGAATCCCAGCTGTGCCATGGATGCTTGTAGTGCTTCGGAATCCACTTTAAACTTTAGGTCCCTGGTCTTATATGATCGTAGAGGCTGTACCCCCTCGTATGTTCATTCAATTTCACCCACATCATTTCCAAACAGTATAGGGGAAACTCAGCTCTAGGCACAGTGATGTGGTATGGTGTAATAGTAGTAGTTTTTTTTAAAGTTTTTGAAATGAAAATAGCATCATAATAGTATAGAATAAGAATAGCATCATGAAATCAAGAATAGCATCATAATAGCATCATGAAATCAAGAATAGCATCATAATAGCATCATGAAATCAAGAATAGCATCATAATAGCATAGAACAAGAATAGCATCATAATATCCCAGAACAAGAATAGCATCATAACAGCATAGAACAAGAATAGTATCATGTTCACATTGAACATTTAAATCAAGATTAGCATCATGAAATCAAGAATAGCATCATATTAAATAATACTAGCATAGAACAAGAATAGCATTATGTTCACATTGAACATTTAAACGAAGATTAACATCATGAAATCAATCACATTGAAATCAAGAATAGCATCATGTTCACATATGACAATTTGTGAATGTAGCTACTTTAAGTTTTTTTTTGACATGACATCATTAACAGCTCGTCAATCCGGACAAGCAACCTGGTTGATACCACAGAGTAGTAATATAATAGAACGTGTACAAAATGTTGGGGCAAACATCTCCCGCCTTTTTGGCACTAAAGTAGGTCCCATAGTAAAGTAGTTCTCTCATACCATTAAACAGACCACTTAATTCTATGTTTCACTTAAATTCTATGCTTCTGTATACACAATTTCAAAGTTTTTGAATTAAAATAGAAATATATATTTTTTGGGTACACGGTGAACTGGACATTTAATAATGCTTACTTAGATACATTATTATTTATAATGCTTACTAGCATACATTATTTTATTTAAATCTCAGTAAATTAAACATAAACTCATAAGTGAGAAGCAAATCACTCATACAACATATGCAAATGAATAAATCACTCTGTTATTTATTGCTACACTAATCAGAGTTGCCGAGCTAACGGTGACCATCTTAATTCTTCCCGGTTTGTGTCTCCACAGGTGACTGCAAGTGTGCTACGCAACCTCTCGTGGCGAGCGGATCCTCCCAGCAAGCGTGCCCTGCGTGACGTGGGGGCGGTGCCCTCTCTGGTTCGCGCCGCCCTCTCCGCCCGCAAAGACTCCACCCTCAAGAGCGTGCTCTCCGCCCTCTGGAACCTGTCTGCCCACTGCTCCGCCAACAAGGCTGACATCTGCCGCGAGGAGGGGGCGTTACCTTTTCTGGTCTCCGCCCTCACGCACAAAACGCTGGCCATCGTGGAGAATGGGGGCGGGATCCTGCGCAACGTCAGCAGCCACGTTGCCATACAAAATGAGTACCGCGCCATCTTGCGGAAGCATAACTGCCTGCAGATCCTCCTGGTACACCTGAAATCTCCCTCGCTCACGGTCGTGAGCAACGCGTGCGGCACCCTCTGGAACTTGAGTGCCCGCAATGCCACCGACCAGCGCGCCCTCTGGGAGATGGGCGCCGTGGCCATGCTCAGAAAGCTGGTCAACTCGCGCCACAAGATGATCTCGATGGGCAGTTCGGCTGCTCTCAAGAACCTGCTCTCAGCCCGCCCCCCGGGAGCGGGGCTCTGCCTCATGGCTGAGGAAGGGGGCGTGTTCAGGGACGAGAACGCCCCGTCCCTCTCCGTGAGGAAGCAGAAAGCCCTGAGCACGGAAATAGACCAGAATTTGTCCGAGACGTACGACAACACGGACAGCCCCAAGACCAGCCCCGTGAAGCACGCTGAGAACACCCAGGGGCGTTCCCGTCGGCACATTTCTCCCTCCGCTGCCAGATACCTGGCGAATCAGAGACTGAAGTCTGAGCTGACCCTGCCCTCGAAGGAGGAGCAGAGTATGACGGGTTCATTCGTTGTGGAGGAGAAGCACAACGGCGCCTTCCAAGTGACGAAAAACGCCAAGCAGGCACTCAATTATCGCCAAGGCCAGCAGGCTAAGCTCCAAGTGAATCCTGCTAAAATACCTGAACCGGATTCTGGACCTAAACTTAGCTTCAAACCGATAAAGACACAAGAGCCCAAGATTCCGGATGTCCAGACCACGTTCGAACCTGGCAGCAAGTTGATGTTCAAACCTGCGAAGATGGAGGGGCCCAAACTCCAGAACCACATTCCCGAGCCTGGCTCCAAACTTAGCTTCAGACCGGCGAGGTACGACAGGGACGTCCCCAAGCCATCAGACGACATGGCCAGACAGGCCAGTCGGAGCATGTCGCCAATGACCGTCAGGAAGGGTCACTCGGCCCCGCCTTCCAGAGCGGTGGAACAGGCAAAGCCAGCCCCCGAAGCAAACCAAAAGCCCATGCACGAGAGCCGGATACCCCTGCCAAAATCGTCTGCTTCTAGACTGGAATGTCAGAGGAGTCAGAGTGCCTCCCCTGTGGCGCCAAGGAAGAATCTGCGCCAAGAGAACACCCCCAAGTGCCCCGCCCAGAAACCGCAACAGGCTCCTCCTCCTCCTGTGGACATCACTGTGACGCACCCCAAATGGGCGTGGTCGGCCAGCCCCGAAAAATCAGACAATGTCCCAGAGTGCCCGAGCAAGCGGTTGGACGAGGAGGAGAGTGGAGGAGAGGACGAGGTGCGGGTGTGGCGGACGGAAGACACGCCTCTAATGTCCTCCACTAATAACCTGGAGAGGGAGGAGCCAGGTGCTCGTTGCTCTCTCAACATCCGCACGAACACGGGTGTGAAGATGATCCGGCAACACCCACTACTGGTGAACGCCCACAGAAATGACGAGGAAGGGCGGCTGTTTGAACACCGCAGCAGGGATGAGGACTACGAGTCAGGTGAGTCCCCAACAGAATTGTCACAAACATGCTATGTAAAAATTCAATTTTTGATAGCATGACTAGATTTCTAAAACAAAATATGATACTTGAAAAAAAGCCGAGAAAACTAGAGAATAGAGCATTATGTTTCGAATTATCGAATTAGAGAATTTCGGTTTGAAAGCTAACAAGCAACGTTCAAATCCCTGTGTATGTCTGCTATACGGATACCGTAAACACTTACACCGAAAAGTCTTTCTGTTGGATTAGAGAAGGAGGTCGCGAATCTTTCGAAATTGCTTGCTCGAACATGCTGGTGCAGTTTGGCATACCTTTCGTGACCAATCATTCTAATCTTCTACATATCTACTATTCCAGGATCCATCAATGGTAGATGAAACTAATAATTAAACTAATGAAACCAACAATTAATGGTTTAAACAGCAATTATAGATATTAATAATTACAAAATTAAATATATATATTTTATTTTTACAGTCTCGTTGGGGTTTAAGTACCATCATTTTTAACCATTCATAAGGTAATAAAACTCTAGAGAAAATTGATTCTCTTGAAATGAGTACTAGCAATATTTGAAAGCATATTTATACTATACTGTTCAACTGCATTATCCAATGAGTAGTCTATTGTTTATTGCTTTCGAAGAATGTATTACTGTCCACTAGATTCAACCTCAATCCTCCGTCCTGCTTCTTCCAAACATGCGGGTGCAGCTAAATAAACCTTCCTTGGCCATCACTACGTATATCTTCTACACATCTGCTATTCCAATCAGTCCGTCAATGGCAAATGTAACCTATATCGTTATTTATTAAACTAATGAAATTAAATTAGCTAATAATTACTATTAATCATAAAACTTTTCTATTCTTTCATCTACCAGTTACCTAGAAGGTGAGGGTAGAACATCGATGGTATCGTGTATACCATGAACAGCTCACCGACGGGTGAAGGTGAGGACAGTGCATTTCAGGAGGATTTTTAGGAGTAATTGCCCCGCATTTACGTGTCGTATGGGAGATAACCAACATTCTGGGTATCGATGTGAAACACATTGTCACAATCGCCATCGAGTCTTCCCTTTCCTGAAAGCAATGACTACAATCATTCTGCGACCGGAATCGTACCTTAGCCCTCTTGCATGCTAGTTTCCACGATTCGGGCATAATAGTTAAACTAATAAAACTAATAATTAATTATTTAAAACAGCAATAGGAATGGGGGATAACACAAGCCTAATGAAAATGCATATGTTAACCATACCTTAGTTGCTCAAGGTATGGTTAAAATACACATAGTAAATAGGTTAATAATAATAATAGGTAAGAACGTGCTGTAGAACTAAAGGGAATTCCCTCGATGCACCCTGGTTAAAGTTGATTCTGCTGCATACTGCCGTGTCCTTGACAAATGAACTCGGGTCAAAGCATTCGAAACCCAAATCCATATACTTAACAAATAAACATTTGCCCATTGAAAAAGTTTCAACACTCGAAAAAAATTTTAAAATGTTTAATATTTAATATTATTATTTTATTTGAAGTGAGCATGTGTGGGATGCTTTTTTACAGGCCGGACTGTGGAGTTCTGCGTCCAAGGGGAGTACGACATTGATGACGCCCTCAGTCTGATGTCGCGAAGCAGCTCCGTCGCATCCATCAGCAGTTTCGCCTCCGACCTCAGGTACTCTTCACTTCACTTCCACTCACATCCTTAAGCACCCCTTGGTAGTTATAGGTGATATGGATGAGTGGTGCACGTTTATGATATGAATTCTGTTTCTAAACTAAATAAAATAATCACTGAAAATAAAACTCACTGAAATAATCACTGATCATAAATCATAATCATTGATCGTATTATCATTGATCATACGTCATAATTACTGATCATATATCATAATCATTGATCGTATAATCATTGAGCATACGTCATAATTACTGATCATATATCATAATCACTGAAAGGATTATTCACAGATTTACGGTGCATTTTCTAGGAAATTAGACCTATATAGGGGCCCTGGAAACCTAGGTTTCAGCTATCGAGTGTTTATGGATGTAAACACTGAAAAAAAGCCTTAAATAAAGTGTATATATAACTGTTTTGAATTAAAAAAAAATGGCTCGTAATATAACGTTTGTGCTAAATTAAATCTAAAGTTTGCATTAGATGAAGAAAAAATTAAAATTCCATTGGATTCTGAATATTATTATGGCAATTATCGTATACCAGTGTAGAAAAAAAAAACTTACAGTTTTCCAGAAATATAACTGAAAGTAAAGAAACAGCTAATTATAGAAGCAAACTCAAAAATCTTTTCCAGAGCTACATATCCTATCTTTAAAATAAAAAAAAAATTGTGATCATGATTCGTACGGTTACCTTAAAAACTGATTCGTTCCCCTTGCAGCCACCGGACGAGTGGTATCGAGTCTCCGAGCGAGTTGTCCGATTCGCCGTGCCAGACCGCACCCACCAGTCCGATGTCCAATTACATCTCCGTCTGTTGTGACGTGTCTGATGAAGTGCAGACACGATCTGCTGCGGACAGGATGGATCTCCTGGAAGTGGAAGTTCCTCAGGAAGAGGAAGTAAGTCACAATTCGTTACTACAGCTTAAGACTATTTCCGTTTCCTTAAGACATATACGTAAAAGATTCCACATATCGACCTAAGAACCTACGAATCCCTATAATCTTCGACATGTCAACGTTGTGCATTCTGTACAATGCTTTGCAATTTGAAACACCATCTCTAGTGATGTAAACTGTGAAATTTGTATGCCTCGTTCATCCTGCGACTCGCTTACCAGGTATAATAAGTGTCCTACATCCCCACAGAACTAGATTTTATATGGCTTTACCCACCAGACACCAGTACTATGTCCACTTTAGAAATTATATTTATCAAATATTGTAGTTTATCACGAAAGCACCATTTCAATGCACACTGCAATTATATTATTTTACCTTTCTCATTCATCTACAGCCAGAATGAGGCAAACTTGATAAGACAAAAGACCACATGAATTCTCATGAAAGCTGGCCATTAAAAAATAAACTGGAGTGATATCTTTCGTACAATGTTCATTGAGTTTCTATGCATCAAATATTAAACATTAAATTTAACTTCACATCTTCTAATCACTTTGCAGTATGTGAATCAAAACTCTACTGATTCAAGCTCGTTTTCAGAGAAAATGGCAGAATGTTTTCAAAAAAAAAAAAAAAAAAACGTTGAAAGAATGTTTACATTCAACGTGAGTTACTGCTGCCCTCAAACAAAGTTATTCTTTGGTGGCATCGCATTTGGGATCGAGTTCCTCTGTAGCCACAAGCGTGCCACTTACCCACCTGATTGAACGGGTCTATAGTGTTCTGACACACGCCCACGGAACTGAGGTTTGAATACTCACCAACAACGAAGCCACTCTTGAACTGTAGAGTTAAGGTTCATGTACTCCGCTTTGAAGTCTCAATAACGCTACGATACAGGTTCGAATGGGCATGACCGGGAAGATAAAATATACTACCCATGCCGGGAATCGAACCCAAATCGCCTGATGAAAGTCAAGAAAAAATGTTCTGTCAGCATTAAAATAATCTTACCTTCATCCATTTTTCTTGGGCTGATCATAAAGACTTCCCATCCTGGGTATTTATTGCATGCATCTTGATAGAGACAGAACAATACATTAATAGAGAATAATTTTATTTTAATAGTAAATATAATTTTTGGTACATTTAATATATTTTCTTTCATTAAATTTAATTTTCGCACAGATACCCGAAGAGGCTCATTCCGATGAACCCCCCGCCCCCGCTGAAAAAGTGCATTCCGATCACATCGACGTTCCAGCGCATTCCTCCTACGTGGAGGTGGAGCGTCGGATAAGCCGAGCCTCCTCTTCCAGTTCCTTCAGCGTGGAAGACGCCTCCCCCTCGGAGAGGGCGATGCTGGAGGAGTGCATCAGGGCGGGCCTTCCCCTGGCCCCGCCCTCCTACCAGCTGCTGGGTGACGCCTCAATCCACCTGGCCACTGCCCACCGCGAGCAGGGAGAGGAAAAGGGGAAGGAGGACGAGCGGAAGGCGGAGAAGAACAGGCTCTTCAGGATCCCGGAGTCCCCTGGGGTACTGGAGGACAAGAAGGCGGTCCTGGACCAGGTCGGGAACAGGAGGAGCGAAAAGCAAAGGGTCAAGGACGTGCCAAACCAGCTGGAGTTCCTCATGAAGGGTGACAAAAACATCATGAGCAACAATGAATTGGCTGAAACCACCAAGCACAGCGAACCACAAGAATCTTACAGAGCATCAGTGGACACCGAGTCCGCCCTGCCAGCTGATGAACCAGTCAACTTTGTAGACAAACCCTCAGTGGAGGAGGCACCGGAGGACATCCTCAAGTCAGAGGAGGAGGAGGAGGCGGCGGAGAAAGACATCGATTGTAGTGAGTCTGATGAGGTGATGCTCACCTCGAGCTTGCTGGGCGAGGCCCGCGAGATCGCCCAGCTGCTGGCCGCTGGGAGCACCGAGGACATGACGGTGAGCACGCTCAGCTGCCTGTCGGACATCGACAACGCCCGCCCCCCATCAGCGATGGGCGAGCTGCACTGCCTGAGCGCCGACGACAGCATCAGGACCACGCAGCTGCTGAGCAAGCAGCTGTCCTCCAAGAAGTCGCTGCTGCGTGAGCTGCAGCTGGGCAGGCTCGCCTCCAGCACCGACTCTCCCGACAACCTGAGCCTGAGGAGCAGCTGCACCTCCGACCTGCTGGCCAACGTGAACCCGCCCTCTATCCTGGACAACGTATCGCTGTCGTCCAGCATGGAGAGTGAGGGCGGGGACGAAAAGGAGCCCGCCCCCCAGAAGGACAGCCTCTCGGAGAGGATGCACGAGGCGGCCGCCATGGCGCAGATGTGCGCCAGGGAGCTTTCGGCCATCACGGGAGGCGGGGCGGAGAAAAGGGAGGAGCGAGGGCAGATTCGAATCCCCGTGGCGGTGCAACAGCAAGAGGTGATTTTTTTTTAATTATCTATTTGGTTCATCTATATATATATACTACAAAATAACAATTGACTTTTTATATGATATTTTTATCACTGTTATTTTAAACTTTACAGTTACTTGCTTAGTCATGTACATTATTTTTAAATATTATTTTAAAATTATTTTAAAATATTATTAGAAAATTATTTTTATATATTATTAGAAAATTATTTTTAATTATTATTAGAAAATTAATTAACTTCAGGACTTGGAAAAAACTAAATTAAATTCAGACTGGAATCTTGCCAAACGACATCAATTGGAAACGATATTTTTTTTTATGAATCCGCACAAATAAATACCCATAAAATTATTCATTCGTGCGGTTGAAAAATCCGCACTCGAAATGAATACCTATAAAATGATGGCTATTCATTAAGATTATAGATTTTCGATAATTCGATGCAATATTTTCGATATTAGATTCATTCGATTTTTTTTCTTTTTCAAGATTTTTTTTTCTTTTTATTTTTTTCACGAGCTATTCTTACTGTTTTATTTAAATTTCTTTTACAATATTTTTATACGTAATATTTATTCAATTCCTTCTATTAGCTCACACTCTCCCTATATATATCTTGTTCAAATTTTCAATCGTTCGTAAAATACTCTTTATTTATCCACACCAGTTCAAATACATTTTTTTTGAACTTGTAGTGGATGAACGCTTGATGTTAATGCAGTCTTTTCAAATATTAACTCATTCATTAAATTTTAATTCATTAATTTTAGGTTTTTTAGTTTTCCTTTAGTTTTTTTTTTTTTTTTTTTTTTTTTTTTAAGTTTTAGTTTAGTTTTTTTTAGTTTTAAAGTCAATTCCTGCTTTTCAAGTTGAAATTGTCCTCTTACACCTGGCGCCCTCTATTGGTAGACACATGAAACCATGTTACTTGTTCATTGCAGGTGACCATCGCCGACGTGACGGACATCGGATGGGGTTCGGACACGGAGGTGGAGGAGGACCTCCCCTGCGACGACGAGGAGACCCTGAGGGCGGTGACGAGGGACGAGGGCAGCTCCGAGAACCTCACCTTCACGCTGACGGAGGAACAGCCCCGCCCACTCATGACGTCGGAGGAGTTCCGCGCCCTGCAGGAGAACGCCCACCGCGTCCTGCGCACCCTCAGGGACGTCGAGGTGAGCGACGACGACGACGACGGGGGACACAGCGGCGACCTGCTGGACGACGAGACCATGTCGCTGGTCTCGAACGGGTCGGACGAGGACTCTCCCAAGGCCTCGCCCACCTGCAACAACGGCCTGCCCCGTCCCAAGGCCACAGCGACCTTCCCCCACTCCCTGGACACGAGGACCTTCACGCGCAAGAGGGCCAGCGTGCCTCGGGATATGGTGCCCACCGTCAGGAGCCCCGCCTCCGAAGTGCCGAGGCCATTGGTGCAGAGCAAGGTCGCGGGGGCGTGGAAGGGGCGGTCCAAGAGCGCCGACGTCAGTCGCAACGCCAAGATAAAAGTGGCGCCCCCTGCAGGACCGTTGCAGAGAAATGAGGACAGGAACGGAAGTTCTCCCAGGTGAGTTTCTTTCTTTATCTGTAGGCGTGAAATGGCCTTTTGACATCCACAAACTACATAAAGGCATTGACGAAGAAAATCACGATGCATTAGCATACTACTGTGCCCAAAAAGTGAAACCAATTTTTTTTTTTTTTTCAAATTATTTATTTTTATTTATTCTTCCAAATTTATTTCATCGCTTTCAAAGTAATCCCCTCCGAACACAGTGCACTTTTGCCAACCAATCCTCAGTGCATGCTAAAAAATCATCAGCAAGGATGGCCTTCAAAACTGTCAGTTAATTCAAACATTTCAAAAATCGCCAGAATCAGTTTCCGCGTCTCACAAAGCCAAGCGTAACTCAAACACTAATGAATATTTTGACGTGAAATTTCACACAGGTGTCAAGGACAGTGCCAGCAACCTAAGGAAGGAAAAAAAATTGAAATTTCATAAGGGAATTCCCGGGAATTTTAAATTGATAATGGGTCTTACTTTTTGGACACAGTAGTACAGCATCAGATTTTAAGGTTCAGTTATCAGGTTCATCCATACATCAGATTTTAAGTTGTAACATTCTTCAAAATTATTTATATTTCTTCTATTCATCGGGTACGGGTGGGGTGGAAGGAATGTTTTAATAATGTTTTCACGAATTGCATTTACGCGTCCTATAGGAAAAATAATGCCATCTAAGCAGTTCGATTTCCCAATGCGAATGAAACTATTAAACTTATTGTTAAATAAAACATGGGACCATTTCTGGCACTTCGTGAGCACTTCTCATTCGGCCAACAGCTCAAAACGTGGTGTTCCCATTAAGTACTACGTCTACAGCAAGCGGTTGAAGCAATTGTGCCACAAGATGGGCATTTAAAGGCGAATACAGAGAGACGAAATTTAATTTTAATTCATTTGGAGCAAGCAAGCTTTGCATTTCCTCAGAAAATTCGTTACATTTGTTTTTTGAATTAATATCTATCTATATTTATTAATTAAAATGTGCGATAACTCACACATTCTAAAAGTTTGTTAAATTTCTGGCGAATGTAAACAAATCACTTGGCGCCTTAATTAATGCTCTACTTTTATTACCTTTGTTAAAAAATTTCTATTTTGTTACGATTGAGGAATCAGCAACTGTAAAGTTAATTGTAACTATTTTTTACGAGGTGCCAATGTAGTCATAATTACTATAAACTACAAAAATGCCATTATTTCATGACATTATATATATATATAGTTACAGATATACTATAACATATATATATATATATATATATAGATTAATGCAAATCGAAATATTATTTAAATTAAAAAGTAAAAATGAAACAAATATTAATTGAAAGGATTGCTATTACTGCTCAACAAGTAAATACGCATATTATTTTTAAAAAACTTCGTGGTTTTTGCTTTAAAATGGTTGGAGTACCTCTTTAAGAGGAAGGAGAATAATGTTTTTTAAATACCTGCCATACTTGAGTTAATTTCCATTGAAAACTCAGATCGCTTAATATTTTTCTTCTCTACCATTGCTTTCAGTCTTGCTTAGTGCTACAGGATCTTGTGATTCTTCATTCATTTTCTCGGTCGTCTAACTCATTGACTTCTTTTTACTCTACAGGGACGAAGTACTATTGTAATTCCGTGTTATAACTCTTGTTTCTTATTCCACCAGATCAACTCCGTCACCCAAGTCTCCCCTGAGTCGCAGCGGCACCTTCGAGAGACTCAGTGACGCCGAAACGTCGCCAACTCCCGCCATCCGCAGACCCAGCTCCCTGGCCATCGCCAACAGGACGAGAAGTGCTCCCTCCCAAAAACACGCCAACGACAGACCGCGTCCTTCCATCTTGTCTCCTAGTGGCGGCATTCCCAGGAAGACCTCTGGCATCCCTGCACCACGAAGGTCCATGATACCCATGCCCGCCAAATTCGGTACACAGGAAAACTGAATGTGTTAACAGTCACTGATTCAGTCCGTGAGAAACCTTGAAATACACAATCCGTTTTGGATTGAATCCACATATTACGTGTGTAAATTAACAATTGTTGATGAACATTCATTTCATTCAGCAAATTGACAATTGTAAATCCTACAGTTCATTGCTGAAATTAAAAGTTGTAAATTGTCAATCATGCAGATACAACTAACTCTGGAGATGAATATTAGTAATCCGTTGCTACCTATGCACCATTGACAGTTGCAAACTGGTTTGCTGAATGTTCAAATGAACTTCCATGAATCGACAGCAGAAAAAATTGTTCTGAATCTTCCTCTTTGTCTTTTCTAATGCAAGACAATTGTTTATGGTTCCTGTTGTCATGGTAGCAAGCCATTTGGGAAGTGAAGGCCATTCCAGTAGAGCAACTCTTAACAAAAAACATTTGGTTAATTCTCTGACATTCAAAGAACCTAAAAACTTTATTAAATTATTATACGAGTATGCGACGGATTGCCTTTTGTAATAATGCGGACGCAGCAAGAATATATCAGGAATTTTTTTGTGGTGCTTTCACTGAATTGAATGAGTTTCGAAACAGTTTTGCCCTAGTCATTCCTTTGCCTCTATGAAAATTCGAATTTGTTAAAATTATATCCCAATAAAAATAAGGAGTTTAAAAAATTGATGATACCGAAATGATCTCGAATTTGTGTTGGTCATTAGGTGTTTAGCTGGCAATAAAAGTGTGGCTGAACAAATCAGTCGGAGGATTATGAGTGATGGCTTATGAATGCATTAAGATGGAAGTTGGAAAAATTTGAATTTTCGATCCCACATTAACAAATTATGCATAATTAAAAAAAAAATGTTTGTTAAAAATCTCTGCGGGAATTGGAACTTTTAGTAGCAACGATTATTTTTTAATTAAAAACACAAGACATGTTTTTTAAATTGATAAAGTAGAGTCACTTGCCTTATGGTAAATTATTCCCAATTAAATGGAAGCCATATTGCGTCAATAGAGCTCCCCCTCTGTCAAATGGACTCTTCTATTTTGAACTGTTTGCAAGGATTTCGAAAATTTGCTTTGTTCAACTGTGTTCTACACCAGGATGTCGAACTTTTTAATTTTCTTGGATCCTACATTAATCTAATTTAAGAATAGTTTTTAAGCCAACAAATTAATGAATAACGTACAATCGAACACATGCACCATGAGAAATAATCAAAAATGTCGTCGTATAACAATTTACAATTCCTTTTTGTAAAGTTTTTTCTTTTTCAAATCATCAAGCTGCTCGATGTATTTTAATGACAGAAATAAGAAAAATTAAAATAAGAAATGCGGTTTAACATTTAAATAAAACAAATCCTTTCATTAGCTTCAAAATATTATTAAATTTAAATACAAAAAAATCTACCATTCCATGTTGACCAGCCTTGTCTTACATTGTTCTTATTTCATGACATTTATTTTATCACCGTGCTTGTGCAAAACATGGAAAAGACGAGTCTATTTTGAAGAAGGGGTGAGCTCCATTGCATTGGAGGAGTATTGCTTGCCACTATGAAAGTTTCAGTCCCCGTCGTTATTTATGTAGAATTAATACATGAAGTCAGGTTTGGCATAGAGATTACGTAGACGACGACTGTAGATGGCGAATGTAGTAGAAGGATGGAATGTTGAGAATGTTCTGGAGATGATAGGAATTCATTCCATCGATTTTCGTGCTTGGATATCTCCATATCAAAATAATTGTGTCTTAACCATTATGAGCTTAGACTTAGTTCTACAGCATTTTTTTTTCCTTCTTTTTTTTCTATTTCAAGATGCCTTTTAGCTAACATATGTATTTTATGATTTTTTTTTGTGTGTGCTTAGTGGTTACTCTGATTGTGACATAAAAATCACTGACTAATAATATGACAATTCGTATTTCCAAAATTGACATGATCCATTAAGAAAAAATGGTAAAAGGGACACTATTCTACATCTGGGGGCAATTTAAGTTGATTGAGTACAATACTTGTGTAAATGCAATGCGTACAAGGTTAATAAAAAAATCTCACGATCTGAAGTACTGCACTCTGATTCGTCAAGGAGGTATTCCTACGCCATGGACGTCAGGTCAAACGGTACTAATGTGACCATTACGAAAAAAACCCTCAAAAATTATTAAATTCACAATAAATAATTTAATAATATTATTTAATGTTCAACATCTTATTCAAGGCGGTTTTTATACCTTAAACTTGCATTGTTTGAAGAACTATATTTTTATGCGGAAGGATTCATTGTGTAGTATAAATAAAACGCCAACTAAGATTATCCCCAAGTATAGTTGGTGTTCTTTATGCCATCTTTATATATTCAAGATGATATAAATGTAATTTTATTTGAATATTTTAGACTATATTTAAAAAAAAGACCTTATATCTAAAAAGAATTAGCCTCATTACAAAAAAAAAGTTTATTTATTTTGACTGTAACCAAAATCAACGTGACCTTTAGTCACAGTCACAGCAACCCCTCTTTACTTCAGAAGTACGCATTCAAAATATTTTAATTTTTTTCTTTATTTTGTGACTATTTAAAGATTTCAGAGGTTCTATCCATTCCTCTAGTCGTTGTGTTTCATCAATTCATTTTATTTGTTTACTAAACTATGTAAACAGACTGTTTTTTAAATTCTTTTATAGTATGGATTCTTTTGAATATTTTCAAACAACATTTCACATGATTTATGTTACGCTGTACAAAATTATTCCAATGTCTCATTTTAGTTCCAATGTCTCATTTTTCTCATTAGTTCTCAAAAAATAAAGTAAACACTAAATTTATAAAAATATTTTCTCAAAAAGAAATGAAATTTCTATATTTCTCACAATGAAATCACTTTCAATTAGAAGAATATTATTAAAATAAGTCGAAAACTCATTTGCGAAATGGCTCTAATAAAGATCCAAAAATTTATTATTTAACAATTTGGGATTGAAATCTAAAAGGATTACAGAGATCAAAGAGTTTAAGAAAACAATTATCTATTCACTACCATAAATACTTACAATGTTAAAATATTCAATCAATTAAATGGTTAATTGATTGAATTATTTACTTGATTTGAATTTGATTCATACAGAAATTATTTAAAAAACAGTCTGGTCAAAAGCTTACTGATTTTAGAATGCCAAACCATTTTAATTTTTCAAGAGGAAAAAAAAAAAGCAGCACATTTTTTCCACCGAGTGAATTAACAATAGAAACTCGCGACATTGTAAATAGTGTACAGGAGAATTATTGAGAGTAGACGATGGATCCAAGTTTTCCGCCAGTGAATCATTCCAACTCTCGCCAACGCTGGCGACCCTGCTACCAGGGTTGCCCGAACTCATTCCTTGGCGACTTTTTTAACTCGCACCTCTTTGATGGAAGTGTGCGCTTAGTCTAGTATTTATCGGTAGTACTTGGGGACACCGCAAACCTCCAATGGCGAAACTCTAATGTTGCGCATGCGTCATACTGTAACCATAATGTCGCATTCAGATACAATGAATACAGAGACATCGTGACTTGGATATTAAATTTAGATTAATTATGCATTTTTGGCACCACATTATACATATTCTGGTCTTAATCTTAATGTTATTGTTAAAAAATATTTTTAAACGGTGATGCTCACCTCGATAATTCAAACATTTAAAAAAAAAATAATATTCCTTATTATTCATTAAAAATTAATATTCATTAAAAAATAATATTCCTTATTATTCATTAAAAAATATTATTCTTTAAAAAAATATTATTCCTTATTTATTCATTAAAAATAATATTTCTTATTATTCATTAAAACTAATACTAATTATTATTCATTAAAAATAATCTTTATTATTTATTAAAAAATTATATTCCTTATTATTCATTAAAAAATAATATTCCTTATTATTCATTAAAAAATATTATTCCTTATTTATTAAAAAATAATATTCTTTATTATTCATAAAAAATATTATTCCTTATTCGTTAAAAAAAATAATATTCTTTATTATTCATTAAAAATAATATTCATTATTATTCTTAAAAAATATTATTCATTAAAAAATAATTTTCTTTATTATTCATAAAAAATAATATTCATTATTATTTTTTTTTTCAAAAATTCAGAAGCCAATAAAAATTAAGAAATATTGTATTTAAGGATTACTGCAATCAGTTAAAAATTATAAACATATATAATATTAAACATATATAATTAAATTGTTAAAATAAAAAACGAAATTTTAACAAAAAAAAATAGCTTTTTAACTTGTTTTTATATAAAAGACCTGCCTAATCTTGAACTACTTTGGAAGAAAACAAGAGATAAATACAATTTGTAAGATAACAAAAAGAAGATTTGAAATTTTTTTTTTTTATAAAATGGGTCAAGATTTTCCGATATTTCGGGGTAGTTTATCATAAAACGATTCTGATTTGGAGTTCATTGAAAATTCGTTTAAAGAACATGTTCCGTCGCACTACAACCGCTTACAAAACTTTTAGATGAATCATTTTTATGCTCAATTGCACACCAAATCAATTTATACTCCAATCAAACACTTATAGCATGTTTCATTGAATTCAAGTGCATCTCCTAATCTTGTTGAAAGGGCTTTGCATCCTGAAATATTCCGTTTGAAATCTTTATCTCCCATTTCAAATGCATGGCTGATTTCATTGCTAGTGACTCAAAACAATATCTGGAAGCGAAAACAATTGGCTGCTTGGCGTCATCCGTTTGGCGCGCTGCTTATTGTGTTAGGCCCCTCTAACATGATTGAACGCGGCTATGTGCCAATGAGGCACACTTTTCGGACACCCAATGATTTATTCTGGTGGTACTGAGCAATTTTCAAATTCATTAAATGGATGTATTAAACAGAATATCATTTAAAAAAAGTTTAAAAAGACATTGAAAAAAAAAAAAAACTGAAATCTGCTCGGCCAATTTCAACTTGCTATGTGTGAACATTGGAGAATGGATGAATAAATTCGGGAATAGGCCAACTTTTAATAGTGCACCAGATATAGGAAACAATGGATTGGAATACTGCAAGCATGGCCAAATTCAAACAGCCACATGAATATAGCAATGTTGAATAGATCAAGAACTTCATGAAGAATGAATTGTTCAAGAATATTCAAAAGTACGATAAATGTCGTCGCAAATGAAGAATAAAGTATTCCAAATACAATAAGAAGCACTCTACAGCTCCATAAGCAAGGGAAAATGCCAAAAGTGATAAATGTGAAACTTCAGGAAGAAGGAATTGACCAATGTACTACGAGTACTTATAACCATTGGATATACAATTATTTAAAATTTATTTGCTTGACCTCATTTTCAGATAACGTCACGGACCCCTAACCAGGACAACACCATGTTAACGCATGATAAAAAAAAGTTAAGGGAGGGGAAACCACCTGCTAGACTACTTACTATACTACCCTAGAGTATTAAGCTGTACTGAAATGTAAGCTAACTGTTATGATACACACTGAGCAAAGCGACCCGTGTAGCGACTTGGCAGACCAAAGACCAGTATCTACGAGAAAAGCGTTAATGTTCATTATTAAGCGTACTTACTATTAGAGAGACCAAAACATTCGTGATTTTACAACACACACACATTCTTGTAAAATGGACGCCAATATTCGTTTGCCAAGGGGGGGTTGCGGTTCCCACCTCTCCAGCTTAATCTCTGACGTGCTGTCAACTGTTTCCTACGACAAGATGTAAAAAAGAAACTTATTTATTTCTCTTCACCGTTGTATGTAATGGCGAGTGAAAATAACGTGCATTCATCAATAAAGGATTCTTCCAGTATCTCTTGTGTGTGTCTTATTTCACTGTCTATTAACAGATACAATTCGACCTCTGACTGTAGGGAACACACTACTGTGTCCAAAAAGTAAGACAATTTAAATTTCCCGGGCATGTTGTATTTTTTCTTTTTTTAGGTTGCTGGCACTGTCCTTGACATCTGTGTGAAATGTGACGTCAAAATATTCACGAGTGCTTGAGTTGCGCTTGGCTTTGTGAGACGCTAAAACCGATTCCGGCGATTTTTGAAATGCCTCTTCATTCGACTCAAAACGGTGTCCCTGGAGTGGTCTTTGTAGTTTAGGGAATACGGTGATTGTGGAAAGATATGGGTTTCATTTTTGAGGAAAAGTCACGAAGTATCAATGCAGTGTGAGCTGGCGCATTCAGTGTTTTCGGTACCCATCGAGATTGAACTCGTTTGAGGCCCACAACATCTTTTAAAATGGAATTTTGAAATTCCAACATCATCAGCAAGGTCTCTCATTGTAAATCGACGGTTTGCGAGCGCCAAATATTTAATATTTTGATTTAAAAAATTAAATATTTGGATCAACCGAACTTCGTCGGTTGAGGTGGAGGGTCTACCCGAGGGCTCTTCGTCTTCAAGGCGTTCTCTGCCTTCTTTGAACTGTTTATACGACTTCTATACATTTCTTTCCGATATAGGAATGCTCACCGAATGCCTTCTGAAACATTCTGTACGTTTCCGCAAACAAATTGAATTCAAGTTCTTTGCTCAATGAATTCAAACATTTTTTTTTTGTTCTAACGCAACTGTCAACACTTAGACATATTGGTCTTGTATGTCTTAAGGCAAGCGCTGCACAGATGTTACTCACTTTGCATTACCCAGGGGGCGCGTGTCACTTGGAGATAAGCCACGGAAGCGGAGTAACAATCTAAGCGGAGTAAACCTGTGGTTACCGAGCGCCAGAGCGCTAGCCATTCAGGCCCCCATGAATTCAAACATCACCGGAATCAATTTTAGCGTCTCACAAATCCAAGCGCAACTCAAGCACTCATGAATATTTTGACGTCACATTTCACACAGATGTCAAGGACAGTGCCAACAACCTAAAAAAAAAGAAAAAAAAAAAAAAAAAAAAAAACATGCCCGGGAAATTTAAATTGAAAATTGGTCTTACTTTTTGAACACAGTAGTACAGAAAAACGACGAATTGATGACTTATCAGACATCAAACCAATTTTAAAAAGATAGTAGTTTTGTAATGGGCATGACCTGGGCATAGGCATAGTTTTATAATGTCTATGCTATTATAATTATGTCGTATAGCATAGCATAGGCATAGTTTTATAAAGGGCATAATAGTTTTACCAGTTGCAGAGTGTAACTCGGTGCCCCAAGTTTCGGGTTCGATGGTGCCATGGATCTGGCCATGCCATCGGCCCGGACGTGCCATGGATGTTTGTAGTGGTTCGGAATCCACTTTAAACCGTAGGTCTCAGTCTAATATGACTGTAGGGCGTAGGGTCAACTACCTTACCCCTTAAAAAAGAAAGCATCTCATGTTTGAAATCAGCCAGTAGTCAGACGGACTTGACCCACCATGGGACTGTGCGCCACTGATGATGATGAATAGTTTTATAATAATTAGTGTGGAATTTTTCCATCTAATTTTTCTTTTGAGATTGTGTAATTTAAAAGTTTAATTATTAAAAATTAAAGTTAATTGAAATTAAAACGCTTCCGAAAATACGTTTCACTCCTATTACACCCTATTACTACTATTAACCCACACCACACCACAGTTGTGCAGCTCTGGATTGTAACTGGGTGTGGTTGGGTTGAGACTTGAGACACAAGTTGCAGAACACACAGCTTTATTTACACGAATATGTATGATATATAATTACTACGAGCAAGCACCACACACCAACAATATTTAAGACATTTAAAGTTATATAATTATAGATTCGTGTGAGAATTCCCCTTCTAAGTCGAAAATAAAGATACTCAGATACGCACTGGATGCTCGAAATATACTTCCTTCCTTGCCCTGATGAGCAATTGGCTAAAACTCTAGTGTTTGATACCGCAGGCTTCTGGCTCGAATCCTGGTGCTAGCATGAAGGAGTGGTTCGGAATCCACGTTAAACTGTAGGTCTTGGTCTAATTAGCCCTCGTGTGCATAAAATGACCGTAGAGCGACAAACCAAACAATTCCTTCCTACTAAACGTTTCCGCTTTGCACTATATTACCCTAAACTTTAGTTACCACAGAGGCATGAGGCGCTTAAGCGTGAAGCGCTGACCAATCACTAGCCTCTCCGCGTTCGCCTGAAACCGGTTTGAAATCCACCGCTTCGAGTCGACCCACTTTCAACTCGAAACGGAACTTCGCTGGGCGTAATGCTATTTCTGACGTTTCGCTGTGAAGGGGGTCGAAAAAATTTTCTCGCCTGCCGCAGGAATCTTCAACGCTTCACGCCTCGGTGGGAACGAGTCTTTAGCCATGGCCCAGTCGTCTGCGACGGGGTCTTCAGGACCTGATGTAGATTTTCCTGCACCAGAAGGATGAGTAACAACAACAAAAAATTGACACGAAAAAAAAAAAAAAAGCCCCGCGAAATTCCTTAGAGAGTTATAGTACGGATCTGAAGAGTAGCAATTGATGCTCTTAAGTTTTGTCTAATGTCTCCTGGATACAGGAAATGGAAAAGGTCGATCCACTTGTGGTGAAAGAGTGAAATAGGATCGTGATGATTTCAGTCATCTTATACGACAGTGTTAGTGAGAGTATCTTCACATCTATTATTATATCATTTATCTTTGATTTGGTTTTGTTTGTCGCACTACGGATATTACGTGCACACTATGGGTTAATTATACCAGGACCTACAGTTTAACACAGATTCCAAACCAGCAACAAGCATCCATGCCACCGCCAATATTCGAGCCTGTGGTACCAAAGGCCAGGGCGCAAACCCGCATCTTTGAAGTTTAGCACTATTAACTGTAACCTCGAATATTTTTTTAGAAAGTTATTTTTACCCTTTCAAATACGTTTCAGAAAATAAAAGTAAAAAAGAAAACAGCTTAGAAAAGGAAAAGATGATTTGTTTTGTTTTGGATGAGTTTGTAGTGGATTTTTAAACTGTGCAGTAACAGCGAAATTGATTGGCATTTGGTTTCTGAATAAAGGAGTTGAGTTTTACAGTCTATTTAGACTTTTCCTGTACGATCAGTTGAGAACATTGAACATGAACATTGATCATGATCATAGTTTCTACTGCCGAACGATGAATCAGATGGATACTAACACCGAGGGGAACGGACCTTCTCAGGACCCGCCGCAAGTACTCTCGCCACAGGATATGGATGCTACAACAACAAATTCTAAGGAAAGTGAAAAAGTCAGCCCAGAAGGGATGTGTCGACAAATTTCAACGGCATTTAAAGAAATGGACGTTATTGACACTATTGTTGCGCATGCGCAACGATCCGATTTGCCTCAAGACTACATTCAAATGAATGAGAACTTGCTAAAGAAACGACAATACCTGGTGGAATGGGTAAGTCGGTTTCATTGTCCTATAAGTGAATGTACATTGCATAATCCTAAAAGTAATAATAGTAATGTTGTAAATAATAGTAAGGTTAATGCAGGTTCTGTAAATAATGGCAAGCTTAATTCTAGTCATGTAAATAAAAGTAGTCTCAAAAGTAAAGTAGATGTACCTGTTAAGAATAAAAGCAAACGTAATGCGAGTCAAATTGCTAGCTATGAGGGAGCCAAGGACTCCGGGGAGTTTCAAACTCCACATAAAAAACTGATTGCGAAGGCAACCTTTACTTATTGTAAAGACAAAGTAAGTGATGCTATTGTCACAAATAATCAGTTTCTTGCCTTGAGTACTGACGCAGCAGATGAAGATGAAAGCGTCACCGTGATTCGGAAATTACCGCCAATCATGGTTAAGCCAAAAGCCAATTTAAACGACATGTTAAAACTGATTGATACTAAATTTGATGGCGATGTACATATAAAGCTAGCTGGAGAAATGATAAAAATCTTTCCAAATTCCGAGGATCAACATCGAGAGATCACTCGCTTTCTAAATTATAATGATATAGAGTATTTTGTAATTACTCCTAAATTTCTCCATCCAATAAAGGCGGTCATCAAGGGTTTGCATCGGGACACAGCTCCGAATGAGATTAAAGCCGCTCTGGCTGATAAAGATTTTAATGTCGAGAAAGTAGTACAGCTGACCAGGACTAGGGATAAGCAGCCTCCCCCTATTTTTCAAATCACATTGCCACGATCGAATAAAAATCAAGAAATTTTTAAAGTAAATCGTCTCCTGTATTTAGCTGTTGTAGTTGAGAAATTCAACAAAAAGCCTGTTACACTTCAGTGTTTCAAGTGTAATTTTTTTCACCACAGTTCAAACAACTGTGGCTTTAAAGCCCGGTGTTTGAAGTGTGGTGAGGAACATTCACATAAGGACTGTAAACTATTTGATAAGCTTGAAATTCCAACTTGCATTAACTGCGGACAGTCGGGACACACAGCCGCCTGGAGAGATTGCGCCAAGTTTCCCAAAATAAAAGTTAACTCCACCAAGTACGCCACATACCCAAAACACGTATCAGCCAGACAGGTGACACCAAACTTTTCCTATGCTTTGGCAACGAAAAATCAACCACCATCTCAACAACCAGCCACTACTGCCACCATCAACAATGACTTCTCCCAAAATCAATTGACTCACTTACGGAGCATCGCGGATCAAGCCCCCTTTATCCAAAATGCTTTGCTACTTATGAAAGAATTTGTATCCATTTTCTCGGAATTAAAAAACTCTGGAGAACTTCTCCAGCAAATTAGAAACGCGGATAACAAGGTAGATAAATTGCAGGTCTTCATTAATGGCCTATCAACTCAAACAACCCAAGTTTCCAAGTTCTAAGTTTTTATTTTTACTTTAAAATTATGCAATGTGTTTTACATTTACTATGGGCCTTGAGCCGACTGACAATATTTTTATGTTGCAACTAGGAGGTTTGGTCGCTTCGCGACAAGGTACTCCGTTCACCTACACCGATTCAAAAAAAAAAAAAAAATACGTTTCATACACGTTCAGTTCCGCTTTGCCATAATAACAAGAAAGGCAACCAGAAGAGTCCACTTTCCAATTTTGAAAGGATTTCATGTTAAAAGATGCTATAGATACAAGCCATTCAAAAAAAGGTTGCAGATTTCAGAAAAGTTTATTCCTGAAAGTACTTTTAATCCAAAGTTTATCGCTTTAACGCCAAATATTATCACTATCCTGCCAAAATTTTAATCCTGAAATGCTTTATCGCCAACTTTTATCGCTTTATTGCCAAATTTTTATCACTAAAAAATTTTATCTCTGGAATACTTTTACACCAAATGTTATTTCTTTTACACCGAAACTTAGTACTATTATGCCAAAATAAATAAATAAATATCTCTAAATTGCCTTTACGACAATTTATATTGCTTTATCGCCAAAATGTCACCACTATTACGACAAAATTTTAATGTTTTCTTTTTACGTCAAATATTGCGGCTTTAATGCCAAAATATTATACGCCTACCAAAATTTTATTCCTAAATTGCTTTTACGCCAAATTTAATCGCTTTATCGCCAAATTATTATGCGGAATTATATTTTGCTAAATCACATAAATGCATCGTTTAGATAATCGCTATTACGATAAAATTACACCAAAATTTTTCGCTAATACGCCAATTTATTATTATTATTATTATGTCAAAAAGTATTTCATGCTGTTTACCATGCCGAATTTGAATGATGAAACAAAACTATTTAAAAAGGAAAAAAAGAAAAGAAAGAATAACTTACATTTTATTCTGATATATCCTTTGTTGGAGGCGAAATTGATCTTTTTATTACCTCACTAAGACTTGTCCGTACCTATCCTTATAAAATCATTGAAAAAAAAATGAACATCAGAAAACCACAGATACAATACGTCCTGTAAACTAACGTTCTAAAGTTAAGAAACTACATTTTCCCCCGCGAATTCAAATAATGGTTGCCACAAAACCTTAACTATGTTAACAGCATTAAAAAAAAAACATTCGATTGATGTTTATGCAGTGAACTAACGTTCTAAAAATAAAAAAAAATAACGTTTTTTCGCACGAATTCAAATAACGGTTGTTATAAAACCTTACTTATTTCAACAGTATTAAAAAGAAAATAATTATTTGATAATCAAATATAAGTTATTAATAAATTTAAAAAATCGTACAAAGTACAAAGGTTTACAAAAGAGTTTTTTTTTTTTTACAAAATTTTATTTTGGTGAATTAAATTAGTTAGTTAGAATTTTTTAGTTCCTAGCCTACAAAGCACTAGAATTAAAAACATTTTATATCAGGAATGAGCTATAATTGGCAAAATATTTTTTTATATATACAATGTAAATTTAACTGCACACAATCCTTAAAAATGAATTTGTTTAAACAAACAAACAAAAAAATCGCAAGTTGTTCCATTAACAAATTGCTTATTCACTTCCTTCTATTAGCTCACACTCTCCCTATATATATCTTGCCCAGATTTTCAATCGCTCATAAAATACTTTTTATTCCTCCACTCAAGTTCAAATACATTTTTTTTTTAACTTGTAGTGGATGACACTGGATGTTGATACATCTGTAATAATGTAATCATAATAACATCATAATTCTATCGTAATTCATTCATTCAATTTGATTAATTCATTTTAGTTTTTTTTAGATGTAAGTTGCATGTATCTACCCATAGAGGGCGCCAAATAAACTTAAAAAAATGATTTATAAAAAACTTTCTGCAATAGAGTGAAAAAAAAGTAGGAATTGACTTAAATTTTTTTTTTTTTATATTACTTGTTTAAGGGAAAGACAATCGCAGTCATTTCTACAGTAGTGATTCTGTTTCGCTACATCTATTCAAAATTAAAAAATTCCTCATGACCTCCTTTCAAATTTAAAAATATCTAACGACCATCTTAAGATATCTATTGAGCTACACTATCTTCTGAATATATAAAAAAACCCGATTTATTTTCATATTTTGTTGTGTTATTTTCTAAATTATTAGGTTTGGTTTGGTCCTTTTGTGCACATTTTGTACTGACTAGACCGGGACCTACATCTTAACGTGGATGCCGAACCACCAACAAACATCCATGCCACAGCCAGGATTCGAACCTGTGATACCAAAGGCCAGAGCGCTAAGCACTTGGCCATCAGGTCGCATTCGACTGAGGAGTCAGAGATTTTTGGGGTCGACAGTGTCTTTAAGAACCACATCAAACGAGCCACAATTTGAAAAGCTGTTGTTCTAATGCAGCTTTCAAAGCAGAGACAGTACATCTTCATGCCATCAGCAAGGGCTGCACCGCTGTTACTCATTGAGCACCAACCAGGGGGCACGTGTAACTTGAAGATAAGCTGCAGATGCCAGTCACACTACCCCACAACAATCTACGATCATGTTAGACCGGGACCTACGGTTTAAGGTGGATTTCGCATCCATCGCATAGCCGGGACTCAGACCAGAAACATGTGATACCGAGCGCCAGCCACTCAGCCATCAAGCCGCACAATTTGAAAAGTAGTGACATAAAGAACACTGATAGCTTCTCAATGTCTGGTAAAAAATCAACGTTTTATGAAAAATAACTTAGAGAATGGTTTTAACATAAATTATAGATTATCAAAAAAAAAAAAAAAAAAAAAAATGTGGGCCTGATGGCCGAATGGCTAGCGCTCTGGCGTCCTGTGCCACAGGTATCGGGTTCAAATCCCGGCGTTGCCATGGGTGTTTGTAGTGGTTCGGAATACACTTTAAACCGTACGTCCCGGTCCTAACAGGAACGTAGAGCGCTGCGGGGGCATTGTTACACCGCGTCCGTAGTTTACCATCAAGTTACACGCACCCCCTGTGTAATGCAAAGTGAGTAACATCGGTGCAGCCCTTATGGCGAAGATCACGGTCTATTTGCCAGATGCATTAGAAGAAAAAAAATTTAAAAAAATAGATTATCAAAATAAGTAAAATTAAAAGATTTTAGTATTAAATGTGTACGATGTGATTAATCCTGTACTGTGGGACGAACGTCCCATGAGTAATTTACTCATGGTTGGGGGGAAAGGGGCAGCTTCTATTGTGATGGAGCACCTGTAGGTAGAAGTCTGACTTTGGCTCCGTGACTCTCTTACAGTCCTATGAGACCAGGACCTACGGCTTAAAGTAAATTCCGAACCACTCCAAACATCCATGGCACTGCCGGGACGCGAATCCCCAAAACTGTGGCGCTGTATTAAATGTTCCAATATGGAGGTTAATTTTTTAATAAAGGCACACCCTTCTTCACCACCCTCCATCAGGACCGGATTTTCCTATAGGCTAACTAGGCTTCAGCCTAGGGCCTCAAGATCCAGAGGGGCCTACATTCAAATTGCTAGCGAAATTAGAATGACACTATTCTAAAAACAGTAAAGACTGAATCGAAAATAAGGAGACATTCTACACATATGATTCATAAACAAACATAAAAAGGTATTGGTTAAGCTCAACGCGTTCGGCTCATTGGGCCTGCTCGTTTGTGTAGACTAGATTGCGCCAAAGTAGAGTTCATATGTTCAGTTACTCCGCGTCCATAGCTTATCTTCAAGCTACATGCACCCCCTGGGTAGTGTTAAGTGAGTAACATCGGTGCAGCGCTTGCCTTAAGGCATAAAAGACAACTGTCTCGTAAGTGTTTGCCAGTTGCATTAAAACAAAAAATATATATATTTTCAGAAGTAAATAAATTAATCTTTCGGATTTTAAAGTTGTATTAAGGTTTAAAATCCGAAAGAGGACATTTGAAGAAAACTTTCTTCATATGTGGGTTAGTCGTTGAAAATAAACTGGATTTCAATAAACCAGGACTTATGAATGGATAATACCTTTTTCTTCAGTATCAGGCAGAAAACGGACGCAGAAATTTATCGTCAAAAGATATCGTTTAGAAACTTACTAAAAAAAAAAACAAAAAAAACAACGCTGAATGGCAGACATTTCATCATTATAGAAGGCAAAAAAAATAAATAAATAAATAAATAACAATCATTGAGCCAGTAGTTAGGTAAGTAACTAGTGCTATACAGAATACAGATACATGAATTAAACTCCAATAAATTTCAAAGTGGCAATTATCATGTTCACAGGCGATGTCTTCTGTTAAAGGGTCATGAACAAATGAATCTTGCAATTAAAAGAATAACTGTCAAGTATTGAGAGGACAAATATATGAAAAAATCTCTATCGTATATATTTGATTAATTATAGGTATCAACAAAGCTGTAAATATTATATTTTATCTGTATTTAGCGAGAAAAGTGTCAATGTTTCATGATTTTATGCAGTGAGTTCGACATCATTATTTTATCAATTGTTCTTTGCTGTTTACTTTGCTATATTTTTCCTTTACGGATTAGAAATTTAATAGAATTTTAATATAAAAATAATATTAAAAAAAATTTTTTTAAAGTCAATTCCTACTTTTTTTTCACTGTTGCAGAAATATAGCGAAAAAAAATTTTTTTTAAATGAATAATTTTCATTCATTTTTTAAAGCATGCATGCAACTTAAATCTAAAAAAAACTAAATTTAATTAATTAAATTTACTTAATGAATTAATATTTGAAAAAATTGCATTCACATCCAGTGTCATCCACTACAAGTTCAAAAAAAAAAAATTTATTTGTACTTGAGTGGATGAATAAAAAGAATTTTATGAACGATTGAAAATGTGAACAAGATATATTTAGGGAGAGTGTGAGCTAATAGAAGGAATTGAAATAAAATGATTTTACTAGTTGAATTAAAATAAATCGTTGAATCAAAAGTAAATCATATTAAAATAAATTAAGAATTTAATCATATATATATTGCTGTCAATTTACAAGAACACAAGTGTGTCTTTACTCAGGTTTAGTATCATGTCACTAACAAAGAAATTTACATGCACTTGAATAAAAAATGAAACGCCATCATCATTGTTTTTTATCGAAAATCAATGTCATTAAATCACTTTTTTTTTATTAAATGTTTTTCCAATCAGAAAAAAATGAGAAAAAGAAATTGATAAAATAATTAAATCTTTTTTTTTTCCCTTGTATATGTACATGTTAATGTGAGCACAAGACGTGACAATTTTTGTAAAAAAAATGCATTGTTATAACTATTGTTGTACGATTAAAATACACTATAGTAGAATAGATCTTAACAATGTGAATCAAAATTATTGAAACAATGCTTACCAAAGAATAGGCGAAACAATGCTAACACGAATTGTTTTAAAACAAATTTGTTTAATTGATTTAAAACAAACTTGTGTGAAAACGTTTAAGTTTGATTGTGCTATAAAAACGATATATTTTACTGCGATGGATGAGACTAGATCCGTAAGTCTTATTTTTTTCTTGGTTGAGTTGGGGCTTTTGGTCCAGTATTTATATTTGCATACTATCTGGAGTTTTATCCACCTACTGTTTTATACTGAGCTGATGGCTATTATTATTAGAGAGAACGGAGGTTTGAAAGCTTTGATTTCTGCCCTAGATACATGGGCCTCTGAAGTTGTAACTCATCGTCAGGATGAGGTGTTTGTTGGTTCGAGCAATAAAGCTATTATTTATAAGCTTACAAGTCTAATTTAAATATGTTAATTAAAAAATTTTAATGTTTTCTTTTTTAGTTCAGACAACCTCTATGAGGCAATTATATTCAAAATTATCCAAAAAATTAAGATATCAATTCCCATATTAAAAAGTTTAAAAAATTATCAATTTTATTTGACTTTCTTATCTAATATATTGTATATGAAAATATCTGCAAAATCTGACTTACAATTACGCTACAAATATTGCAATTGTTTTTTGTTTTTTTAATTTGCTGTACCCATCTTCATCTTTCTTTATCATATGATTATTTACTCTTTGAAAGATATTTTTGCATTTTACTTTACTTTGTCTTATAAACAATAGTTCAGATTCTAAAAATACGACCATTTTAAATTATTGCATCAATATTTCCGCAAATATCATCATTCACTGCTCCTGTGCCTGCATCATAAGAAAAATCAGAATTCCCAAAAAAACCTTTTTGATTTGCTCTGCCTGCAATTTTCATAAAATGAATACTATGAAATGACATCTTTGCCTTGCCTGATTTTACATCAAATTGATACGATGAACATTTCTGCTTTCGTCATCTTCCTCTGCTACTGCTTCTTCTTCGTGGGAATTAACATCTCAAAACAAGTGACATCTTTGCCTTCCCTGATTTTACATCAAATTGATACGATGAACATTTCTGCTTTCGTCATCTTCCTTGCTACTGCTTCTTCTTCGTGAGAATTAGCATCTCCCAACAAGTGACATCTTTGCCACGCCTGATTCTAACATCAAATTGATAGGATGAACATTTATGCTGCCATCTTCCTCAGTTACTGCTTCTTCTTCGTGGGAATTAACATCTCCCAACAAGTGACATCTTTGCCTTGCCTGATTCTAACATCAAATTGATAGGATGAACATTTATGCTGCCATCTTCCTCTGCTACTGCTCCTTCGTGGGAATTAACATCTCCCAACAAGTGACATCTTTGCCTTGAATGATTTTGCATCAAATTGATACGATGAACATTTCTGCTTTCGTCATCTTCCTCTGCTACTGCTTCTTCTTCGTGGGAATTAACATTTCCCAACAAGTGATATCTTTGCCTTGCCTGATTCTAACATCAAATTGATAGGATGAACATTTATGCTGCCATCTTCCTCAGCTACTGCTTCTTCTTCGTGGGAATTAACATCTCCCAACAAGTGATATCTTTGCCTTGCCTGATTCTAACATGATTCTAACATCGATGAACATTTCATTTATTCTTCTTCCTCAGCTACTGCTTCTTCTTCGTGGGAATTAACATCTCCCAACAAGTGACATCTTTGCCTTGCCTGATTCTAACATCAAATTGATAGGATGAACATTTCTGCCATCTTCCTCAGCTACTGCTTCTTCTTCGTGGGAATTAACATCTCCCAACAAGTCACATCTTTTCCTTGCCTGATTCAAAATCTTGATAGGATGAACACTTCTCTCTTCCTCAGCTACTGCTTCTTCTTCGTGGGAATTAACATCTCCCAACAAGTGACATCTTTGCCTTGCCTGATTCTAACATCAAATTGATAGGATGAACATTTCTGCCGTCGTCATCTTCTTCTGCTACTGCTTCTTCTTCGTGGGAATTAACATCTCCCAACAAGTGACATCTTTGGCTTGCCTGATTCTAACATCAAATTGATAGGATGAACATTTCTGCCGTCGTCATCTTCCTCTGCTACTGCTTCTTCTTCGTGGGAATTAACATCTCCCAACAAGTGACATCTTTGCCTTGCCTGATTCTAACATCAAATTGATAGGATGAACATTTCTGCCGTCGTCATCTTCCTCTGCTACTGCTTCTACTTCGTGGAAATTAATATCTCCCAACAAGTGACATCTTTGCCTTGCCTGATTCTAACATCAAATTGATAGGATGAACAATTCTACTGTCCTCGTCTTCCATTGCGTCTTTTTCGAGGAAATAACAATGAACATCAAGGATATATTTGCTATAGACATCTACTTTGTGATTTTTTGCTAAATTTTCATATTTGTTTGAACATTTTTAACAGTGCTAATTATGTATAATAATAAAAATTTTCCTTAATGTTTTGTTTTCTTTTAATACTTACTTATTTAACTCTTATTTGCATGTTTTTTTTACCGAAATTTGTATATACATTCCATAGTTTAATGAAACCAAATAAAGATTTTTCAACAAAATATATATGTCTTGTTGTTATTTTATTTTTATTTTAAATTTCTTATTATATGTCTTCTTGTTGGACAGATATCAACATTTCCTACAGCCAACTTTGATTAGTGCATCTTTTTTGGTCGTAAGATATTAAAAACTATGCAAGCCTATCATTACAAAATGATGAAGTAATTGAAGCAAAGTATTTCATATAATTTTAAAGTTTATTAAGTTAATGCTCTTCTTTTTCAGTACTTATAAATTCGATTCATTTTGAATAAAAAGAATTCTTTTTTTTGTTAATAACAGAGTTCATCAAGAAAAATTATTATAAGTTTCTGACACTTAAATCAACTATATGAACTATAAATATAAAATTTAAACTAACATAAGCATATTGTTAATTAGTCACAGTTTTTTGTAACTATTAATCTAGTCCTTAAAGTAAATTTAATAAATTTAATTTAAAATTAAATATTTCTTTTAAATTTCGTTTTTTTATGAATGCAAAATAAATTTATGGATGCAAAATGGTTTTGAACTATTTAATTTTGCTATTTTGCCATCCTTCCAGGATGATAAATTAATATTAAACAAGTAATATAAAAAAAAAATTTAAGTCAATTCCTACTTTTTTTCCCACTATATTGCAGAAAGTCCTTTAAAAATAAAGTTGAAATTTTGCTTTTACATCTGGCGCCATCTATTATTAGATACATGCAACATAAATGTAAAGAAAATTAAAATTAATTAATTAAATTTACTTAACGAATTAATATTTGAAAAAATTGTATTCACATCCAGTGTCATTCACTACAAGTTAAAAAAAATGTATTTGAACTCGAGTGGATGATTAAAAAGTATTATATGAACGATTGAAAATGTGAACAAGATATATATAGGGAGAGTGTGAGCTAATAGAAGGAATTGAAAAAGAGAAAAAAAAGAAGAAGAAACCAGAGAATAACTTACCTTTTATTGTGATATGTCCTTCGTCTGTGGTAGAAACGAACGTTTTATTACATCGGTGTAATCATAAAAAAATTTGTGGATGTCAGATTTGTGCTGTCGCCACCACATGTACTCTGCCAGATAATTATAAATGGCAGAGTACTCCCATTCACCTTTCATCCATTCCTGTTCTGGCATAGCCAAAGCAAATGAATATGGAATACTTGACTAACAGCACAAATCCACAGAAAAATGTAAGTTGTAGCGTTCTTAAAAATTTAGAAATTATTTTATTATTATTAATTTATTTTAATTATTAAAAATTTAAATTGCAACGTTAACTAACGTTCTAAAATGCTAAAGCTTCAAATATTCCGTGTGAATTACGATTATGATATTTCTTCCCGCAAACATAGCAAAAGACCTCGCACTGTTCTAAATATTTTAAATTCCTTACAACTGCCTAGATGAAAAAAGTTCGCTTTTCTCCTAATTTGACCTTTGCTCATTCGGGGTTATTACATGCAACTGATTCCATCAACATCTACATTTTTGATATTTTTCATTTTATAATTTTATTAAATAAATAATTCTCTTTTTTTAAAAAAGGGCATTTAATTATCTATTTTGCTTATTAACTCAAAGGGCATGAGACCACCACTATGTTTCAACATTTCACAAAGAAGGAGCTAGTGGCCGCTACGCGGCCAAGGATCTCCGTAATAATCTACAATAACAATATTCCGAGTGAATTCTAATTACGGTTGCCACGAAATCCTAACTAAACGAGCATCTTTAAAAGGGAAATTAATTATTTAAGAATAAAATATAAGTTATTAATAAATTAAAAAGATGTTTTTCTTAATTGTTTCTTATTTTCATAAGTGGCAGCATTCTAAAAAATTTTTATCAGGGACAGATGTACGTTATAAGAATAAGTTCGGAATAATCAATAATTTATCGGAATACTTACTTAAAAGAATATATATTTCTGTTCTTATTTACTGCAAATAATTATCGAAATAGCCATTATATTGTTCGGAAAATGAGGCTACGAATTCCTCTAATTACAGTATTGCAACCCTAAAGAAATTGGCGAAATATTCAGGGTTGCAAGATTGGTGATTTTCTCAGGGGTACAGTATTCTAGATTTTAACCAAAAAAAAACCTGCGGAACAGTATTAAATGTTCCAATCTGGAAGTTAATTTTTAAAAAAGGGGACCTGATAGCCAAGTGGCAAGCGTTCTGGCGTTCGGTACCACAGGTTTCGGGTTCGCCGGTGCCATGGATGTTCGTAGTGATTCGGAATCCACTTTCAACTGTAGGTCCCGGTTTAACAGCACCGTAAATAGTTGTAGGGGATAGATAAACTCCGTAGTTTATCTTCAATCTACACACACCTCCTGGGCTAAGTGAGTAACGTCGGTGCGGCGTTTGTCTTAAGGCAGGGGTGGGCAAACGTTTTCGGTCGCGGGCCAAAAATCGAAAAAAAAAAAAAAAAAAAAACTTGGCGGGCCAAGATAAATTTTTATAAAATTTTAAAAACAATATAAAATTAAACGTATTACAATTTTAATACGTTAATGAGATGAATGAAATTGCGGTTTCATTTTTAAAAGTTCCTTATACTGAGGCTCAGAGTGAGATGTACTGATTCTAAGGAATGAGGCTAAATGCTCATCTGAAATAATTCTTTCTAAGGTTCATAATTGAAAACACTTGTTCACATATATAAGATGAAGTAAACACAGCACTGATTTTCTGGGCGTGAGATATTCAATTTGGGAAACTTACTTTCGATAATGATTTGCAAAATTCTAACTTCGGCATATTTAGAAACAACTGCTATATATTTCTGTCAATTTGCCACGGACCGGCAAATTAAAATTCTATCTGCGGGCCGAGTAGAACCTTCCGGTGGACCGGAGTTGGCCCATCCCTGCCTTAAGGCATCAAATATAGCTGTCTGAGTGTTTGCCAGCTGCATTAGGAAAATAAAAATTTTAAAAAGGCACACCTTTCTTCACCATCCATCCATCTAAACTTCCAGCAGCTGGTGTTGAAAGAAAAACAAGTAATATAAAAAAGAAATTTTTTTCAGTCAATTCTTACTTTTTTTTCACTCTATTGCAGAAAGTCCTTTATAAATAATTTTCATTCATTTTTTAAAGTTTATCTGGCGCCCTCTATACATGCAACTTAAATCTAAAAAAAAACTAAAATGAATGAATTAATATTTGAAAAACTGCATTAACATCCAGTGTCATCCACTACAAGTTAAAAAAAAAATGTATTTGAACTTGAGTGGATGAATAAAAAGTATTTTACGAACGATTGAAAATTTGAACAAAATATATATATATATGGAGAGTGTGAGCTAATAGAAGGAATTGGAAAAAGGCACATCACACATAGAATTCTTTCAAGAATGTATTTATTTATTCTTTTCTTCTTTTATACATAGTCAGCAGTTCACATGAGAATTTCACGAACATTAACTATTAACAAAGTTTTGATAGTACAGCATCGTTTGAATATTTCCCGAGGTGCAGGAAAAAAGCCACACTGCGAACAGCTAGGGTGGCTTTTTGAAGGGCAGTTCCAGTTGCTACGGAGCGCACAGAGCTTAGATATGAACAGGAGCCTCCCCCTTCCCTCGACTTCCACGGTTACAGTGGTTCTCAGACACGTCCAACTGAACACTAACTTAAAACAAAACCAATTTTGTTGAGCACCGTTTTTTGAGCTTTCGGTTCATTGAAGGGTTCATATTGAGTAAGAAGTAACTTTCTTCCTGATTTCCTTTAACAACTAAGTACCCAGGGCCGGATTTTCCTATAGGCTAACTAGGCTTCAGCCTAGGGCCTCAAGATCAAGAGGGGCCCACATTCAAATTGTTAGCAAAATTAGAATGACACTATTCTAAAAACAGTGAACACTAAAACACTGAATCGAAAATAAAGAGAAATTCTACACATATGAATAATAAACAAACATAATAAGTAATTTACAAACTTAAAAAAATGGGAGGTGAACGGGCTTCATAAGTGAAATAGCCTAGGGCCTCTTTTCATCCAAATCCGGCCCTGGAAGTACCTACGCAAGAGCGCCTTGTTTCTTTTTTAGGGTCAAGTTCAAGGACACACGCTTTAGATATATACAGTTAGGACTAGTATTATAACTAGTTCTAACTGTATACCTAAAACATGTGTTAACTTTATATCTTAAACATGTTAAGAATACAGTTACAATTAGGACACATGTTTAATATATTACGAAAAGAAATTGACCGGAATTTTCTGCCTACAATCTGCAGATTGTACACTTAAAATTTCAATTATGGAACGCTGTGACATTATGGAGAAGAATGAATTTAGATTGGAATTAGAAGATTTAGAATTATAATTTAAATGAGACCCGCTTAGAATTTAGACAGATTTTTGAACAGATCCAAGAAATTCCATAAAAATAAAAGCATTACCGTACGTTTTTCCAACAAACATTGTTAACCTACATTTTACCATCTTCAAACATAACAGTTGTGAAATAGTAATATAGCAGACAGAGATCGGTGTTGAAAGTTTGAGGCAAACATAATCCTTACGTGATTTTTACTTTGTAGTTTAAGATACAGCTTGGCCATTCTGAGTTAATAAACCGGTTAATAAGTTACCAGGCTTAATTTTTACGTAATTATTCTATATTTTTAAAATAAAATATAAGTATATACTATCTTTTTAAATTAAAACTTCTATATCGCCAAATCCATAGAGTAGTAAGACAGGGGTTGCCAGTTTAGGTCATTCATAATCCTCACGTGATCTTTACTGTGTAGTTTAGCATGCGCGATGATAGCTTGGCGAGTTTTGGCGACACTTTTTACTGTTGCCACAAATGAAGAAAAAGGTCTACTTTCCTAGAATGATTTTCGAAAGAAATGGTTCTTTTCTTCTGTCAATAAATTTAAATTTAATTTTTTCTGAAAGATTGGCATTATACTCTATTAATAAACTTTCTTGTGTAATATATTCCCTCCGAAATGATTAAAAAATAAAAATATTCGTTTATATGAACTTTTTGTAACGTTTTATATTATATTTCAAATAAAATAATCAGATTTATAAACAAAATGACATTTCCTGTATCAATTTATCTTTAGTTAAGTTATAAAATGTTTAAATAAATGTATGACTTCAGAAGAAGAATTTATGATAGGCTCAAAAATGAGACTGGATATGATAAAACTATAATTTTGTTATTTTTAAATGAATTAATAAACTTTTCGGTTTGTCGTCGACGAGTTAGAAATTTCAATTCTAATTGACCAAGTACACAGGTTGTCCAATAGATGGCGCTCATTGCGCACAAAGAATGAATGAATAGCGCATATGGCTCACAAGACAGATTGATAGGTTCAAAAATGAAATCCATTACACTGGAAAAAAAAAAAGTTTAATAATATAAACTTTTTGGCTTGCCGTCTAAACGCTTTGTTTGTCGTCGAATCTAATTGACCAAGTACATAGAATGTTCAATAGATGGCGCTCATTGAGCAATTCATCAGATACATGTCATCCACCCATACATACATACATTAACTCCATGACTTTTCTTTACAGACTAATGAGCTACCAATTAATAAAAATGTTATAAATACAATTATAATTTTGGCATTAAAAACGATCTGTAGAATCTGCAAACGTTTTGGTTGAAAACAGAACTTGATTGGTAAAGGAAGAACAGGAGTCACATGCGAGTTCTGTGGACTATAAACAGAAAATTACGGTCACAAGGCCAACATTCAAATAGCGTCTTAGGACTCTTCAATACTTGATTATATCTTATACATAATATAAATATTTGTCCGTTATTGTTAACTCATATAATGAAAGTAATATAACTACTTTTAGGAACCAAATATTACAATATGTATAAAATTCTGCTATTATATACCCTCAATTAAAAATATTTATATAGCCGCAATAAAAAAATATTTACATAACCATCATAAAAAAAATAATGACACAAAATAAACATTCAAAATAGTGAAAAAAGTTTACGATTTTGTCCAGTTGTCTTTCTTGTACAAGTGTAGAATGTTTGAGAACCGCTGTATTATTTGCTATATAAATAATTAAATACAAAAGGAAGCATCGCAACGGGCACATTCCATAAAGCAGATATTAAATGGAATTTTTTTAACATAATAATACAGCAATCACAACAAAGTGCTTATTAACTGAAAGTTGAAAATACATTACATATTTTTGACAGTGGAACTGTTGAAAAAAAAAAAAAAAAAATCACAACGAATCACCTCTGACAAAAGATGGAATAGAATCATGTAAGACTTTTAGATCCAATATCATCTTTCATCCATGTAAAGAAAAGCAGAGAAAAAATGAATTTCATGATCATGTTTGCCTCTCATCTTACAACAAAAACATTTAAATCCTTAGCAATCAATCCACTACAGTGCCTCAGAAAAGTTTTTGCTTAGTGCAAAGTTTATTAAACAAAATTTTGAAAATGTATTGCTTTTAAACAATTCAACTTAAACATGTTGTTTTATTTACATTTTGCTTTAATTATTTAGAATATTTTTTTTTAAAAAATACATCAATACATGATGAAAGAATTCATATTACTCAAAAGTTTTCAGATAAGAACAATTTCATGTGCTCGTTGATTGAATTTGAATGAGCTTCAAGAAGCACTTATCAAGAATATTTTTTTAAAAAATACAACACAACACAAAGAAAGAATTAATATTACTCAAAAGTTTTCACATAAGAACAATTTCAGCTGCTTTTTGATTGAATTTCAATGAGCTTCAAGAAGCACTTCTTAGCAGTCTTGCTATAGATTCAAAGTAATATTTAGTTAAACTCTTGTGTCTATTTTGTTCCAAATTGCAGGCATTACACATTTTAAGCAAATGCTTTGAGGAAATTGTACGCTTTTGAAATCTATTTTCATACATCAAATGCGTTCCGTTGGGTTCCAATTTGATAACTGTGGATGACCTTTGCAACCACAATCCACCAAGGCAATTTGCTTGGAATTTTTGTCCTAATAGACTTCTGGGTCTCTAAATTTTAAGAATTTATTTTAATTTTTTTTTGAATCATGTTAGCCACAGATAAATGCATTTAGGTAATTTCTCACACCAATAGAAAAATTACAACAGAAAAGCAGTTAACACCATTGGAAAAAGGGTGAACCATTTTTTTTTTATACATTATTCATTTTAAAGTCATTTGTAGGTGAACAATTTTGTGTGATAACTTATAATTAGCCACACCCCTTCTGATTCATCTTGTATAATGATATTTTGACAAGCAAAATGAAAAATAGAATCTCTAACATTTACAAAATGCAGAACATTCTTCTTCAGATGTTAAAATAAATTTTCTAAGCACCGAAGACTTTCATTTTTTTGTATACATATTTTATTCTTGAAAAGTTTATCAAACTTTTCAAAATGGTAGGCTATTCTTCATTAAGGCACTATAATTATGAATTATGAGGAAATTAATTTAAAAAAAAAAAACACCAATGATAAACTATATTTTTTTAAAAAAAACTATGTTTTGAATTTTAACCTTCCTGAACATAAATATTTAAAAAAAAAAACTTAATCTTAAAAATATTCAGCTTTGCACATTTGTTTGCATGATCAATTTAATGAGGATTCATAATTTTAATTAGCATTGTTAAATTGAATTTCAAAGATTCAAATAAAGATATTTCACAACATGAATCATGCAAATATAATATTAACATATAAAACCACATTATTAAGGCATGCACAAAATAAACTGTTTATGATTGACTGAAAAATAATTATGGATTAAAAAAAATGCAAACAAACAATTCATTTTACAGGGCAAAAATTTTAGGTAGTTAAAAATTATAAATATCAAAAAATAATAAACTATCATAATATTTATAAATATATTATTATTTTACATTTTTAAATAACTTAATTTGTCATGTGAATTTACCGCACAATTTATGTCGAGCCTTAACACTCTTTGTTATTTTTTTAAAAATAGTCGGTCTTTTTGAGAATATCCTGTAGATTAAATAAAATTTTTGAAATTTCCAAAAGTGTCAACAATTATGCAAAGAAAATATTTAAAAATGCATTCTCTTATTTATTTTTTACCAGCATGTTTTTATAGGAATACAATATACAGTGAGGTACAAAAAGTTTCTAATACTCATTCGTCAAAGGCAGTTGTTTTATATATCAATATTAGGCTTTTTTTATTGCTATTATAAGGTATGTATAATATTAGGCATTTTTTTTATAATTTACAATTTTTTTTTTTAAATGTCAACATTAGATGATAGTACTGATGCAAAACATTTTGAATTCACCATTCAAACTCTATAAGAAATCATTCACAAAAAATTCTCATATATAACAATCACATTAAATATTTCGCATATTTTAAATAAGCAACTTCTACTAAAAATAACAGTCAAAATTAACAATGTAGAGATACGACATTTTCTGGTGATAAAAGTTCAATCGAAGGTTTGTGTACGAATTGCTTAGTGAATTATTGATAAAAATAACTTTTTTCTACACAGAAAACAAAAAAGAGAAAAACATACTTGACTAGATAGAGAAATCAAGAACAATATTCGTACAGAAAGCAAATGAATTATATAGAAGGCACCTCGATTTTTCTTGTTAAAGGGACACTTTCATAAATAAAAAACATTAACAAGAGAAATTTCACCATCAAATTGACACTTAAAAAGATAAATTTACATTATTGAATAAAGACAATCCCATCTTCAAAAAGGGATGCTTTCATCAATAACAAAGGACATTTAAACTTTTGAAAAAAAAAATTTGACAATTGAAGGGGGGAAAAAATTGTACTTTTTAAAAAAATAAACTGTCACAATTAAAGGAAAGCTTTCATATTTTGCATTTTCATCTATGAGAAGGAATATTTTCATCTTTGCTGATAATAAATTTCACCGTAAGGCACACATTTATCTTGAAGTTCTCACTACGCATCACTGAGTTAGTTAAGGATATTAAGAATTATTGTCACTTTATGATACGAAAAAGAAATGAAAAAAATTCATTGATTAATAGCTATTTAATATCAAAATGTATTCTGGCACAAAATAATTAAAATAATAAGAAAAAAAAAATACTTCAAAAGTTGACATTTTCCAAATTTAATAAAAAAGAAATGTTTTTTATATATATTTTACAAGAAAGAAAATTTGTGTAAGAAGAAGAGATAATTATAAGTCTTTAGTGTTGCTTTCAATTATTTGGTTAAAATGAGAAAACTTTGAAAAAGGCCATTTAGATCAAAACAGTTTGAAGGTGAAAAATCTTTTAACCTGAAATGGTCACAGGTCAGTTTCTGACGGGAATTAATTCCCAACTTCATAAATGCTCGTACATAATTGATTCATTAATTATTAACATTTTTTAGCTTCTACATACATAAATTAATTTGGTAAAAATATATCTCATAATTAATAAGATTGTCACAGCATATGTCATTACACATAATAATTTGGAAAAAAAATATATATTTCTTCAATTGTTGATACTCAGTTTCATACTATTACACTTTGATATTTTCAATGTGAAAAGTATAATGAAAAAAATAATACAATCTTCTACAGTTGAAAAACAACATCATACACACAAACATCAAAAAATAGTTCTATAAATAGTGCACAGTCTAAAACACATTATTTCTTAAGCGCTAGACACAGAATCAGGGTTTTTCAGATATTTTTCAAGACTTAAAAAGTTATTTTTGAATCATTTATAATCTGAAAAGCATCAAGTTTAATAAAGAAAATCCTTTAAAATAAAAATTTACAAACATTCTTGAACAAACATAACCAGGATGAAAAAAAGTTGTCTTAAAAGGAATGAAAAAATTAAAATACAAATCCATAAAAATAATGTTAATTTTTCCTCCTCTAAGTCCCAAGACCCCTAATTAACTTAACTTATATAAAAACTAACATTTTATCCTAACAAAAACACAATCAAAACCTGAAAGATCTGTAACCTGATGTTAGCATATACAGTCTGATCGCGTGGAATGGTAAACATCAGGTTTAATAGTCGGAAAAGGACCAATAGATGATTTGTAAGGGGTGCTATTTAGACAGACATATAGCAAAGCTGCTTTGATGAAAGAAAAAAGTATAATAGTGAGTGTGGATAATTTATTATCATATAGTTTTTCTTTTAATATTATGCCATCTAAAATTTAAGTTATTAAACACTATCATTCTTTTTATTACAATTAAAATCCCTTTTAAATGACATTTCCTTCACATATAATGCCACGGTTTTTTTTTTTTTAATCAACAGTACTTGGACCATTGTCAATTTTCCACATTATTGGTACTGTAACTATACATGGCTTTAAAGAAGGAAAATGACGCGTAAATAGGAAAAATTAAAAAGAAAAATGTAATTAGAAAAATTAGGAATGCATTCATTGATTTTTTTTTTTTTTTTTTTTTTTTGGAACAAAATGAATTACGAAATGGAACATGAAAGTAACATTACTTATATTTTTTAGAAATATTATTTAGAGTTGGAATATAAAAGTTTTTTCCCATTGAAAATATTTATTTTTTGAACTAAACAATCAAAAGCAAGTTTTTTTTAAATAATTTTATCTGTAGAAATTTCAAAATCGATATCTTCTCTCATCATCAGTATATTTCAGATTTGATAAGTTCTTAAAAAGATCTCGTTTTATTTTGAAACAAGTACTCTGCACATTATTTTATTTAGGTCTGGTAATATTGTAAACCTTTTCATTAAAATAATTTAAAAAAAAATAATATAAAATTTAAAAAACCGGCATCTGACGATAACTACTGGTAAGAATTCATAATATATTTGCTGTGAATAATGTATGAGGACATTGAGAAAAAAATGCAACTTAATTTAAAATATAACGCATTATGACAGTATGGCATGGTATGTTTAGCCTCTCTTTAATTTAAGCAATTAATAAAAAGACAATAATTATTAACTATTTTCAAAAGATGGAAATATTTTCAAAAGGTGATATTAATCCATCAAAGCATCACCAGCAGTTAAAAAATTGGCAATTAAATTCACAGCATAATATATTGTTGAGCAAATGAGCATAAGTGGAGTATAATGGTGTGTGGGAACAAATTCTGCTGACAAATTTCTTCGCAAACTTTTACAGACATAATCTCGTAATTCAATAGTTTCATAATTTAACATTAATTTTGCCAACAACTCAATATGGATTTAATTTTAAATTATGATTCCAATGAAAGAAATGGTTTTTTTAGAATGAAAAAAATAAATCCTGCATTTGTCTGAAAATCTTTTAAACCTGCATGAATATGAAATGCATTCAATTGCAAAATTGAGCATTTTATAATGATATAACAGATTATTGCTTAAACATCATTATTAATTTTAAATATTATAAAATATTAAAATTTTAATTACAAGATGCTTATACCACATTAAGTATATCTGTGATAATGTTATAAGAACATTTAATTTAGATTTAATTTAGATATACAATATGTTTCATTACACGTTAATTCAGTGGTTTCATTAAATATAAGAAAACACAAATAGAGGTGTATATGACAGAATGAAAAGTAAATTATAAATTATGAGAAATTACTTTAACATGTCCCCTCTTCAACAAACCTGTTACATACTCTTTTCTTTCCTTTTTTTTTTTTTAACACTATACACAATTGTTCAGTAAAAAATTAACAAAAGAACAATAACATTAAGCAAAATATAATACACATTAAATATCACATTTAAATGACTAGCATTATAAGTTTTAAGAATCTTTACGAAACAATTAAATATAGGTACTCAGAAACACTTAATAAAATTTCCTACGTACAAAAATAATACATTATACATACATATATATATATATATATATACACATATATATATATATATATATATTCAGTAAATTTTAATTAACTTGCAATTTCTTGCGATTTAAGAGAAAATTTATTTTTCTTTGAAAATGTATGTGAAAAACATTTTAAAAAATAAATGTAGCATCAGTATAAATTATTGTTTAGAAATTAATACTAAAAACTAAAATAAAAAATGTAAATTACAAATTTTAAACAAAGTAAACATTAATATAAAAAAAACTTAAAGCATAAATATCACTCAAAATAAACAAAATTCAATACTTTTTATTTAAATGCAGTAAAAAAAATATCTCTTTCCATATAAAATGTAAAATAAAATTATTAAATTAAAATCACATGTTAGAAAATTTTGAGTTCTACTAGGTTAAATCAAACAATAAAAATTAATTCATCTATCTGTACAAAATTTTCAATAAATAATTTATAAAAATAATCAAAAGTTTGTTGTTTTCTTGTTTTGCAAGCTTGATACAAAAATTTGTATGAAGTAATAATAATAATGCAATTTTCAAATAACTGGTACTAATACCTTAATTGTCATTGTAATATAAATTAATTTACGACTGAAATTAACTTATAACTGCGGATAGAATAAAAATATTACATAGAATTAACAATATTAAAATGATTAATATAAGAAGATGCAATTATAAATAGATTGCATAAATAATACACTTTATTTTAAAATGAAATAAATAAATAAAATTTTTTAAAATAAAAATAAAAATAAATTTACACCATTAAAAATAAATATAAACTAAAGAAAATATTTTTTTGTTTCAATTAAATCATAAATATAACAAAACTGTTTTCATAGAAACAAAATGACAAACTTGTTTTGCATATCAACAGAAAGGAATTCCAGGCAACGTGAAACAGCAGAGCCTTCCGTGCGCATTCCATACGTAAGCACATTCTTCATTCTGTTAGAGTCGGGAATCTACAAGTCCATCTTCGACCGTTCGATGGTTTGAGAGTCCCCTCCAGGCCCGCCCACCTGAATGGCAGAGAAAAAATTAAAATGTTCCACTATATGACTTGTTTAAAAATGTTTACTGATTGGTTATTTTTAAGTTGAAACAGTACAGAAGGACAAGATCCTTAAAACAGTGGTTGGTAACTTTTCAGCTTTTCAATCCCCTAAGCCAAGGGTGGCCAATCCACGGCCCACCTTCCATATATTTCCGGGCCTTGAGATGTATCACACTTTCACAAAATATATTTTATAATGGCCAAAGTAGTGAAAGCCAATGTATTAAAAAAATACATTATATGTGCATTCATATATTCAAAAATTAACTGTCGAAATGATGAGAAAAAATTAGTTTTAATTTCAAAATAATATTTTTGTGAATATAGGGCAGATATGGCCTGCTTTATTCATGAGTTAACAGCGATGAGTTCGCAGAATAATGAAATTATAGTCTGCGAACTCATGATGAGTGGAGAAACAAATATTGCACTAGAAAAATAAATATTATCTAATGATTTCATTTTTTTATGACATTTATATTTATATATTTTTTATATTTCATCTTGAGTGTTCTATATTTCTTTATAGTATGCATTTAGTATCATTATTATTATATTATCTATTTTTAAAAGCACGAATAAAAGTAAACAAAAAAAGAATAACTTATGTTTCAATTTTTCCCTTGCAAAAAATGTCTGTAGTGGTATGCACACTTATGGAATGTAAATCTAATATGGGGATATATAATTTTATAGGCGGCCCACAGAGTTAGGAAGCATTTCCAAAGTGGCCTGCAAAATCATTTAGGTTGGCTACCCCTGCCCCAAGCAAAAGGGAAAGCTTTTCATTATTTATATGCAGCATTTTTAAATGTACCAAATGCTATCAAAGACAATTGTCTCTTAATGATTTATTAATAAAGGTGGGTTCATGCACCATTCAACAGAATCTCTCCTCCTGCTCCTCATACTACTACTACACTACACATCACTGTGCCTAGATCTGAGTTGCCCCTATACAGTTTGGGAAAGATGTGGTTGAGAAGAAGTCCAATAGGGCTCTGTGAAGCTCTACAGTCCTATGAAAAAGGGAGGTATGGCTTTAAATGGATTCCGAACCCCTACAAACATCCATGGTACAAAACTTGAGGTACCAAGGGCTAGAGCGCTAGCCACTTGGTCGTCAGATCCCAACAACAGAATCTCTCAATAAATATCTTCAAACTAAGTATTCTAAAAACAAATGTAACTATGTTTATTAATGCATAACACAAAGTCAAACAATAAAATGTTGATCTGCTTTTAATTGCCTTTTAAATCATGTTGGAGGCAATGAGATGATTCAAAATATTTCTATAAAAAAATCATGGAAGAGCACATGCTATGATTGGTGGTGAGAAGGTAAGTGACTACCAATGATCAAATAATTACTAGGCTTAAGCCCATTACTTTCTTTTGTGTGTGTTTTCTGACTTTATTCATATTTTTTGTACTATTAGTCTATCATGTTCATAACAGCAATTCTCAACCTGGAATACAGTACATCACAATCTTGAGAGCTTAATATTAATAATTTTTCGTCATAATAAAATTATTCTGTAAATAGTGTACAATAAGGCTTATGTTTTCCTTGTGTATGAACTTTTTAAAACAAATACAATTAACTTTCAAAACAGGGTTTTATTTTTTTTAATGTAACAAAAAAATAAAAATGTAAAAAAATAATAAATGCAAAAAAAATCATAAATATATAATAAATAAACAGCAAGACATTATGGGATAATCAGTGAAAAGAATGGCAAGGACAAATATTGTCAAGTTTACTATGTAACAGCATAATAGAACTAGAATTTAAGCTGTTAAATCTTTTTATAATGCTATTAAAAGAATCGGGAAATAGTTATCAATAAATATTTTGTACCACACATCAAAATATATTTAGAAACTTCTTTATGTAAATATCTTGTTGCCAAACTTTCAATGTTTTAAGTTTTTTTATATAGTACAGAGTACAATAAGTCCTTTTTTTTTAAAAAAGGTCCTTATTATTGACATATGATTTATTAAAATGATAACCAGTAAATTTCAATAATAAAAATGATCAATTAACTAAATGCAAGCAATTACTTGTATTTCAACAATAAATTTTTAGCAGTTTTTTTAAAAATTGAATCAAGTATGAACAGAAAAGAAATCTTACATGACTATTCCAAGTGTCTTTTTTATTAACTTCATTTTCTGAGTCGTCTTCAGATAGTTCTGAATATTCATCTTCATGTAAAAGCAGATTGTCCCTTGATGGATTAGAACCATCACCAAGTCTGAAAGAAAAGTTAAGGGACAAAGAAAATATGATTTGTTTTAAATATATGCCAGAAAACAGTAATGTTTTAATAAATTTAATACTCAGTTCTATCTGAAGCAACTGCTTTTCACATTAAATGACATAAAGCATATGAATACCGTATATATATTTGCATGCATATACATTCTAAAAGTGGGAGGCATTGTTACTCCGCGTTCGTGGCCTATCTTCAAGTTACATGCCCCTTGGGTAATGTAAAGTGAGTAACGTCTGTGCAATGCTTGCCTTAAGGCATCCAAGATTAGCTGCTATTAGAGCATTGCCAGCTGCATTAGAAGGGAAAAAAAAAAAACATTCTAAAAGTGTACATAAAACAACAAGATCTTCACAGTTACAGGCATTTTTAACTAATTGAAATAATTTAATTCTGAAGTAAAAGACATTCACATTTTTTTATGTATGCAAATTCAGTTTGTAAAAACAAAAACAAATACTGATAATAAAGTTAATAATTATCATATTCACTGCCTCATGACACAAGCTCAATTACATTTGACTAAGTCTGCATGATGAATAAATGTTTTGTATGTTTGCTCAGCTTGTGAAAATCAATTACAAATTTTTTTCACCTGTAATAATTTATAAGAAAGATAAATGGGAATATGAATCATAGTTTTATTTAAATGTGATATGATCATAAGCAAAGCACGAAATCTAATAATGAGTATATTTTATAATATAAATAAATGCAAGGTTCAATTTTGCCACTGAGCAAATGCAAACCAAATTCAAAACGGAAAAGATAATATATTTTTCTATTTGACCTTGTATCATGTATGTAATTTACAAATTAGTTTTATATTTATACATAAATTATTTTATAAACAGAATTTTTTAATTTATAAGAATTTAATGAATAGATAAAAAAAACATTTTAGTATCAACATTACCAAGCAGCGACATTTTATAAAGATAATTTTATGATCAATATATTCTGTAATTAATGAGGTATGATGCATTATAATATTAAGAATTTTAATATTAAGAAATCCCATTGCTAACTGGAATTAATTGAATTCTGAAGGCAACTAGCTAATTGCACAATAAGGATCCTCAATCTTTTTTTCTTTCTTTCATGGAACCCTTGGCAGTAACATAAAAGCCACAGGAAGTTTCTCGTATTATTATCAACAAATAAGCAAAAAATTAAATATTAAAAATAATTAGCATTAAGATTAAAATAAAAATAAAAACATAGTATATATCTGTGCTATAAATAAAAGTCATAATAGATCCAACATAAAAATGAACAGCTTCATTATTGGGTTCATGAAAAATATTTAATGAATAATATTATCATTGCTCAAATAATTTGCTATTTACAATGTATGACAGTTTATATGCACTAACACCGTGATTTAGTAACACACTGCAATCATTATATTTAAATCCTATTAAAATGAATTGCCTACAAAAATTAATGACGATTTCATTGATTTTTAAATGAACTTATTATTATATAATTCCAGAGATTATTATAAGCACAGTAAAAATAAAGATAATGATTATTTCTCATTTAAGATCTTCAACCTAGAGAATTTATTTCAAGGACTTCAAGTTAAGAACTCTTACATTTCAATAATCACAATTAATAAGTTATTATAAGTTGAAATCTGAAAATAATAATTAACACACAGTCCTTTAACCTCTAAGAAATTAGTTTTTAGTACTTTAGATAATATTACAAGTGAAAAGGATACATGGGTTTGAAAGATCGCCGTTTTCTTCGAGAAAATAATTTTGCTAATTGTGTGAATTTCTTACGAGAAACTGAAATAAAAAATAATTCAGATTTACACATATTGAATGAATTACATATAAATTTACCATACAACTAATATTTCATCCATAATATAAATTTATCAATTACATATATTCTACAAATAATATTACTTAAAATATAATCTTATAAATGTAGGGTTAATTTGTAAGATTAAATACAAATTGTAGGGTTACATATATGTTACAAATATTAAATATATTTGTAGGGTTACATATAAATTTACCATACGACAAATCTTACAAATCACGACTTGAGAGATTCTGTTCAGTATGATACTCGGTAGGTTAGTAGTACACTACAAATACTAAAACCACAATCGTCAGGCAATTTTGAGAAAAAAACCCTCCAAAACCCACTTATATATTATGGAATCAGTTTTGTACTTGAAATAGTAGAGAACAGCTGTTCATCTATTCTGGGATGAAGAGAAATCATCCACTTGTACAATAAAATTGATTCCTCAAAAATGTGTTGCTCTTGTTCAACCTTGTGATGCCTATTTTTATAAGCAGATAAAAACAAGATTGTGTTTATCTGATTGAATGCAAAAAAGGAATATTCCTCATGAAGACTATACAAAAATATCAGCAATTTTTAACAAATTGATCTGGTATGCCTGGTAAGCTTTCAAGAAATATTTTGGAATATTAATCAAATGTGTTTTCTGCAGATCTCTTGAAAAAATGTTGTTCATTTGAACAATCATCTTTAATTAACTGTCCATGATGTCAAAATGTTTTTTGTTACCAAAGTTTTATGATAATTATTATTCTGATTCCAGTACATAAAATAAAATTAATAAATAAAGAAGTTTGTGAATAAACATAAAAATAGAATTTATGAATAAATATAATACTATCTAAAAATTTTTTCAATAGTAAATAAAGTTTCAATTTTATCTCCCTTAAAAATGCATTTTAAATTATTTAACTGCTTAAAAAGAAACTTTTCAGCTTAAAATAAAACATTCAATTTAACTCAAGTTTCATTACACAATTGTTTTATCAATAAAATAAAATATAATTTAAATTAGAAATTGTTTAAAATTCAAAGGCTTTTTTTTTACAGAATTGGCTGGCCATCACACTTTAGTATATGTAGGCGGTGAATCATCTATAGGTATAGTACTAATTTATCAATTGAATGTAATAGAGATCTGGATAAAATATATATAGAGAGAATGTAATATCTATTCTGAATTAAATTTCCCAAATCGTGCCATCCCTTCGTTAATTGATTGTAATATTTAGGTAACTGGTTCTAACTTATAAACCTATTTAGAATAACTAATAATATGTAATACAACTATTTAAAATAATAAATCTAATTAAACTTAATACAACCTATTTAAATTATACTAATAACATAAGTCTATAAACATTAAAATTGAAGTATGATTAAGTACAGACATATAAGAAAATAATTATTTGTGTTTTCAGCATGCCTTTGACATGGGTATATTATGTGTCAGTCTAAAAATTTGATTTTAATCATTCCATTTTTTCCCCTTTCTTAACAAAATATATGTGATTATTCATCTGACAATAAATAAAAATCATCATTTTTTTTTTTTTTTTTTTTGTTTACAAATGTGTCAGTAATAGAAATTTATAGCAACCTTGTGGTAAAATATTGGAATTGCGATAAAGATTCATCACAAAATGTTATTCAATTGAAATGAAATAAGCCCAGCGAACATGAAGCATAATGACCGTAATGCAGGAGGCTGGCCTAAATATTTTCACAAATGATGGAAAGATTCAATAAGATGAGGAGATAATGGTTTTGTATACAAATGGCAAGTCAAGGAAAATGGAGCATAAATCATGATATGATAAGCCCAAACAAAAGCTGGAATACAAAAAATAGTGCATCACTGCATCAAAATGCAAAGAGATTAAATAAGAAAATTATGTAATTCTTTAAAAACTTGTCGTTGCACCATTGATGAAAATGCACAAATAATTTTTATTCTACACTGATAAATAATTTAGAAAAATTGAAAAAATGGTTATTCAAATTAGTGCCGATGAAAGAACTTAAACTGAAACCCATGGAAAAGTCAGATTTTTAATTTTTTTTTTTTTAGCATCTACTTTAATAGATATAGTTTTTGTATCACATTATATTATGTTTATTATTAAGATTAACTGATATATTTTAAATTACTCGTACATGTTTCCTGAACAGAAGGAACTAGTTTTAAAAAAATTCATAAATTTTATTTATTATTCATTCTATTTGATCATTTAGCTTCCAACTCGATTTCTAATAAGTTATTTAAACAAAAAATTATATTTAGCACAAATTCCTTTCAGAATGTAAATAACGATAAACAGTCAAATATGGTAAATTGTACAAACATTGTGAATCAATACACTGAACTAGTGAAAAAGGCAAACTGATAAAGTTTAAGATAAAAAGATAAATATACAATGATTTTGACCTACTATAATTCATAAACCCTCATAAATTCTTTAACATACTATAACTCATAAACCCTGTATATGTACCTGCGAACATCTAAAACTAGTTTAATCTTTTGAAGTTTTTAAGAGGTTCTTTTTTTTTTATGAAGTCATATTATCATTGTATCTATGATATATAGCTAAAAATAGATTAAATATTAGATGCAACTAAAACATCAAAATATGACACATATCAAATGAATTAAACAAATTAAAAAATATTTATATAATAATTACTGGAAAATGTCACAAATATTTGCTTTTTGAAGTAACAATTATAAAATCTAAATTTTTACAGTAATGAGGAACACACCTTTGCCCATATTCTTGATTTTTTCCCTAAATGCAGCATCTGTCTCCTCTGGTGGGGAAGTTGTGTTGCAATAGGGAAAATTGCCATCTTCTTCCCTTTCATTCAGGCCTTCTTCCTCGTCCTCTGGTGAAGATATGTCCGAAGTGGCTAGCACAACACAAATAATGTCATACATTCACTGGCAATGACACAGAGACATTTCTTTTTATAGATTCAAATAATTAAAGTAATAATTTTTAATAGAAATGTAGTATAAGCATTGAGATATGTGATAAGATTTACAATAATTAGGTATTCTTTTGAACAATATTTAAAAAAATTATAATTTTCTTTTATTTTGAACAAGGCTTAAAATAAGTTAAAATTAATTAATTAAAACTATTGAATTGCTGAAATATGTTTACAAGTAACAAAAAAAATTGTTTATATGAAATACCAAAGATGTTTAACTTTTTCAACAATTACTGAAGCAGTACTTCTTAAGCTGTAGGGTGTGGCATATTTTCCATTGGGAAAGTTATCTCGCTGCCGAGAAACAATTTTTAGAATAAAAAGGAACAGGAAATTTTTATGAAAACAAGCCTTTTATTTCCATTATCAAACTCAAAATTATGATTAAATCATCTGTTCATGACTAAGAAGAAATTTAATATAGAAATAGCAATAAATTATTAGCCCAATTTTAAAATCCTTTATAAAGAGTTTATTTTAGAACATTTATGTAGAATTTCACATTTAATGATGAATTTTTGTATAAAAAACATAAATAATATTTACGATATTACATCAGATTTTGAAAACATGCATTCTTAAAAACAAGTCTGCTTTAAGTCAGTGAACTGATTCCTTCATAAAAATTTTGTGCCAGTAATGGCATATTTGCAATCATTAAGTTAAGACATATATTTGGTACCATAATTTACAATCTTGTGTAGTGGTTTATTATTTGCAGATGATTTTGACCAGTTCTCTTTAACATACTATCACTCATAAGCCCTGTTTATTCACCTGCAAACATCTAAAACTAATCTAACCTTTTTCAGTTAGTAAGAGGCTCTTTTTTCTTTTTTTTTTTATGAAGTCATGTTATCGTTGCATCTATTTTTTTCAATTATTATATCATAACAATATGGGATAGGTTCGAAAAAATAATTTCTTTATTATTTTTTTTTTTACTTTGTTGCACTCTTTAAGATTCATTGTGCTAAAGTATTTTTAAAAAAACAATGCAGAATTACACGCTTACTACAATTCCTGCAAAAAGGATTTTCCATATTTCGATTATTATTCCCAAATGAACATAAAATAAATAAAAATTAATAAAGATAAAAGATAAATAAAAATTAACCCTATAGATACAGATATATTTATAAGTACAGAAAAAAAAATTCATTTTCGAATGCTATTAGACTCAAAATACGTTCCCAGTTTTTGTATTGAGAAATTAAATAATTGATGCATTATTGATATCAGAAAAACTAACTTTTGTCTATATATTATAAATAAGAGATCTGTTGTGTTTGTATTTCTAATAATTAAAGGAAAAACATATTACAAAAGATTTTTTTTTTTTTTTTTTTACAGAAAAATAGCTAAAGATTAAACATTTTTTAAATATATAAAAAATTCAATTCTGACTGGAAAATTGTATTTTAAAATAATTCAGAAGTTGTCTGCTTTCACAGACATTTATTAATATCTGTATACATAAAAAATCACAAAATATATAAATTGCATATTTTATGAGGGGCAAATCCCATTTTTTCTGTTAAATTTTTTTTATTTCAATCAAGCTAAAAAAAAAGTCATAAAAAATTATAATTACTGAGATTTATTAAAAAGGTAAAAAAAAAAAAAAAAAAATTCTACAAAATATGTAATCAAATGTAATTTATCTACATAAAGTACCTACAAAATATCAATGCTTATTCACTTATTTCTTTGATAAACTATATGTTAATAATATTCTATATTTATACTTGTAGTTAATATATAGTAATGGAGTAATTTTCAATTTTTAAGAGGATTTTTATGCCATAAAAAGATGAAAAATTAAGAAAGTTACTTGGAAAAAAGATGTATGCAAATAAGTACTTTGTTAAAAAAAAAAAAAAAAAAAAAAGCAAATGACGCACATATTCCAAGGAAATTATCAAATAAAAAAAATTTTGTTTAAGAATGTAAAAATACATTTTATCATGGAAACAGAATATTAAAAAACTTTACTGCTTGCATATATTGATGTAGAATGTGAATCGTGCCTTGATTTATATCTAAAAGTACATCATTTTTCATCATCAGTAATTCTATTTTTAAGAGATTTATTTAATGTATACTTTTTCAAAAAGATGTTTTTTTTTTTTTTTTCACTTAAACACACACACGTAAAGAATTTTTCAGTTGATATTTTTTGAATAAATTTTTGATACAAGTTTCAGGAAAAAAATTTATACACATTGTATGCTGCAATCTAAAATCTTCCACCTATCTATATATTTGAGAAAATTTCAGTTTTTTTTTTAACATATATTCTGCAGATGATATTTAAAAGTTGGTTTATATTTTATTAAATTAAAACTTTAATTATTTATTACAAATGGAATTGTATCTACTTCTTTGCATGTCATTTGGGTTTCATAATTTACATAAAAAGTACATATTTATTGTTTGATTTTTATTGGTTTAAATTTTTTTTCTTTGGATTTAATAAAATTTTAAACTACTGATCTTCATTTATTTTGGCATAATGAAAATTTATGCAGGCAAATAAAGCAAGGAAATTGCATAATTTAATAAATATCATCCATGTGGCAATGTGAGTTCATATTTACATTTAAGAAAAACCTCTCTCATAAGTAATGGACTTTTTTTTATATAATTTAATATATTTAGCTTACAACATTTTGGCCTTTTTTTATATTTATAATCAAACTGGGTTTAGCAACAACAAAAACCAAATTTTATGTAAAATTTATTGCATGTATAATATACATATATAATAATGTATAATACAATATAGTAAGTGGCAATGAATAAATATAAATACAATTTTTACAATGTATAAAAAAAATATTATTCTTAAACAAAACTTTTAAAACACACACACATACATATATATATATATATATACACAAATATACATACATACACACACACAAATACACATACACACAAATATACATACATACACACACACAAATATACACACACACACACACACAAATATATATACACACACACTCACACAAATATATACACATACATACACACACACACACACATATATACACACACACATATACACAAATACATACACACACACACACATATATACACACACACACATACACAAAATACATACACACACATATATACACACACACATATACACAAATACATACACACACACACAAATATATACACATACACACACAAATATATACACACACATATATACATGCACATGCACACACACACAAATATATACACATACACACATACGTATGCATACACACACTATACATACATACATATAAACACACACACATATAAACAAACATATAAACACACACACATATATATATATATACACAGAGAGAGAGGTATGCAAAGCAAAACTACTGGAAGTGAAAATTGTTTTTTAGCAAAATGGGCCAGGGACATTTCAGAAATATTACTATAACAAAATGATAAAACATTCATTTTATATGTATGGTTTCTAACTAATCCAATGAAAAAACCACACATGGAGATGAAAACACAAGCAAATTCATTCAAGATCTAATGCCTCCATAAGAATTTCAGCAATGAAACTGAAATTAATTGCACATACATAAAAGGCTGGACAGTAAAAATTGCAGATCAACAAGAAAGTATACAAACATATAAAAACAGATAAGAAATAAGTCATCCACGAAATCAGCAAAGAAACTTTAAAAGATAGTTTTATCCAGAAAGACATATATATTTTGAGCACATTATAAACCATGTTATTTATTCTATATTAGATGAAGAATATATATTATTCATCTCAATATATATTTTTGTGATATTACTCAGTTATTTATAAAAAACAATGCATAAAGCCTATTGTGGTTAAATCTTGGGTAAAGCTACACATATGTTATTCCAAACATCTTTATTCTAAAGATTATGATCTAAATCAGAGATGGCCAACCCAAATGATCTTGCAGGCCACTTTGGAAATGCATCCTAACTTTGTGGGTCGTATATAAAATTATGTATCCCCATATTAAATTTAGACCTACTATAGACATTTTTATATTCATATTACAACCTGTTATATTAGATATTCCAAGATGTGCAGACATCACGAGTTCGAAGAATATAATTTCATTATTATGCGAACTCATAACAATGAACTCATAAATAAAACTGGCTATATCTGCCATATATTTACGAGAATATTATTTTAAAATCAAAGTTCATTTTTTCTCATCATTTCGACAGTTTATTTTCGAATATAGGGATCGACACATAATGCATTTTTTTAACACATTGGTTTTCACTGGTTTGGCCATTATAAAATTAATATATTTTGTAAAAGTGTGATACATCTCATGGGCCAGAAAAATTTTGAAGGCGGGCAGTGGGTTGGCCACCCCTGCTCTAGGAACAAACTCAAAACTGTTTTTGAAAGCTAGAGGTATGATCTGTAAAATAAACCAATGCAAATCTTTTTTTTATTTTTTTTAAACGGAAATCGCGATTTGAATCATCGCCGTTAAAATAACAAACATTTGCTGACTCTTTCATTTGATGTATGAAATACAAAATTGCATTTGGGTGTGGTATCAGATAAATTCTATTGTTTCAACATTAAACCTGTAGAGAAAAAGACTTGAATTAGAAAAGTGCAATAAGGTTGGAGTGTAGCGGTAGGGGGTTTATGATGGATGACCACCCTAAATTAGAAGACCAGAAATTAGGCAGGAAGAGGAAAGTTTCCCAATTGCCGAGGCCAGAAAAATATTCAAGGCAGACTGCAGATTGATCCCCCCCTGATCTAAATCACAATGCCCATTATTTGAAAACAACAAACATAGTAATTAATTCAAAACAGAAACATATAAGTGACAAAATTATTATCTACTTTGTTCAGCAGAAAAAGATACAATAATATTTTCTCTATTCTAAAATGGTTCAAAAATTAGAAAACATAGGTTTCAATGCAGTAAAGAATTCTTACCTCTTTCTAAAGTAGACAGAAATTCCTTGTTGTCCTTTAGTTCCTGCACAAACTCCTCATTCTGCAAAAAGAGGGCGATTCGTTCATCTTCCAAGTACTGCGAGAGTTCTGGATCTGTGCTGACAGTGCGCTTACGCTCATTCTCTTCGATTCGCTGCTGAAGTATTGTGGAACTCAAAATGGTCACTTTCTGAAGCAAAATAATTTTTTAATTATCATCAATTATACATTTTAAAAATGCACTTGGATACATCTTTAGAAAATTATAAATTATTAAACTTTGAAAATTTATTGGATTATTTTTTATAATTTAGAAATTATAATGCCCGTTTCTTATGCAAATAACCAAATATTTTGGAAAAAATTTTATTACTTGCTTTTAATTAAATAAATCTGTTGTATTTTATGGTAAAAATAACAGTTTAAATATTGTTTCAAAAATTTTATTCTCTCATTAACATTTTATTTTAAAATTCGAAATAATAAATATGAAAAATTTATAAAATAAATATGAATAGTTTACGTTTAAATATGGAAAAAATTTTATTATTTGCTTCTAATTAAATAAATCTGTTGTATTTTATGGTAAAATTGCAGTTTAAATTATGGTTCAAAAATCTTCTTCTCTCATCAACATTTTATTTTAATATTCGAAATATATAATACAAATAAATCTGAACAGTGTATGTTTTAAGTAAATTAGTACAATGCACTCATACCTTCAAAACATACAATTATTCATAATAAAATACATTTTATTTTTCTGATTTTTAAAAAATATATATTACTACTAAATAACCACACATGTATATAGGAATAATTCTCAAGGGTTAGTGTTATTTAAATCCAATAAAAAGTTTAATTTCTATTTGCAAATTGGAAACAAAATAGGAATAATGTCATAGTAACACAAGTTATTAGTTTTTTCCCCCTAGTTCAAAATTTGTTTTTAATTTTTATTTTAATTATAGAAATGACAAATTTTATATGGATACAAAACTGACTATATATATTTAGTGTTTGTATTTAAAACTGTATACAAAAGTATTAGAACCTTGTGGAGGAAGAGCACAATAAACTAGTTTATTCTACATGAAAAAAGCAAGTAACTTTAGATGCTGTTTGTTATGTATTACATTATTTTTAAAAGAAAAAATATTAATATTTGACTATATTTACAGGTTTTTAAAAGATTGCTAATTTAAATTTAGTGATTCAAATATTAAAATCAAGTATGAGAAGTAATTTTACTTTAAAAAAAATTAGTAGCAGAAATATCTGCAAATATTGTTTCTTCAGTTAACAAATGGATTAGCTCAAAAATCTTATTCTCTTGTTAACATTTTATTTTAATATTTGAAATATATAATATAAATAAATATGAATAGTTTACATTTTAAGTAAATTAGTATAATGCACTCATACCTTCAAAACCATAACAATAAATTAACTTTTATTTTTCTGATTTCTTTTTAATATGGTACTACTAAATATCCACACATATATATTAGAATAGTTCTTAAGGGTTAATTATTTAAATCAAATAAACAGTGTAATTTCTATTTGCAAATTGGAAACAAAACAGGAAAAATGTCACAGTAATACAAGTTATTATTATTTTTTTCTAGTTCAAAATTTGTTTTTAATTTCTTTATTTTGTACATTAATTACAGAAATGACAAATTTTATATGGATATGAAACAGATTATATAATATTTAGTGTTTGCATTTAAAACTGTAGACAAAAGTGTTAAGAGTCTTGTAGAGAAATAACACAATAGACTTTATTCTACATTGAAAATGTCAGTAGCTTTAGATGTTAATATATTACATTTTTTTCAAAGAAAAAATATTAATATTTCACTATATTTACAGGTTTTTAAAAGATTCTAATTTAAATTTGGTTATTCAAAAATTAAAAATCAAATATGAGCGATAATTTTACTTCAAAAAAATTTACCGGCTGAAATATCTGCAAATATTGTTTCTTCAGTCAACAAATGGATTGTTTGATCAACAAATATTAATTCTTTTATGACACAGTGATAAGCAACTGAGAATAACTAGTTTTGAGAGTAATATAATTTTAATCTCTTTTTCAATGCGTTTTTAAGTACAAAATGATAAATACAAATACACTAAATAAGAAATAACAAAATTACATTGAAACTTACCATTTATTTTTAAAAGATTAAAAAAGAGAGAAAGAGAAATGTAAGTGAATAATATTTCGAAATATAAGGTATTATGAGTTATAAATTACTATTATTTCTTACATATAATCAGTAAATTAAATATTAAAATAATTTAGAATTTTATGATGAAAATTATAGAAACCAGACAAAGAAAAATCAGTCGATTTCCTCACATTTTTAATAAAAATAATTTTTTTCTTGGTCTTAAAAACAGAGGTTAAATGAAATATCTTTTAAAAATAAAAATGGGTGATATGAAAGATAATTTCACTGTCATAAAAGGAAACAAAAGTCATATGACACTGTTCTTTCCAATATTTTTTTTTCCTTTTATGTCATTAGATTTTCCTTTTATGTCAATGTAGATTTTTACATTCTCATAAGAAGATTATCATTTTTTAAAACTAATTTGACTTGGTTATTTCATTTTACATCACATTTATTTTCAATTTGATTCATATACATCTTCTGCTTGGGTGACTCTCTTAGTTATATATATTATGAAATTAAATACACAATTAAAAATTTAAATTATATATAGAGCATAAAATTTCCATAAGTACAAAAATAGAAATTGGAACATGGCATTTCAGTGTCAATATAGTAGGTTAAAAAAATAAGTTAGGTTTTTACTATGTACTTAAATGGTAAAAACCGAAACTACTTTCTTAACCACGCAATAATTTTAACAGGAATATTACAAATAAATCAGATGGGGAATATTACAAATAAATAGATGATATAGATAACCCACTAAGTATTTCATTATGTTAGCAACTATGAAATCGAAATTCATTCATTAAATATTGATTGAATTGTGCATTATTGTATTGATAAAAAATACATCACAAGAAAAAAAATAATATACAAGAATAATTAAAACAAGTAGTGGAAAGCTATTCTATAGCAAGAAAAATTAACATGAGCATCACTGTTTAAAAAAGTATCTGCTATCGAATAGTTTCTCTGATTTGGATTTCTACAAAAAATCATAACTGGGGCCAAATTATGAGCAGTGTTGTGTTGCGACTTGGTGGTCAAGTTCCAAAAACACCTGAATTCATATGTACAATCTGGAAATAAGCAGCTTGATAAAAATACAGAAAGTATTGAGCCATATGCACCATATTATGAAATCATTGGCAATTATGATTAATAACTCTACCACTTTTAGATTGGAATTTACTGATACCAACTGTAAGGGTGTTTAAATTTAATCAGTGGCCTGTGTTTTAGGTGTTAAAACATAGAAAAGTTTAAAAAGCTAAAAATTATTTTTTTATGATCAAAACAAAGCATAAGAAAAACATCTGTAATCTTAGATAGAAATATAAAATATTCCACAAGTTCAGTTAATTGCCCAATAAAAAGTTTAAAATTAAATTATTCTATTTAATATTAAATTAATTAATTTATTCCACTCAATAATTCAATTGGATGCCAGATTAAAGAATGCCTGCATTATGTTAAAGATGAAAACATAACTAAATAGTACTTATCTTACTATAAAAAATTACAGTTGTCGATTATCTTACTGTAAACTATAGGCAAAAAATTGTGGTGCTTCATAAATGGAAACAAAGTAAATAAATATATGGAAACAAAATATATATCAAGAATATTTGAACCTTTAGGAACAATTCTTACAGAATAACAGAAAAGTAATTTTTACCTTGGGAGCAGGATTTCCGACAGAGCATCCATCAATCTTGAGGAAAGTGGGTGGTAGTTCCCCAAGCATAGGAGGCTTCCATTCCTTCAAGACATTGAGAGGGGCAATGGCATCTAATGCCTCGATTGGCTCAGCAGCAACAGCTGCTGCGGCTGCAAGCGAGGCTTCTCCATTTTCTACAATGTCAGGCAATCTTGCTGATGAAAAAGAGAAAAGTATTCAAGACACACATATATATTCGTCTAAAAATTCTAATATTTTTACATTATAGTGGCTTTGACAAATTTTATCTCAACAAATATGAGAGTAATTACTTTTGCAAAATATCACTGTTGATGCATGTATTATTGCATTGTATTTTACATTAAAAGATGTTACAAAAATAAAGAAACTGCACTTAAAACAAATTTACGTATAATTTAAAAGGCCAAAATTTTAAATCATGATTACAACATTATAAAAAGTTTAATGTTATCCTATATAATTCCAAAATTAGAATTCAATGATATGACTCAAAATGATATTGTTTTTAATCCAACATTTGGGAAACTTTCAACCAACAAAAATTCAAAGAAATTTTTTCCTCTAATATTAAATATAATGAAATACTTTAAAATGACACTGAAAATAAATCTGAATTTAAAATTCCAACTAGTTCTTGATAGAAATTTCAAAATAACAATAAATTAAAATAACATGAAACTATAATATGTATGAAACATAACATAATAAACATGATATAAAATATAGATATAATATTTACAAATTACTAAATATTAAACTATGATTATTGAACCTTTCTATTTATTTATGCTATAGCAATTAAAATAAGCACTAGAGTTCACCAATTTGCTAGAACACAAAAGTAACAAATTTTATATACGTTTGTATAAAAATCTATTATTAATGTTAAAAATCATAATATTATCCATTTATTAAGAAATATACTTGAGCAATCATTTTAAATTAGATCATTTGCTTGTTTCTTAATTATTATTTAAAATTCCATCCCAAATAAAAAAAAAATTAAGTGTGATTATATTTTAATAGTTTAAAATAAGTGATTAACTAATAAAGAGTAAATACTGCATCATCACAAGCCAATGAGTATTAATAAGTAAATATGATAATTTTATAATAATAGCTAAACATTCATAATTCTAATTTCTTTTCAGTTCTTAACAGCACAAGTTTCCAATCTAAAATTCTAGGTTTTTTTAATGATTGCAGTACATTAGTTTCCAGTTAATTTATCCATTTTAGTTCTCTCAACATTATAAATGTAGGTGAGACAAATAATGTCTATGAAAGTTAGCTGTGATTTTAGAAAAAAAATAGGCTTAATTATGTTTCATTTAATTGAAATATCACTAATTCCAACATTGACTCATTGATTCCACATTGAGTCAAAAAGACTCAAATGTGTATACATTTAATTGTCATGTGTGATTTTAAATTTGCTTTATAATTAAGAGAAAGAATAAAGCATATGGTGGTGTTTTGTTATGTGTAACAATTTTTTCATTTTCATTTTAATATAATTAAATATATTTTTTTTTTCATTTCATTTCATTAAGAACATTGTGCTGGGGAATCCACAGCCTTCCTCTGGTAATAAAAAGATTATGTGAAAAAAAAAAAGATTAAAACCCCTGGTCTAAGCAAATTATATTTTAATTATATAATGATATTAAAAGACGTCAATAACTTATTATTTCTTGCTATATTTTTAGGAGTTTATTTCATAAAAATCAGTCGTAAAATTCTGTACATGTGCCAAGTATGTAATATAAATACATTGTTGTTAAGTAAAGCAGCAAAGTGAAATAAATAGATAATAAGAAAACTAATTATCTTTGATTACAGAAAATTTTGCAAATCACGGAGAAGAACAAAAACTAATCTTGTAAAGACACTCTAGAAATATATAAAGAAGGTGCTCAGTAAATAATTAAATAATATAGGGTGAAAGATTGTTGATGAAAATAAACTGCAATGGTGAAAATTAGTTTCAAATGAGATTACTACGTCTATTAGTGTACAGCTGACAATATTGTTTCATGCTGAAAATAAGATAATTTATGACAGTTTGGAATATTTGTGCCACAAGAGATAACACACTCTTAAATAGAAAAGGAGGGACAGAGAGTAAATGTAAATGCTTCCCTGCTATTCCATATATGTTCAATGGAATTCAAATCAAGTGATTGTAATGGATAATATAAAACTTGTTTTTTTTTTCAAAATAATAGTGGCGTGTAAAAATTTTACAGCAGATTTGTTTTCTCTTGCTTGTACCTGGCATATAAGTAAAATGTGTAGTTACATGTTATTTCTTTTGCCAAATATGCTGATTTTCACATTTGTTGCTACTCTTCTGATTTGGTTTGTAGCTCTATGGCCATTTTGTGCTCACGAGGGCTAAACAGACCAGGACCTACAAGGACAGTTTAAAGTGAATTCCAAACACCATTCCCAAGCATAGATGCCACCGCCAGGATTTGAACCAGAAGCATGTGGTACCAAAGGCCTTCTACTCTTTTGGATATCAGTGGACCATCAAAGTAATTGAAGTAAAATTTATTCAACTTACCATTCTCCTCAGGGGCTTTCAAATTAGGCTTTTCAGTCTCTGCAGAGTCTCCGGTGGCCAAGGCGAAGGGCACAGCCTGATTGTAGGAGGGTGGAGGTGTGGAGGGAGAGTAGCATGGGGGCAGCTCATCATTTTCTGTGGCGTCCAGCTCAGTACGCAACCTTTCATTCTCGTTATCTGTGCTCATGGACAATAGTTGGTCAATTGTCGAATCCACTGCCCCGTTATTTGATCGCAACACCACCTAAAATATAAAAAGACTAATTAAAAAATATAATACCAGTATTATTATATTCAGAATATACATCTGACAGGAGAATAGGCAGAACATATTACAAGTAGCAAATATATAAATAATACAAAACCCAAATAAATAAAAGCTGCATTAAAGTACAGTAAGTAAAATAAAGTAATAATAATAAAGTAAATAATATATAGAAAAATAAAAATGAAGCAACCTAAAGAAATACACATAAATAATATTGGGTTAGGTAGTTTGTCAAAATGTGGTAAAATGTTTTAAATAGTTTTTAAATTTTAAAACATATATATTTATTAATGTTTTAAAATTATCAGAAGAATATGACACACTTATTTATAATTACATGCACTACATTTTTTTGTTCTTGTTTCATGCAAAAATAACATGAAAAAATTCTGTACAGAATATTGAAAATAATTTTAATTAATAAATACGAATACTAAAAATAACTAATTGTTATAATGCTATTTAATATTATAGTAATTGCAAATAATTTCAATTACTTTTTTTTAACAAGTATTCATTATGAAGAGACACAAAAAAAACTTTACAAAATTCATCATCAAAACAGCAAAGTTATGTATATTAAATTTGCTAACAGGATAATACTGCTGACTATTAACATAGAGCAACATAATAAACTGTTTAGCTTTAAAATAAGGAATAGAAATTAAAAATTAAATTTAAGAATCTTTCTACTAAAATGATAACACTTTCTTAAGAATTTCTTTTATCATGTGTGAACACAATGTTTTCCTGGTTAGGGGTCCGTGACATTATCCGAAAATGAGGGTCAAGCAAATAAAACCCCATTTCAAATTTTGGTGGAAAATGGTAGTTTGGACCCCTTAACTTTTGAAAGGATTCATGAATAATGTTAATCTTCAGGAATTTTCTGGAGAATTTCAAATTTGCTTGAAGTGTTTTGTAGTATGGTTTTGAATCACTTTTCATGTTTTGGGTTGGGATTTTAGACATTTATATATCCAATGGCTATAAGTGCTTGTAGTGCGTTGACCAATTCCTTCTTTTTGAAGTTTCATATTTATCACTTTTGGCACTTTCCCATGCCTATTGAGTTGTATGATGCTTCTTAATTTGCAATACTTCATTCTTCATTTATGCCAAGAATTTTCAAATTTTGATATATTCTTTTGACTATTGAATGTGACAATATAATGACAATGTAGAATTGGGAACACTTCATTCTTCATTTACGACGACAATTATCTTACTTTTGTATATTCTTTTAGAGATTCTTGAACAATTCATACTTCATGAAGCTCTTGATCTATTCAACATTGCTATATTTATGTGGCTATTTGAATTTGGCCATTCTTATAGTATTAAAATCCATTGCTTCCTATATCTCGTGCATTATTAAACATTGGCATATTTCTGAGTTTAATCATCCATTCTCGAATGTTCACACATGATAAGTTGAATGTTCACACATGAATTTGCTGAGCAGATTTCAGTTTTATAATTATTTTTTCATTTTTGCAATTCAGAAAACTAAAAGGCAAAAATGGAAATGAACCTCAATGACATCGGCATCCATTTCGGGGAACATGGTTGTGAAATCCCGCATTGCCTGCCGGAACTCCAGTTGAGTGACCGGATGGCGGTCCTGGTCAGTAGCAGCCATTTTGAGTTGTTAATTTGAAGTGCGTCCCGTCACGTTCCAAGTGTTAAAACTGTAGGAACAGAGGTTCCGACTCTCATTGTACCTGTAAAGAAATTGGGAAAATTTTATAATAAATTTATTGATTATGAAGTAAGGTATAGAGAAGTTTGAAATACAGTATAAAAAGATTTTTATACATTTAACTTGAATAAAGTAACAAACTAATGAGCTTTTTTTTTTTTTTTTTAAAAAATGTGTTATTGATAATTAGAATTGCAAAAAAAAGTATGCTATTCAAATAAAAATGTAGAAATCACTTGATATAGCATTTTTATTATTTTTTTCCAGTACAATTGGTTTTTATAACAACAGTTTCACATTGGACATGATATTCGTATAGCTATTTTATTAAACAATAACCATATATAAAAAAAAATGGGTTAAAAAAGCATTATACCTATACTGATTTTTGCTAAACCCTGCACTTGAATGGCATTTTATTTTTATTAATAATAATAACTTTAGTATAATGAAATCTAGGCTCATAACTCTTTACATATGGAGCAAAGTCTATACTGCTTATGGATATTTAGCAAAGTTCATATATGAGCTAAGGATTATAATAATGTCTTCTGATAAAACTGTCAGAATAATTTATTTTCTTTTATGTATTGTATGGGGAAAGTTATTAATAAATTCCATTATATACCTGATACCTTTCTTCAACAGACATTGAGTATATTTGTTTTTATAGTTGTGATTGAAATGGATGTATGTCACATAAATGAAATACAAAAACAAATATAACATACAGCAACTCATCTCTTATTAAGCAGGGTAAAGAAAAAAAAAATCATCAATGAAATTGTTATTTAAAAAAAAAATATTTAGCATTCTAGATGTATGGAAAATAAACAGATACAAAATTTTTCATAAATTAGTATGGGAAAAAAAATTTTTTTTTTTAAAAATTGAAAGAAAGGTTTTTCTGGGAAAAAAAATATTAAGAATTACAACCTTTTACAATGCATCATGCCAACATATAAATCATTATTTTAATAAAAAAATTTTAGTATCTTTTTATTATTTTTTTTAATATATAAACTGAGACGGGGTTCAAAATTCAACCATTGTCAGGTGATTAAAAAAATGCAAATAAAAAGTACCAATATAGAGGAAATATTCATAAAGAAAGTTCCTATTATCACCAGACAAAATTTTTTAGTTTTATTTGTAACCCCAAAATAACACTGTCACTCACATTTATGGAAACAATGGAAAACTTGGAACTTGTACAAAGAAAATGGAAGAAAGAAATGGAAAACTTGGCAACTTGAATATGTTTCATGTTTAAATCTTTTAAATTTTATGTTCATTCTTTTAAATTTAATTTAATTTTCTTAATTGTGCACGGCCTGATGGCCAATTAACTAGAGCTCTGGCCTTTGGTACCACAGGCTCCAAGTTCAAATCCTGGCAGTGGTATGGATGTTTGTGAGTGGTTTGGAATCCATTTTAAACTGTAGGTCCCGGTCGTTTACACTTGTGTGCACAAGATGACCGTCGAGTGACAAATCAAATCTTAATAGTGCATATAATTTGTTATGTACAGTAAAATAATTTTGACACCATATATTGTGAATTTTGTTTTTTTGGTGATGGTAGTGATTTATCCACAACTGATGCAAGCAACATTCAGCTATGGAAAAGTACAAACAAAAGTATATATACAAATTTTTATTTATATTTTTTTTTCTTAAAATCAATGCTTTACTAAACACTAATAAAATTATTTGGAAATCAAAAATGTACATACTCGTACAATTTTTTAATAATTTGACTCAAGGTTTCTGTGAATTCTGATAGCAGATGCCCCTCAGAATGGAGTGGAGTCATTTTTAGAAATTTCTATGTACTATTTAATTAAATGTATAGTAATCTCATATCATATCTCATCTAAATCAATCAAAATAGTTAATTAACATGGGAAAAACAAATTACATTTCACAATACATTTTATAAATGTATATCCATCACTTAATTATTACCCCTTCTAGTAGAAGCCATTTTATATTCAAAAGATCCTATCACTAAGAAATTTTCACATTTTACAGAACAAATTTAATTTTTACAGAACTTCTAAAAAAATATTAATTTTTTCACTATTCTTTTAAGTGTATAAATATTTTTGAGAATGAAATGAAAAATCAGATGAAAATTTTCATGATTTGTTGGTTGCTTCTATATGATAATAATAGAAAAGGAAAAAATTCTACCATAGAAACATTTTTTTAAACACAATTATTGATTTCTTTTTTCTAATATCTGAAATGCTTTTAAAATTATTAACAGCAGAATTTAGTACTCTACTAAATAATTTTGACATCTCTAATTCAAAACATACACAAATATTAATTTACATATTACTTACCTTCATAAATTTTTAATTAAGGGGAGAAAAAAGCATTGTACATCAATAAAATTGATAGTTGCTAAAATATTGGTTAAATGCAAACCTATAAATTGGTGAGGATTTAGAAGGATCACTCAATAAAATGTATTTAAAAATTAATGGACATTTATAAAAAGCACTTAAAAACTTAATATAAAAACTCATCAGAAAAGTTTATGTTTTCTATTAAATAAACCTTTTTTTTTATTAAATTAATAATTATCAGTAACCAGTTTTACGCCTGTGTTATTGGTTAAATTTTGTTTTAGTTTCACAATTTACTTTTCCATCTTTTTTGTATTTGTATTAATTAAATGAAATTAAATTATTAATTGATTAAATTTAATGCTCTTTTTATGCCCTTGGCCATTTTTTTTTTTTTTTTTTTTTTTTAATTTTGAAAGAAAAATTTCTTTTAGGCAGAAGTCTAGAGTTAGATGTTGCTATTGAAGACAATTCTTTCTTTGGTATATTTCTTATCAGTAAAGCAACATAGAAGTGAATGATACGAAAAACATAATTTTTCAATCAAACTGAAAAACATGAATATTTAAAAAAGAAACATTATTATAAAACTGGATTGAATTAAATTAATACTCATGAAGAGATTTAGACACAAGATAAAATAATTGGATAAATTAAATATACAGATTTGACTATGTTAAATTTGATAAGAATATACAATTTTGTTAGAATTAAATAATTTCAATATCCAATATGTTATGTTTTTGAAAAAAAAGTGCAATGCAGAGATATATATTTAAAAAAAAACTAATGAATTTCTTGACACAGATAAAAAACGAAATTTTATGTTTCATTTTTTTGTAATGAAAATTACATACACATAATGAGATACGCATAATATTACAACTTATTTTAATAAACCATACAATTTAATTACCACTAGAAAAGAGTATTAATTTTAGAACATTTTAATAATGTAACTATCTAAAAATAAAATATAAGGTTTAGTTAGTTAAAACAAAACTAATCACTATAAACTAAAATACTAACTACTAAACAATTACTATCAATTTATTTCCCATTAGAAACATTTATTTTCAAATATTGTTTTATATCAGTTATTACAAATTTAAAAAATTTGGTACATTTAAATAAACAGGGCCATCAGGAAAAAGTACACAAAAGCCAAATGTTTTATCGCAAATCATGCCAAACAACACAAGTCATTGCATTGTGAATGGATATGACTTGGCAGTCTTTTGTATTTATGCTGATTTATAAATATAATTTCATAAATTCTTTTACAAAATTTGAATTACATGATACAGAAAATAAAAAATTAAAAAAAACTCAGAAAACATAGCAATCTAAATAATTTGATTAAGTATAACAAGCTTTTGTAGATCTACAGAAAATTGGATATTTTCCATTACTACATGAGCCATACTTTACATCAGAGGTAAAAAAGGCCACTAAATTTATGTCAATCATAAAATAATAAATCATGATATTTGATGTAAATCGCAATAAATCTTTAGTTCGTTTTGTGCACAATTTGCCTTGCATCAACTTAGCTAATAGAAAGATATTGATAATTGTTTTATTATCAGATTTAAAAAGAAGTATAATAGTTTTCAATTCAAAATTACAAGCTTATTGTGGGTGTAATTTAATTAGCTTCACACTGTAGTTGAAATTATGAATACTTCTAACACTTTTTTATTGAAATAGCAGAGTACACATTTAAAAATTTTTTTTAAAAAAATGCCAAAATATTTTACATTGCTTTCTTTGAAAGAATGCTAATAAAAACTTAAAATATCTGACATTTTCTTCATTATTTTAATATTTAATATTTTGCTTTGCTCACCAACTATATTGATTTACTTTTATTTTAGCAATTCTACAATGTTAACAGCTCTAAAGAAAGAGGATAGTAAATGACATGCTTTTTCAAAACAATTGTCATTCACAAAAAAATTTAAAGACTAATAATATCAAATAATTAAAAAAATTTCTGGTTAATCAATTATTTCTCTTAATATATAATATTTTAAAAACATATTCCTTTGGTTTCAAATTTGATCTAGATGAAGCTCTTTCATTTACATTGGAATACTGTTATGAATTTTTGCTAGTTCATTTTTTGGCCAAACTTGGATCTTTGCTTAATATATAACTCTCATTTTCTTAATTTAGTTTTGTACACTTTTAAAATTTTAGAAGTAAATCACAGTAAACTTACCATTATAGTATATTAAAAAAAAAATCTTGATTGTTATACTTATATCATATCAAATTGAAGAAATATAGAAGAAAACAGAATTCAAAATGAGTACATTTCACAATTTGTTTTTATGAAATTATAGTTGTCAATGCAGAACATATTATTAATTTTCAATGAAAAATTTTTGACTAACAATAAGCAAATACATTTAAACGGTTTAGTGAGTATAAGGGGCAAAGAAGGAAAAAAATTATATTATTCATAAAACTTCTAATTAATTCAAATTGTGCACATATACCTCATATTTTGATATAAATATTTAATACAAGAAAATTACATTATATCCAACAATCAATCTAGGGGTTTGACTTTTATTAAAAATTATTTCATCTAGAAATAAATGTTACTGTTATAAATGTTAAGTTTATTTTATATAATCTTTCTAAATATGTAATATTTATTTCATTAAAATATACAAATATGTTAAAAATCTGGTGAAGGAAAATTGCAAATAATTCAGAAATCTCATGCTTTCAAAATTATCAAATTATTATTCAAATTATTATAAAAATCAAGGGTACCATAAAAATCAATTACCACTTTTAACTGTTTATTAGTAGGGTTAGTACATTGTCAATTTAATTAATATTTTAACACTTATTTTCATATTATTTTTATGATATAATAATAAACAATTCGTACTAGAATAAAGATAATGACCCCCAAAAACAATTACCTAATATAAATTAATGATCATAGAATAACAGAAACATCTTCGTAGTTATAGTGAGTGGAGTCGTCCCATTTAATCAAAACATCGTAATTGCATTTGCGGCAGAGAAAACAAAAACCGAAACACACACGACCTGCCGTCAGTCTTCAATTCACTACCGATCGACCTCCTACACTTTTTATCGATACATATCGTTTCTGCATTTCATATATATATATATATTCAAAATAATAATAATAATAATAATAATAAAGAAAGGAAGGAAGAAAATATATCCATAATTTTTAGGAAAAAATAAAAATGCCAATAATTTTGAAATTGTTTTATTTTCTTTCATTTGAGATAATTAGACTGGTTTTTCACAAAGGAAAACAAGTAATATATATAAAAAAATATTTTTAAGTCAGTTCCTACTTAGGCCAAAAAAGAAAATTTTTATTTTAGTTACTTTTTATTAAATAATTATAACTAATATAAATATACATATGATAGAATCACTTTATTAAGTGGCAAAATAGAAAGCGAATATTTCTGTTTGTTAATATTCATTCGATTCCATTTTTTTTTTATTCTTTTCTAATTTATGAAGCTGATGGGGGTCTATAATTTCTCATTCTATCCATCTCTTGTAATGTTTCATTATTGCAAGGAACCTTTCCAGTGAGTTTCGAGCAGTCCAGTACTTCAATTAATAGTCCATCTAATGATTTCACACGACTTTTTTTCATTTTAATTAATGAATTAATATTTGAAAAACTGTATTAACATCATGCACTACAAGTTTAAAAAAATGTATTTGAATTTGTAGGGATGAATAAAAAATATTTCATTAGCGATTGAAAATCTGAGCAAGATATATATAGGGAGAGTGTGAACTAATAGTAGGAATTGAAAAAAAAATAAAAGCAAATATAACGGATCATCAATAAAAATAATAATAATTAATAAATCTTTACTTCATTCAATCTTCTTTTAAAAATGTATATATAAATAACAAAAAAAGATTTTTTTTTATTATTTTTTTTTTATCAGAATGGAATGGTAATCGGTTGGAAGATAATTCTATTGTTAAATTAATAAAGCTGTAGTGCAAACTAAATTCATTTACAAATTATTGATAAAAACCCACAATAAAACTCAGAATGAAAACATAAAAATACCTCGTATCCAATAATATGGCACTCTCTACAAAATTTTGCTACTCTCATTGGATCTTTAAAGTTTATTCTCGAAAATAACCAATAACTTAATATATTGGGCATCGTCAAAGGCCAAAATTTCTCTCTACTACTAAGTTGAATAAAGAGGTCGAGTCCCAGAACACTAAACTTCGTCTACTCAATGGAAGGTGACGGAAGTAGGAAAGAAAAGTCACAATCAATAGATAATAGTAATCGTATGAATTGGGAAAAGAAAAAAAAAGAAAGAAAGGAAAACGAAAGACATTGAATGCGAATTGGAAGAAAGATTGAAAGTTATTGAACTCAAGTAGAAAAATAAGTGAATAGAAAAATTATGGTGGTTTGAGGTTTAATTTCTCTCTTGCGGTCAAAAGCTGATAAGAAATACTGTCATAAGAAAAAAAAAACTTAATTACAATTCTTAGTAAATAATAACTGTATTATTAGCACCACTAATATTAAGCATATATTTAAGATTTCACCAGTCAATTTTATTTCCATTTTCCTCAAAAAGCAAGCATTGTTTGAACAGTTAAGAACAAATGTAGTTAATTGTAAAATGCAAATTTTCAAAATGTTAAACAATTCAATATGTTTTCAGTTGTAAAACATTAAAGTTTGGAGAAGAAACTTAACTTGGAGAAGGTCAAAATAAATCAAACCTCTGGCTTAAATTTGGCCATACCAATAAAGTCAATTAGCTGAAAACTCAAAATTTTCAATCACAAATAATTTTGAAATGGCGAATGACGAAAATAGTAAAGAGAAATTACTGGTGCAGCTGGCACCACTCCAATCGCTGCCATGGAAATTCAGACTGGCATTGAACCTTTAAAATTCAGAAGAGAAAGCATTAATTAAAACTCGATGATAAGTACAAGAGATTAAACCTGTAGATTATGTCTGGAAATGAAAAGGCCGACTGGGCCTCTTGGCCAAAAATGGGTGTAAGTTACCACAGCCATAATTACCTTTACCCTTTCATGAATTTAGTTCTGAGGTAAACAAGAAAATAGACAGACTCCTTTCAACTGATAAAACGGGGAATATAGTACTTGTTTCATCGCCCATCCCGATGGACTTGCCCCCGTGCAGTTTTTGCAGCACATTTCCGACTCTCGACAGGACAGGAATTTCTTAATAAACATGTGCACCGCATGGGTGTAGTTACATGATGTCTGTGCTCGTCGGGTGAAGCCATGGACTTTAACATTTGGCAACATGCATTGCACTTGATTTTATGACTTTCAATTCTGACAACTTTACCAAGGGTAAATTTTATTGGGCTGCAAGAGTTCCTATGGCGGATATCGCTACAGTTTGATGCCGGAAAAAAAAAGTCTTACATGTGCATGACTACAAATGTTTCTTTCTCAGCCAATAGATGGCGCCATAAGCAAACCTTCGAATCGCGTATATTAAATTCTATAAAAAAATATTCTTTTCTCATTCATCCATCTGCAAAATTTCCAAATCAGACTTATTCTTCTATTCAAGAAGAACTTTTTCTTTACTCAACAAAATAATATTTCTTTCTGCAGTCTTCAACATTCACAATAATTATTCGATGATATTTAAGTCGACGATTAACCACCACTCTGTAAAGTTTTCATCACTACAAAATGTTTCTTTCTGAGCCAATAGATGGCGCCACAAGTAACCTTCGAATCTCGTATATTAAACTTGAATTTGAGTTAGCTCTCTCTGTTAGATGGACAATATTAAAAACTAAAAACGAGGAACTACAATGCAACTATTTTTCGGTATGAATCACATTTACCATTTTGGTTACAATATATTAAATGTATCTATAATTAGAGATATAATTACAATTAATGTAATAGAGATCATTAGAGATGCATTAATATATTAGAGATAATTAATTCTGTAATTAGAGATAATGTATCTGCTTTAGATTTTAATTTTGTAATAAATTTTCAAAGATATTAGTCGGGAAGAAGTAACAGACAAAAATTTCAATAAAAAGCACATTTTATTAAAACCAGTAAAATAATTTAAAAACTAGAAAACAAAAAAATTAAGCATTTAAGTATTTTCATTTAAATTTACATTCGGCAACATGAAAGTTTCATTCAACAAAAAAAGGTCAAAGCACCAAGTATGAAAATTAGGTTGACTAAACCGCTAAATTCCGTCACAAAACAGAAATTTAAAAAGATACATTTCACTCACAAGTTTCATAAATGAAGAAAGTTAAGGTTCTGGGTTGGAAACATGATCGTCCAGCAATCATGCTTAAAATACATAAAAAATTGATTCTTAAAAATATTAAAATACTTTAAAACACACACACACACACACATATATATTGCTTCTCCATTCAGAAAGCGTGAATTTCTCTTCCTCACTGATTGGTGACCATATTAAAGTACATTAAAAATCAAAGTACATTAAAAATCAAAGTACAGGGTGATTATAATATCCCATTTTCAAAATGCTGTAGAAAAGGAATCACTCATCACAATGAGTTCATATTGGAACTGAAGATACTTGAAAAAGAGGGAAACGATACTGCATCCTAAAAAAGTTCCACCGATTTTTCCCATCCAATTGGATATGACCGTGCCGCGGTGGATGGGCTTTCCACTCACAGTGTCACAACCGTTGAATAACTTGCAAGTCATTTTTTTCCTTCAAAAAAACCGAAACAATCCAGCATATTGAACATTGCAGTTGATATAATGTGCAACTCATGCCAAATACGTTATCATCTCGATTCAAAGTATCACTGGCAGCCGAATTCACTTTCTTTTTACCGCTCACAGCGCCATCTATTAATACACTTTTGAACCTTTTTGGATGCCGTACCGTTTTCCCTTTATTCAAGTATCTTCAATTCAAACTTGAACTCATTATAACCAGTGTTTCTTTTTTTATAGCATTTTGAAAGTGAAACTTTAATTATAATCACCCTGTATATATAGTAACAAGCGTGATTCCACTCGCTGTTCTATGAGAGTTTTGGCTCTGGTTTCAGTGTTATAGTATTAAGATTTTATATCAAAAGTCTAATCACTTTAAAATCTACAAAGACTAAAAGACAAAAAATCTTAAAGACAGCCAAAACATTCTTTTCTTTTTTTTTCAAGAACCAGATGTGTGTTTCTGCAATCGCAGAACTTCTTCAATGTAAATCCTTTGGTTTCGGGTAGTCTGGTCGGCTAAAATATTTTATACACTTTGTCAAAAGTCACTTCAATTTGAAATTAAAAATACAAAATGTCCCAAAAAACAAATCACATATTTGAATCTTTTCAGTATGTAGGTTTTTGGCATCTTTTAAGATTTTCAATGTTAAGATGCCATCTAAATCATCTTTTAAGTAAAATTTTAAGATTTTCAATTTAACTTTAACACAAAATTTAAAGAGGACTAAACAATCATAATGGCTGCAAAAAACCACGTTTGTTTGGAAGAGACAGTAGAACAATTTTTCTTTACGATGGAGGCGTGGTTTCTAAAAACCCAGCCCATTTCATCGATTGTAGATTGATGTTAAATAAACTTTAACACAAAATTTAAAGACGACTAACCAATCACACTGGCTGCAAAAAACATCGTTTGTTTGGAAGACACAGTAGAATATCTTTCTTCACGATGGAAAAAAACCCGCCCATCTCATCGATTGTAGATTGATGTTAAACGAATCTCAGACATTTAAGAAAACTTCCGTTGGATATCAAAAGGTTCTTTTGTTGTTGTAGACCACTTTATAGTAGAGCACGTAGTTTTTCACCTGTTGTAGACAATTTTATAGTAGAGCACGTAGTTCTTCACCTGATGTAGACCATTTTATAGTAGAGCACGTAGTTCTTCACCGGTTGTAGACCCTTTTATAGTAGAGCACGTAGTTCTTCAACTGTTGTAGACCATTTTATAGTAGAGCGCGTAGTTCTTTCCAATATAGCATTCCTATATTGGAAAGAAATGTTTACAAATGGTATAAACAGTTCAAAGATGGCAGAGAACGCGTTGAAGACGAAGAGCCCTCTGGTCGACCCTCCACCTCAACCGACGAAGCTCACGTACAAAAAAATTAAGGATTGGGTGCTTGTAAACAGGTGCATTTTATAGTAGAGCACGCAGTACTTCACCTGCTGTAGACCACCTTGTAGTAGAGCACGTAGTAGGCGATCACCCTGAAGACGAAGAAGAAGGCCGAAATGGCCACGTAGTCGACGTAGAGGTTGCTTTCCACCATGTCCATCTCCTTGAGGAAGTCCCGCGGTTCCTGGAAGGGGCAGAAGCTCTTGTCGCACTGCAGCTCGGGGCGGTCCAGCCCGTAGATGGCCATCATGACGCCCTGGTAGCAGTAGCGGATGTAGGAGATGTGCGAGATCCACTGGAGGTAGGACGGGATGGTGTTCAGGCTGATGAAGAATCCGCTGAACAGCAGAAAGGGTATGGACGCCACTGGAGCCAGGAACACGGCGTTCTGAAGAAGAAGAACATTTTAAAGAACAGATGTACTACTGTGTCCAAAAAGGTCATCAACTCACTTCTTTTTTCCAATTCCTACTATTAGTTCACACTCTCCCTATATATGTCTTGTTCAAATTTTCAATCGTTCATAAAGTACTTCTTATTCCTCCACTTGAGTTCAAATATATATTTTTTTAACTTGCAGTGGATGACACTGGGTGTTGATACAGTTTTTTTCAAATATTCATTCATTCATTAAATTTAATTCATTAATTAAATTTTCTTTTAGATTTAAGTTGCCTGTATCTACCAATAGATGGCGCCAGATGCAAGAGGAAAATTTCAACTTTATTTGTAAAGGACTTTTCTGCAATAGAGGGAAAACAAATAACATAAAATTTTTTTTTTAAATCAATTCATACTTTTTTTTCACTCCATTGCAAAAAATCCTTTATAAATAATTTTCATTTATTTTTTTGTCTGGCGCCATCTATGGGTAGACACATGCAACTTAAATCTAAAAACAAACTAAAATGAATGAATGAATTATTAAATTTAATGAATGAATTAATATTTGAAAAAACTGTGCTAACATCAGGTGTCATACACTACAAGTTTCAAAAAAATGTGTTTGAACTTGAGTGGATGAATAAGAAGTATTATATGAACGATTGAAACTTTGAACAAGATATATATAGGGAGAGTGTGAGCTAACAGAAGGAATTGAAAGAAGTAGGAATCGACTTGACATTTTTTTTTATATTACTTGTTTTCATGTTATGTGAATAATTTCGCATTGCTATAGTACAGAGCGGACTTTACCTGTACGCTGGTGGCGGCGCCTATGATCAACCCCACGGACTGCGCCACCAGGGAGATCATGACGCACCAGAGCACGAAGAGGCCGAAGCGCAGCAGGTCGTTGGGCTGTGACGTCATCCAGTACACGATGCTGCAGTAGATCACGGGGAACAGGATCTGTGGTCAACGAAAAAGCTCTAGGTTAACGACAATAATTAACGGTTTCAGTTAATGCAAATTCAAGTTGGTTAATCTAACATCAATTTTGTTAAGTTAATGCAAATTCAAGTTGGTTAATTCACATCTATTAAGTTAATGCAAATTCAAATTGGTCAATTCACATCTATTCTGTTAAGTTAATATACATTTATAAAAGAATATACAGAATATAGAGTCATGAAAGTTGTACAGGATACAAAGTATAGGATATAAAGTCACTAAAGAATACTAACAAAGAATACGAATTTATAGGATATAAATATATAGGGACTATGAATTAATGACGGATATACAAATATAGATGTTGGTTGTTTGTTTCGAGTTTATGGCACAAGAGTCAAATTTGGCCATGCTGTGACAAACAACAGTGCTTTTTTTTGAAATTCTGGTAAAATTGAATGGTTAAAAACGACAAAGTCAGTTAAAAGAACACATAAATTGCACTACCAAGTAAAATGAATCACTTATGGAATTAAAATGGTAACAAAATTGGTGCTTTTAAAACATTGCCAAATAAAAAGCAAGTATAAGACACTGATGGAAAACAAGATAAAATGTTGCAATAAATAAATTTCAAATATAAGTCATAAAACCAATTTTAGAAACAAATAAAAAAAGATGAACAATGGGAGTTGTCTTCTAGTAACTTAGACAATGTGGGATGCTCACGATCGGAAAGATTGAGTCGAATTCTATCTAGGATCAGGCTCTGAGCGAAGTAAGTGCGAATGTGTAAAATAAGTATGGCCTCGACCAGGGGTATCCAAACTTTCCAGCCCTAGGGTCATACTGTTTACTCCAGTAAGTACCAGGGGCCAAAATCGTTTTAATTATTCTACCATTATCCATAATTTCTAGACTAGTCGCCGAGTACGCGCTGTGAGTGAGCATACGCTTGCTAACTACAAACTACTGTCAGTGAAAAATCTTAATTATATAAATCTCATTAGTATTTTTTTGCAAGTGGATACCCCGCGGTTTCGTTCGCGCTAATTTAGATTTTCCGTTCCTGAGGGATTTTCAGGATAAAAATCATATGTTTGATTCAGGCTGATGACAGTCCAAACATCGATATACATACATATGTGATACTCTTTACCCCAACATAACTACCGAGGGTAACCGCGGGATGTTCACTACTTTATAATGTTAGTGGATTCATTTCAATTATTTGTTATGCTTAAGTTAAATTTTCTGAGTATCATGCTTATTCATCCCCTTATTCAGGAAGCTTTACCTAGCAAGTCAATAAAACTAAGTTATTATCATTCTGTGTTACTTTTATCCAACTTATTACAGCAACAATAAGCTATTCGCTGTCGCGGGCCGGATGGATGTCACTGGCGGGCCTGATTTGGCCTGCGGGCCGTAGTTTGGAGACCCCTGGCCTAGACGAAGTCGTGTCAGCTTGACGCTTTGTCATTGATTTCAGTTAATTTACTTAAAAACTGTAAAGGATGGCTGAATTCGGAACAACTTATCAATGGATTGTGTACTCCACGTGTTTTGCCAGACAGAAGAAAAAGTGAATTTTAAAACAGCGTTCATATCGCAAAAAGAAACGAAATTCTTGATGAACAAAACTGCCGATTTTGCAGTCGCGTCCGTTTTTTCTTTGCCAAAAGTGTGGAACGCTTCACGATTTTGCGTGTCATCCTTGCGCTAATCTTCTCTTTATCGTTCCAATTTTAGTATATGTACTGCCGAAGCGGGTACACAAATATAGAGGAAATAGTGTCATTAAAAAATATGAATACGAATGCAGAGTGCTAATTAATGAACGACACCCGAATGTATAGTATATATAGTGATTAAAAAATGCGAATACGAATAGAGAATAGGAATGAATGCACGATATGCACGAATGTAGAGAAAATATAGTGAAGTAGATGATGCATACAGCCATATTGGAAACGATTTGGATTGACCTACATTTATAAAAGGCAGTGTTTGTCGCCAAAGAGCTCACCTGGAAGGGAATCTCGGATACAGTTTTCGCCAAGTAATACATTCTGGTGCTGTACCAGCTGTTAATGTACTCCCGGGCGAAGATGGTTTTCTCCATGGGAACTGAAAAAAAATGAAGCACACAGTTAAAGATTTTAAGCCTAACTCTCCAGCGACACCTTACTAACTTAAATAAACGAGAACAATAAACTGAATAACAATATAGAGAATAACATAATGAATAACAATACAGAGAACAATAAGCGACAACATTATAGAGAGCAATACTTTCAAGAATTCGTTCAGTAGCAACCCTATCCTTATTCATTTTTTTTACTGAAAGTCCAAATTTAAGAACAGAAGAACTTAGTTTCTGGCTTCTCCTCAGATATATGATATTAATATAAGTGAGATTACCTGATCATTCTAGACAATGATTTTATGTTTAGTTTGGGTGGTACTACTCTACAAAATGTTTGACATTCATTTGGTAAAGATTTTGACGCGCTGAATGTCCCCCACAAAGGTAGTATATAATTTCTGTCTTCAAACAGGACGTATACTAATGATTTGCCTTATTCCAAACTAAATGAATACCAAGGTACGTTTTAAATTTAAACTACACAAGTATGATAATTTTTCTAGTTCTTTAAATTAAAAACATCGCATCTATGCATCCATCTTGAATGACTTTGACACGTAGACCATGTTGTATGAATAAAAATAACATTTGAGTAACCAATAGACTTTTCTGATGTCCTTATAGAATTAAACGAGTCGTTAAAGGAAGGAAGGGAGGACTCACAGGTCAGGACGGTGGGCATCATGGCGGTGAAGATGAGGAACATGAGCGAGAAGAAGAGGAAGCCGGAGTTGTTGAAGATCTTGCTGGCGTCGTCGCCGATGCCGAAGTACAGCATGCCCAGCAGCACGCCCACCACCACGTGGGCGGCCAGGCGGAGCTGGGTGGCCATCTAACACATTAAAAATAAATAAATAAAATAATACTTTTACTTTTAATCATATAACAAAACAATAAAATTTGGCGTAAAAGCACTTTAAAAATAAAATTTAGCTCAGTGAAAAAATTTAGCGATAAATTTTGGCGTAAAAGTATTTTTGGAAAGAAATTTTGGCGAGATTGTGATACTATTTGGCGTTAAAGCAATAAAATTTGGCGTAAAAGCAATTTAAGGTATAAAATTCAGCTTAATGAAAAAATTTAGCAAAAAAGCGATAAATTTTGTAGTAAAATTATTTATGGAATAAAATTTTGGTAAGATAGTGTTAATATTTGGCGTAAAAGCAGTTTAAGGAATAAAATTTGACGTTTGTCTACTAATGTTGGCGTAATAGCGATTTTTGGCGATGAATTTTGGCGAAATAGCGTTTTAGGTAGTCACTGTAGTTCGGCAACCATTTTATTTGCTTATTTGGTGACTTGGCATCCTAGTGAAGGATTTCGGCATAATATTTTAACTCGAAAACTTCCTGGTGCATTCATTATTATGCTTATTTGGCGACTTGGCATCCTGGCGACGTATTTGGCCTAAAGTGTACAGTTTCTACTTTAATAGTTATTTGCAGAATTCTGCTATAGTAAATAAAGAACATAAATATATATTCTTTTAAATATTTATTATGATAAAATATTGATCTCTTTGAAACTTTTCTTATAACGTATGTTTACAATAAATGATACAGAAAATAAATAATTTTTTATGATGCTGCCACTCATGTAAATACGAAACAAACAAGAAAAACGGTTTTTTAATTTATTAATAATTTATATTTGATTATCGAATAATTATATTCTTTTTAATGCTGTTGTTATTGTTAAGATTTCGTGGTAACTGTTATTTGAATTCGCGCGGAAAAATGTACCATTTTAATTTTAGAACGTTAGTTTAGAGAAGAAAAAGACAGCTGGAAATTTTTCTGAGGTTTACTGATGTTATTCTTTTTGTTTTCTTGATTCCTTTGATAAGAATAGTCAAAAAGATCATTTCCGCCTGCAACAAAAGATATATCAGAATAAAATGCAAGTTATTCTTTTTTTTCTTTTAAAATAATTTTGTTTCATCATTCGAATTCGGCATCGTAAACAACATGAAATATTTTTTGACATAACAATAATAATAAAAAAAATGGTGTATTAGCGAATAATTTTTACGTAATTTTATCATAACTGCTATTTTATCTAAATGATATATTTATGTGATTTAGCAAAACATAATCGCACATAATAATTTGGCGATAAAGCGATTAAATTTGGCTTAAAAGCAATTTAGGAATAAAATTTTGGCAAAATGATATATTTTGGCGCTAAAGCGGCAATATGTGGAGTAAAAACTAAACATTAAAATTTTGACATAATAGTGGTAAAAATTTTAGTTTGGCGATATAAATTGGAGTAAGTCGATTTAGAGATAATTTTGTTTGGCATAATAATGCTAAATTTCGCCGTAAAAACGATAACATTTGAAACAAAAGTATTTCAGAGGTAAAAATGTTTAGTGATTAGCATTACCTTTTGGCGTAAAAGCACTTCAAAAAACAAAATACGCTTAGTGAAAAAGATTGGCAATAAAGCGATAAAAGTTGGCTATAAAGCATTTCAGGATTAAAATTTTGGCAAGATAGTGATAATATTTGGCATTAAAGCGATAAATATTGGCTTAAAAGCACTTTCAGGAATAAAATTTAATTCTGAGAGTGCTTTTAATTACTTAAACATAATAGCTGTTTGGCTACTAAAGTTGGCGTAATAGCACTGTTTGGCGGTGAATTTTAGCGAAAACTCGTTTTACGACGACGCCGAACTAACGTTTGCTACCTGGTGATGTATTTGGCACAAAGGGTACATGATTCTAGATTTTTATCACAAAATTATTTAAAAAGGAAAAAAAAAAGAAGAATAATTTATATTTTCTTCTGATATATCCTTTGTTGGAGGTGAAAATGATCTTTTTATTGCCTTACTAAAATATGTCCGTACCTATTCTTATCAAATGAATCAAGAAAACAGAAAGAACAACATCAGAAAACCCCAGAAAAATTTAATTTCCAACGTCTTTTTCATCTCTAAAATAACATTCTAAAATTAAAATGTTAGATTTTTCCGCGCGAATTCAAATAACGATTGCCACAAAATCTTAACTATGTCAACAGCAATAAAAAGAAACATTCGATCGACGTTTTCGCCATGAATTCACGTTCTAAAAATAAAAAATAGCATTTTTATTTCAACAACCTTAAAACTAATATAATTATTCTATAATCAAATATAAATTATTAATCATCATCATTCTGGTTCACGGAGTACCATGGCCATGTAGGGCCTGAAAAACTCCTAATCTGTTACAGTAAAAGACATTGGAAAAACAGTACATTACTATAAAAAAGAAGGCAGCGAGCATTGGTCATGTCCACACGGCAAAAAAAATAAAAAGAAACATTAGACATTTGTGAAAAAAGAAACGGAAAAACCGAAGAAAGCATGGTACAATTAAAATTTGGAAAAGCAATTAAATATTTAATTTAAAACATTTAGCGATGATTTGAAATTTTTCAAAAGGTAAATTAGCATTTTTTAATTGTGCATAGAAGTTGTCTATACCACCAAGCATGTTGAAAATGCTGGAAACTTCCTGTAGGATATACACTGTTTTGGCAGCCGTATCATGATCAAAATCTTGCCAGATGTTTTGGCGATCGGGAATCACTGATTTGAGCAGCTGGCGGCGGCCCTGTTGAAAGTTGTCTTCGGCGGCTCGACGTTGCGATTGGGCGGAAGGCGTGGCTTCGGGAATTTCGGGCAACCGCGCCATGCGGCAAGGTGCCCCATCTGGTGGCAGTTAATGCAGGTAGGATTTTCAATCCTGTCCTGAATTGTGCAATCCTTCAGGTAGTGCTCGCCACCACATTTCAGACAACGTTTCTTGTAATGGCAGTTCTTTGCCGAATGATGGAAAAGATTGCACGCAAAACATTGGGAAGCACCCGGCTTCCTGTTGAATTTTTCCACGCGCACCGAGAGGTGGAGCAATCTATCAACTTGAAAAATTTTTGAATTTTCAGGACACTTTTTATACACCAACTGCCACACGGGAATTAGTGCCTTGGTCTTGAGGTTGGTAAGTTGGCGCACTTGTTCAATAATAAGTCCAAGTTCGGATAGTCCAGCAGATATCTCCTCGGCAGTGTAACTGACGGGGAGTCCTTTCAGGACGGCTTTTAGCGGTCTTAGATTCTTTGGTGTGATTACAAAAACTCCGTCTGGGAGTTTTTCAAAAAAAGTGGTGATAAGCCGGTGGTGATCCGGATTACTGGGAAAATTTTTAGGTGTTCACCTGCTAGCTTTATCCTGACGTCGTCCTGAATTTCTTGCTGATTTCAGCAATCAGATCTTTTAAACTGTCCGAGTACTTGACCATAATTGGTGGTAGTTTCGGCTCCCTAGGCACTTAAGGTTCATCATCAGGGTTTTCGTCAACATCGAGGTTGGCGTATTTATTTGAAGTGTCAATTGAGGTGGTAGTAGAAGTAGCAGTAGCAGCTTTAGCAGTATGCTTCTTAGCAGGTTGTAGGAAACCATCGTCATTACTTGCAGCGGTAGCTGGCCTTTTGGGTTTTTTAGTTTTTAGAGTAACCTTGGCGCCACTATGCCGTGCACAATTAACAATAGGACATTGACCAAGCCCACTTACCTGGTTTTCCGCGTCTGATACAGCTTCTGCAGCTTTTTTTTATAGTAGCAGCTGAGGCCTTTATTGTCTTTGTGGTCACAAGACCAGCATCCATCAGGATCTGCTGCTTCGTTATAGCTTGAGTTGCAAGATCATGGAGTTTCCTTCGTTCGGTGAGAAGCTGCGTGGCAGCAGTAATTTTCCGACAAACATCTGCTTCTGTGAGAACAGGAGCAGGATCCATCTTGGAGGTAGTAGCCGCCGAGGGTTCTTCACTGGGAATTACCTTCATTGTACAATCCGGTGGAGGATCAATCTCCATTGACGGGCGTGATTGCAGCAGAGGGGCAAACTGATTAGTATGATCCGCCATTACACGAAAAGCATTAGCCAGACCAGGGTCTTCTTTACATCCAAATTCCATCAGAACACAACAAGAACATATGTGCGAAAGAATCAAATCAACTCGAATGGATCAACTGTCTCGAATCCTTATAACGTCAATCGACCACTCTCTGTCAAATTACCCCACAATGTGTCGAGACCTCCATGTTATCTATTTTTTCCTATAAATTATTAATAAATTTAAAAAGAAACGTTTTTCTAGTTTGTTTCGTATTTTCATGAGTGGTAGCATCATAAAAATAGTTCATTTTCTGTATCATACTGTAAACATCCGTTATAAAAACATTCTCAGAATAATCAGTTACGAATTCTTCTAGAGTATTGTAACCCTAAAGGTATTGGCGAAATATTCCGGGTTGCAAGATTAGTGACTTCCTCAGGGGGCAGTATTCTAGATTTTAACCTAAACTTTAATTCTGAAAGTTCTTTGAAGTACTTAAACATAATAGCTGTTTGGCTACTAATGTTGGCGTAATAGCACTAGTTAGGCGGTGAATCTTAGCGAAATAATGTTTTACGATGACGCCGAACTTCGGCAGCCATTGTGTTTGTTTATTTGGCATCCCAGTGAAGGATTTTAGAGTAATATCATTTTGCCGCGAAAATTACCTGGTCCATTTATTACTATGCTTACTTGACGACTTGTCATCTTGGCGATGTATTTGGCACAAAGGGTGCAGGATTCTAGATTTCTACCAATAATTCCAATCTTAAAAGCGATTTAGGGAGTAACAAATTTCGGTTCATACTCACCGGTTCCCTGAGCGTGCAGATAAGGCTCCTGTAGGTTAGCACTTTGAACTGGTTCCACGAACTGGTTGCGTATCCGCCGAAACTACTCTCCAGGGCGTTCTCCTGAAAGACAATACATTGAATCTCGGAGAGAGAATAATATACTACAGTAGAACCTCGATAAGTCGAAAACCTTCACAACTCAAAAAAAAAATTCCCTTCCCTTCAAGCCCCAAAACCTCCATGACTCGAAATTTCAACCCTCTATAAGTCGAAATAATCAGTCAATCCCCACAAGTCATTTTGGTATAGATTTTCCCTCCGTAACTCGAAAAAAAGAAATTGGACCTCTGTATCTCGAACATTAGCAATGTTTGATTTTACAACCCGATCATTTGAAACTAATTACCTCTATGGCTCGAAGAATAACAAATTACCGACTTTAAGGATCTGTCGGCAATGCACATCATTCTTTCTTAGAAAACAATGCATGTGTATACAGTAAATAGAATAACCAATTCTATGAAATATTCTTATTATTGCTATTGATTTCATTTGAACTCTAACAAATAAACATGTTTATTATTACCTCTGTATCTTGAATGAAAAATTTTTTTTACCCCTCTAATTCAAAATAAGTATCTAGACCTCTACAAATCGAATCTTTAATAACAAAATCAGCATAAGTCAAAATCCTCCATAAGTCGAAAACTCTCTAACTCGAATTATTTGACGTCTCCCTTGAAGTTCGACTTACAGAGGTTCTACAGTAGTACATACGGTGTTGTTGTTTTAATTCAGCTGGTAATACAGTGAGAGTTAATCGCTGTGCCATAAGCAAGGGCTGCATCACTGTTCGGAATCCACATTAAACTGTAGGTCCCGATCTGTTTAGCCCTCGTGTGCACAAGATGACCGTAGAGCGACAAACCAAATCAAACCTTTGCGCTAGATGATTCATATCAAGTACCTATGTTTGATACCTTGAGCATAATCCCTGCTTTCTGTTAAGTTATGTTAGAAATATCCTGTATTTAACAAAGGTACAGCACATGAATAAGCTAAAACACAGGATTGCATATCTAAAACATAGGATTGCATGTTTAAAACACAGGATAGTATTATTATCATTGATGGGAGCGCACATGACAAAAAACTAGTCTTAAAATTTGCCTCGTGCAAATGGTGCCCGTACAAATTAGAATTAAATGAAGTAAAAAAACGTTCTTCACTACAACGTCTCATTTTGTCTGTCTTATCTGTCTTTTCATGGGTCTTTGTTGTTGTTCTAAGGCAGTTAGCCATACAGAGACAGTTAGCCTTTATACCATCAGTAAGGGCTGCACCGCTGTTATTCATTGAGCACTACCCAAGGGGCACATGTAGCTTGAAGATAGGCTACGGACGCGAGTCACACTACTCCAAAACGCTCTACCATTAATTAGAACTAGGACCTAATGTTTAAAGTGGATTCTGAACTCCTACAAACATACATGGTACCGCCGGGACTCGAGCCCGAAAACTGTGGTACAGAGTGCTAGATAGCTAGCCACTCGGCCATCAGGCCCCAAAATACTAGTACATATACAACTTATCATATTTGCGATAAATAACTGAATTAGGTAAACCCGATCGGCATCGTTTTTCAATGTTGTAATTCTTATTTTTTTTTATTTAAACATTCACATTTGTTTCAATCATTCGTTGTCATTTCCATCAGAACAAAATTTTCCTTCATAACTAAATTTATGCAAATTCTGCAAAATATTAATCTGTTTGCAGGAACTTTTTTTGCTCAATCTATTTAGTGTAGTGCATAATGTCTCTTTGTTTAGTTGGTTCGTCGCTTTACGATTATTTTGTGCAAATTTTAGGCTAATTAGACCAGATACCTACAGTTTAACGTGTGTTTCGAAGCACTGCAAACATCCATGGCACCGTTAAGATTCAAACTTGAAGTCTGTGGTACCAAAGGCCAGAGTGTTAGCCAATTGGCCGCCTCCACAAGAGGAAGTTATTGTTTCTTTTTCCAGCGTCAAACCTTTAAGTCTGCTTAGAGATTTCCAAGCGATGACATGCAGTCAAATTATAGCATCTTACACTGGTAATCATGGTAATATTTTTCATTTAAGTCAGAAAGCATTATTGAACACCATTTGTAAAAACTTCACAGACAAACATTTGCTGCAAATGTGTCTTATCCATGCTTATTTAATCAAAGATTTCGTTTGCGTACATGTTTTAAGTAATTAAAATTGCTCTACTAAAGACTATATATGGAATGCGTAATATAATTCCTTGGGCATGCGTTACGATCTTGCTTCGTGAGAAGTGAAGAAGAGGATTTAGGTTTGGTTTGTCGCTCTACGATCATTTTGTGCATACTTTAGGCTCATTATACCGGGACATTATTTATCATTATTTTGGATTCCGAACCACTCACAAACATCCAAGCCACAGTCAGAATTCTAAGCAGAAGCGTGTGGTACCAAATGATAGAGCGCTAGCCACTGGCCACCACGCCGCTTTTAACTCTTTCAAAATATTTAATCTCTCCTAAAAACCCTCTGCGGCCTGATGGTCAATTGGCTAGCGCACTGTCCCGGTCTAATCAGATTGGAATCCCCACAAACATTAATCCTTCCGAACCACTCACAAACATCCATGCCACCGCTGGATGTTTATGAGTGGTTCGGAATCCACTTTAAACTGTAGTTGCCTGTCTGTTTAGCCTAGAGGGTGCACAAGATGACAGTAGAGCGATAAACCGAACCAAAGAGTTAAACTGCACCATTGCTTTTTCAAGTAACCACTGACCTTGAGGAGAGAGGGTCCACCGTCTTCCAGCAGGCAGAGGGTGGATGCCTGAATGGCGATCTCCAATCGCCCGTCGAAGTCCGGCAAGGAGGGGACGTCCTCTGCTGTCCCGTGCTCGTCCGTGGCCGTCTTCAGTTTCCAGATCCAGTCTCCGTGTTCTCCCGAGGCCACCTCCGTCGCTGAAAAACACGTGGTTCAATCCTATAGACAGGGCCGGATTTAGATGAAAAGAGGCCCTAGGCCATTCCACTTAGGAGGCCCTTTCACCTCCCATTTTTAAGTTTGTAAATTACTTGAGAGATAATAAAATACATTCATTAATGTGATATATATATCAATATGTTAAATGAAACATGGTGTGATGGGTACTCATCTTTATGAAAAATGTGGAACGGATAATAAAATCGGGAACACTTATTTGGACATTTATTCTCAGCACCCTATAGAGTACTTGTAACAATAACTCATCAAACATAACACACAACATTTACAAAGAAACAAAATTCAAATAATAAAAATCTTTGCCCACGAAAATAAAATATGCAATAAAAATTATCCTATTTTCTATCAAATTAAATGAAATATATTCAATACATTAAAGATTAAAGCAAATTCAATTCAGATTAATTTATGTCATAATAATTCGCATTTAAAGTTTAAGTATGAATTATTATGAATTTTAAGTTTTAAACTAAACCAAAAATGGAACTTTATTCAAACAGAATCCAGATCCAGATGTAGAATTTCTCCTTATTTTCGATTCAGTGTTTACTGTTTTTAGAATAGCGTCATTCTAATGTTGCTAACAATTTGAATGTAGGCCCTCTTGATCTTGAGACCCTAGGCTGAAGCCTAGTTAGCCTATAGGAAAATCCGGCTCTGAGTGGAGGGCCAAATATAACCCTCACATGATCATACACCCCACATGAATTTTACTTTGTAGTTTAAGGTATGCAATGATAGCATGGCGATTTTAGTGACCAATCTTTACTGTTGGCCATCACTACTCTTTGCAGTTGGTGTGAAGAGAGAAAAAGGTAATCCTACAACGTTTTTCAAGGGTTTTACCGAGCGCCAGAGCGCTAGCCATTCTGCCTATAGTTTAAAGTGGATTCCGAACTACTCACAAACCGCCACCGTCACAATTCCAACCTGAAGTCTGTGATGCCAAAGCGCTAGTCATTTGGCCACCAGGTTTCACAGATTGGCAGGAGGATGAAACAAAAGAATGGATGAATGGATGAGGGCACATTTAGTGAAACAGGGCCTGAATGGCCGAGTAGCTGGCGCTCTGGCGCTCGGTACCACAGGTTTCGGGTTCGAGTCCCGGCGGTGCCATGGATGATGTAGTGGTTCGGAATCCACTTTAAAACCGTAGGTCCTGGTCGAATATGATCGTAGAGCGTTGCGGGGGCATTGTTACTCCGCGTCCGTGGCTTATCTTCAAGTTACACGCTCCCCCTGGGTAATGCAAAGTGAGTAACGTTTGTGCAGAGCTTGCCTTAAGGCATCCAAGACCAAGTGTCTAAGTGTTTGCCATCTGCATTAGACGAAAAAAAACAACGTTTTTCAAAAGAAAAATTTGTTAGCTATCAATAAATGTAAATTCAATTTATTTTAAATAATTGTTCATCACTTGAAACCATGGCCGTCCAGTACAGAGTGAAAAATATAGAAAAAAGTGAATGAAATGTACTTAAACATTTTTATTCTGTCACTCGAAACACACTCATTTCTACAGTGTATTTCGTGAATAATAATGTTTAATGTTCCTACTTATTATTTATGAACATCTAATTTTAGTAAAACAAATGTTTAAAGCTTCAAATAATAAATGTTTGAGTAATTTTTTTTTAATTTTTTATTTCTTGATAAATTTCGACCCCTAAGTTTTCTAAACTTTTGCCTAATTTCGCATACTTAGACCTCATAGTGGAATCAGAAGATATTAACTGGTTAAATTTTGAGATTATTTTTCTAATATATTCTTTTAAAGACTGAAATTAAAAATATCATTAAACTAAAATGCGAAAATTTGCATTTTTTCGGCTAATTTTACTTATTTAGAACTCAAAGGGGAATCGGAAGATATTTATTAAATAATCTGAGATTTTGTAAGTATGTTTCTGAAACTATTCCACGACTTATTACTATCAGGGGAAAAAATTTCGAAATTTTTTTATGGTCATATTATACATACGCACAGAAAAGTTTGATTTTTAGTTAAGTATTGCATAAGGGATTGGACTTTTTACTGTTAATAGCTTGTTATGACTTCTGCGTTTTGATATTTTACATACGTCAACATGACGATGACATTAATTTTCAAGCACTTGACTCCTCTACAAGGAAATCCCCAGAAAGTCAACAAAAAGTCACGGTTTTGGCAGCTTTTCATTTAAATATTTTCCTGTAAACAATTATAGTCTTCGAAAACTGGCGACAAACGTCAATAATAAAATTACTACTCTAAAGCAGGGGTCTCCAAACTTTCCAGCCTTAGGGCCACATTGTTTACTTCAATAAGTATCAAGGGCCAAAACCATTTTAATTTTCTGCCATTAACTATAATTTCTAGTGTTTTAATGTGTTTTTTTATCCAAATTATTACAGCAACAATAAGCTATTCGTTGTCGCGGGCCGGATTGATGACACTGGCGGGCCGAATTTTGCCCGCGGACCCCTGCTCTAAAGGATTGTTGATCAAATGTCCATGAGCGAAGTTTCTGTCTCTAAAGAAACTATAAACAACAAAAATGTCTCGAAGTGCATAACGTTACTGAGAAATCATACCTTAAACAAAGACAGATCTCATTACAAATGGTGGAGGATACAAATAGTAAGGATTTCTTGAGTTATGAGTAATTTGCAAAAAACCCTGTGTCTAAGTGTGGTGTTGAGATGCCGTTTTAAACTGATATGTCTACATGCCAAAAATGGCTGATTTGAAGAATTATTGAAAACTAGTGTGGTCCCTTGGTATATGTCCACTTTGATATTTGTCTAACTTGATATACGACATGTTTAGACGCGAAGAATGTGTTTGGTATATGACTCGCGTGAGTCAAAATGAATCACAACACAGCATGCTACCTAATATTTACTTGTCTAGAGTCAAAACGAGCCTTGAAATTCGAGCTATAATTATCAGTGAAGATTTTCATGAGATTTTGTATTTTTTTTTGAGTCAATTATTTTGGAAAGTTTTTTTAATCGTAACTTTTTATTTCGCATGATCAAAGCGTCTAGGTGCATGGGGGATATCTTGGGCTCATCCTTAGAGCGCATGCTCGTCAATAAATATTCGCAACATCACCCCAATGATACTTTTAAATCATTTTTTTCTAATGCAGCTGGAAAATACTTAGATAATGATCTTTATATGTCATAAACAAGGGCTGCGTCAACTTTACTCACTTAGAACTAGCTTGAAGAGAAGTTACAGAACGCGGAGTAACAATATCCCCAAAACGCTCTACGATCCTATTAGACCGGGACCTACGATTTAAAGTAGATTCCGAACCACTGCAATCATCCATGGCACCACCGGGACTCAAAACCTATGGCACCGAGCTACTCGGCCATCAGGACCTCATTTTTAAATCATTGATTTCTGTGTATGAATGGCTTGCTGAGAGATTTGAGTTTTTGTAAATTATTTTTATAACAGAAAAAAAATAGTAATAATTAAAGTAGAAATTTTGTTGATCATATTTTAAAACCGCTTAAAAGTGTAGATTTTAACATTGAATCAAGTTTCTTAAAAAAAATGAATGCAAAGTTTGCGGTAATGCTTACTGTAAGCCTCAAACTAACATAATTTCCTTTTTACTTGTTATTTTTTTTCTACTTGTGTTCAATAAATTCCAATCTTTCTTCCAATATTAATTCGCATTTATTTCTAATTTTTATTCCAATGTATACTCTTTTCCTCTATGTGTAAATTATTACCTAAACAAACTACCTAACCTATTATTACCTAACAGTAGCAGTTCGATCTTCCCTAACGTACTTTTTCTCCCCTTTGACCTTGGCTCCTAAATGAGCCTTTTGATCGTTATAATTTATTTCACTGCACTACAATTTGTTTTTTTCTCCCTACTGTCCTTAACTCTCTTTTGAGTTCTTCGGCTATTGCAGTTGATTTCATTCTTTTACTACTGTGTCCAAAAGTAAGACCAGTTTTCAATTTAAATTTCCCGGTCATATGGTATTTAAATTTTTTTTTTTTTTTTTTCTTTGTTAGGTTGCTGGCACTGTCCTTGATATCTGTGGGAAATTTGACGTCAAAATGTCCATTAGTGCTTGAGTTACGCTTGGATTTGTGAGACGCTATAACAGATTCCGGCCATTTTTGAAATGTCTCTTCAAGCGACTCAAAACGGTGTCCCCGGAGTGATCTTTTCAGTTTAGTGAATAGCCAGGAGTAGCACGTTGCTAAATTGGGTGAATACGGTGGTTGTGAAGCGATATGGGTTTCATTTTTGGTGAAAAAGTCACAAAGAATCAATGCAGTGTGAGCTCGCGCATTCAGTGTTTTCGGTACTAATCAAGATTTGATGCATTTGAGACCCAAAAAATCGTTTAAAAGGGAATTTTGAGATTTCAACATCATCAGCAAGGTCTCTCATTGTAAATCGACGGCTTTCAAGTACCCAATTTTTAATTTTTTGGACGTGGCCTTCGCCGGTTGAGGCGGAGGGTCGACCAGAGGGCTCATCGTCTTCAACGCGTTCTTCGCCTTCTTTGAACTGTTTTTATCACTGCTAAACATTTCTTTCTGATATAGGAATGCTCACCGAATGCTTTTTGCATCATTATATACGTTTCCGCAAAGCATATAAAAAAAACATAATTGATTTTACGTTTTGGGCACTATAAAATGGGCGGAACACGGCCATGCGCGTAGTTTGGAACTATAGATTTCACCTCGGCTCCTAGCTTTGGTTTGGTTTGTCGCTCTACGGTCATTTTGTACACACTTTAGGCTAATTAGACCGGGACTTACAGTTTAAAGTGGATTCCGAACCACGAGCAACGTGACTTTGTATTTCGGTCATGTATCCATACCACCGCTAGGATTCGAATTTGAAACCTGTAGTACCAAAGACCAGAGAACTATCCAATTGGCATCCCTCAGATTCTAGAATCTCTTGAAAAATGATATAGTCCAAAAATCATTGTCCGTACACAACACTGTGCCTAGAGATGAGTTTCCCCTTTACAGTTTGAGAAGAAGTCTGATTGGGCTCTGCGACGCTCGAAGTTCCTATGAAACCGGGACCTACGGCTTAAAGTGGATTCCGAACCACTACAAACATCCATGGCACTGCCGGAATTCGAACCCGAAACCTGTGATACCGAGCGCCAGACCGCTAGTCACTTGGCCATCAGGCCCCTGGTTCAGTGATATGAAATTCCAATGATATGGAACCAATTAGTGATGTTACACTGAGGTATCACAATACTTGCATAGCGCCGAAAAATAGTGTTGGCTAATGACTTTGTGCAAGTATCCTTCATTGTTATTTGTGGAAATTGTGTAGGGCGTAGAGCACTCACCGAAGTCTGCGGGGTTGTGGTACTGCGGACAGGAAAGACCCAGCTTGCCCAAGAAGGGGATGAGGTTTCGGGTGGAGCCCCGGTAGATGCACTGGCCCTCGGCCAGCATGTACAGCTGCGGGGAAAAGAAAAGTTATTACCATTTCATATATCACATTCGAAACAGTAACAAGCCCACAAGCGGAAATCTACACTACGGATTACAGTTTCAAAGTAAAAGATAAACACTGAGTTATATCTAGCTCAGGGGCGGCCAATCCAAATGAGTCACTTTGGAAAGGCATTATAACTCCGCAGGGGTATACAATTATATATCCACATACTAGATTTGGACCCGCTATAGATATTTTTCTTGGAGTGAAACACTGAAACATAATGAGTTATTATTTTCGTGTTTATTCTTGCATGTAAACAAAGATAGTATAATAATGATACTAAACGCACATTGTAAAGAAATATAGAACACCCAAAATGAAGTATAAAAAATATATGTAAATATAAACGAAATAAATAAAATGAAACCATTCAAAAATATTTATTTTATTAGTGCGATTTTTGTTTGCGCAGGAGTGTTACTTTAAAATCGAATTTCATTTTTTCTCACCCTTTCGACAATTCATATTTGAATAGACGGATGCACACATAATGCATTTTTCAATACACTGGTTTTCACTACATTGGCCCTTATAAAATAAATACAGTTTGTAAAAGTATAATAAATCTCACGGACTGGAAAAAGGTTCAAATCATGGGCCGTGGTTGGCCACTCTTGGTCTGGCTATTGCACTAATATTAAACTTTTCAGTCAGTTAATGAGAAATAGAGTTTTTCCATTAATATTGGAATTTCCATTATTAATATTCCATTATTTTAATATTTGCATAGAAATTGGAATCTGATATTTACTGATACTATGTTTCCTAAAACCTGGATTTCTTGAATACAGGAAATTTGAAAATGATAACTAGCTGGTGCCATGGAGTTGACAAGGCCTACCGTAAGTCAATAAATTACACACAAATAGGTCGCACACATTTATAAAATTCCTTACAAGATTAGAAATTTAAATTATATAAATATTTAATATTTTATAAATAGTATCTTAATAGGTTGATATTCAATAAAAGATTTATTCTAAAGTTTCAGTATTCAATTATTATGTAATATACAGTATTTACTTTTTGTAAATAAATACTTTGATGCGCAAAATTATACTTTTATAGATATACGAGTTCAATAAATATTTAAATTTATTTCTTTTAAATCTATTAGTTAAGATCACAAGAAGAATCAAGAATGAGGTTTGGTTTGTCGTCATCCTGTGCACACTTTAGGCTAATTAGACCGGGACCTGCAGTTTAACGTGGATTCCTAACCACTCACAAACATCCATGCCACCGTCTGAATTCGAACCTGAAGCCTGGGATACTAAAGGCAAGAAACTAGAATGAGGAGTCGATATAAAAAATTAAGTCGGAAACATTTAGGCTGACTTCCCCTCCCCTGCTGAGAGGAGAGGAGGGCATTCATCATCATCATTATTGGCACAACAGCCCTAGGGTGGGCCAAGGCCGTCTGCATGCTATCGTATCGGTTTTCTAGACGTAGACGGTTCTTTTTACGGGATAGGGTTGTCAACCTTACGCTCAACGCTCCACAATCCTGTTAGACCGGGACCTACGGTTTAAAGTGGATTCCAAACCTCTCACAACATCCATGGCACCGCCGAGACTCGAACCCGAAACCTGTAGTACCGAGCGCAAGCCATTCGGCCTCTAAATCTATTAGTAAATATCATAGTACATAAAATTACAGTAAAGAGTCAAGAATGATTAATCGGTATAGAAAATTAAGTCGGAAACATTTAGGCTGATTCCTCCTCCCCTGCCTGATGGCCGAGTGGCTATCGGTGGTACAGGTTTCGGGTTCGAGTCCCGGCCTGTTAAGTCAAGGTCTGTTTAGCCTACAGTGTGCATAAAATGATCGTGGAGCGACAAACCAAACCAAACCTCCCCTTTTATTTTTATATGATTATACATATATACACAGTCCAGTCCCATGAATGTGACCCCCTCCTACTTTCGACGTCAACGTGAAATAACCCATCACAAAAGGCAGCACATTGCAGGGGTGTGTATGTAAAGAATTCCACATAATACCACACTCCACTTAAAGAAAGAATATACAAGAGTGTGTATTCTGGCTTTTGACAGGCGGTCACATTAATGTGATTGGACTGTGTGTGTATATATATATATATATATATAATACAAATTTAAATTTAGAGTACGAGGATGTGTTTTCAGTGAGTGTAGATCTCTGGTGAGTGTAGATCTCTCATGACTGTAATCTCCTTTCCTGTCCTGTGGGCGGCCTGGTGGCCAAGAGGCTAGCGTTCTGGTCTTCGGTATCCCAGGCTTCAGATCCGAGTCTTGTGGGTGGCATGTATGTTTGCGAGTGGTTCGTCATCCACTTTAAACTGTAAGCCCCGGTTTGTTTACAATAAAGTGTGCAAGAAATGACCGTAGAGCGACAAACCAAACCTTTTGTTTTGGAACAAGCCATCTGTGTCCACTGAAGAAACTCACAGTGAGAGTCACATTGAAGGTCGTGTTTGTAGATCATTTTACCGTACTAGATGTTTCCCGGCATGCACCACTCCCCTAATTATAACTCCAATATCATAATTTGTTGCCTACTTGAATTGTTGATCAGAAAGTATGATATTTATATTCAAAGTTTTAATTTTAATTTTAATGTGATATAAATAGATAGAGATGAACTGAGGAGGAGGAGGAGGTCACCCACCTTGTCGAATATCTCGAAGACGGTGGCGCTGGGCTGGTGGATGGTGCAGATGATGGTCCTGCCCTCCCTCGCCAGGGACTTGAGCAGCAGGATGCACTGCAAGCAGGAGGAGCTGTCCAGGCCGCTGGTGGGCTCGTCCAGGAAGATGAGAGGGGGGTTCGAGACCAGCTCCTGGGCGATGCACAGCCGCTTGCGCTGGCCGCCCGACAGCTGGCTGGCCTTGCTCCCCCCCACCTCCGACAGCCCCAGGGACTCCAGGCACTCGTCCACCTGAAGTGAATGTTAAAGTTAAAATATGAAATAAATAATAATAATAATATAAAATAATAATAATATAATAATAATACTATGATAATGAATAGGATTTACTAAACGATAATGCTAAAATGCTTTAAATGAACAATATTCACTAAGAATAGTTGCGCTCCGGGTAAATGCATAAGTATAATTCCGTTTTTACTTTTTTGATGTGAAAACATGTATAAAATATGTCCATCAGACTACAGTGATGAGGATCATTTGGATCAAGGCGTCATGTTTTGCTTAAGTTGACAGGTAAATTCATGCAATATTTTTGACTAAAAAAATGCAATAACCGATAATATCATTAGAGTATTTAAAAACTAAGTCAATTTTTGAAATTCTGATGCAACTTACAATCAGCAAAAGACTGAAGATCTTTTTTTTTTTTCAGCATTTACCGTTTTTTACCGCTTCTTATATTATTATTAAAATCACAGAGTTACGTAAATGACTGCCGGTAAGGCTGCACATCCCTCTGTTTATATCATTACAATATAGAAAAGGATTTACGTGGTATTATTGATGAGATGGTCAGCTTAAAAGTTACAAATTTCATCTCCTGCTTCTGCTAGACAAAACTAGTTGAAAGTATAGGTTTAGATCACAAGTGTTTAGCTGATCGATTTGCATGTGGCTTGAAAATTATGATCTTTACGATAAATATCCCCAAGATGACCCAGTAGAGAATTTGCGGTTTAGGTTTTGATCTGAATTGTTTATGCACCCCAATTTCTTTGACTTCGGCATGGCTTCAAGTGGATTTGTCAAACTCATAACTATCATGAGTCGTGCATGGTAATGGGTGCAGTTAAGGTGATCTTTAGTTATTTGTTCATGACAACTTTCTAACATGCAATCAAACATAACGTTCGGATGGTATGAAGAAGATATGATATGAGGACGAAGAGGTATGTTACCCTCCTACTTCAGTTACTGATGTCCACCAAGGGATACATTCGCAAAAGCCAATTACATCAAACATCATCAAAATGACCAAAATAGTGAATTTGCGATTTAGGTTTTGACTTGAATTGTTTATGCACCACAACTTCTATGTCTTTGTCATGGTTTATGTCGTACTCATAACTATCATGAGTCGCGCATAGTGGCGGATGTAGTTAAGGGGATCTTTAGATATTTGACCATGACAAGTTTATAACATGCAATCAAACATACCAATCGGACGGTATAATGAAGATATGATATGAGGCCGGCATGGCGAATAGGTATGAAGTAGATATGATATGAGGACGGCCTGACGAAGAGGTATGCTGAAGATATGATAGAGAAGTATAACAGCGAGAGAGGTATGATGAAGATATGATATGAGGGCGGTATGATGAAGACATGGTATGAGGATGGTATGGCGAAGAGGTATGATGGAGATATGATACGAGGACGGTATGGCGAAGAGGTATGATGGAGATATGGCAAGTATATTTGTTCATGGCAAATTTCTAACATGCAATCAATCATACCATTCAACCTAACCATTCATACCAATCCCTAGCAAAGATAATTACTGCTTTAGCACCATTCGACAGTATGAAGTATGATGAATGATGAGGTTATGATAGAGAGGTATAACAGCGGGAGAGATATGATAGCCTTCTACTTGGTGACGTCCACCAAGGGATACAATCGCAATTGTCTGAAATGACCTACAGGAAAATCGAGTGACAAGAAGGAAAGAAAGAGAGGTACTCACCGCCTTCTCCCTGTCCTTGGGGGACACGTGGGAGGGCACCTTGAGGCGTGCGGCGAGGCGCACGGACTCCCGGACCGTGAGGTGGGGCAGCAGGTGGTCGTCCTGCATGATGTAGCAGGAGAGCTTGCGGAAGACGCGCATGTCCCGGGGCGCCCCGTTCACGCTCACGCCACCGCTCACCTGGGCGCGCCTGCGGAAAAGAGAGATGCATAATCACAGTGCATTTAGCTAGACGTAATATATACGTTAAGTGACTACGCTAAATATTCAGAAAATAATGGTAGGTGCCTCAATATTTTAGCGGCAATATAATCTGGAACCAGATTCCAGAGATGCAAAGATGTCTATACACGTTAGTCTAAACAGACCGGGACCTACAGTTTAAAGGGGATTCCGAACCACCAACAAACATTCCTGCCACCTCCAGAATTCGATCCTGAAGCATGTGGTACCAAAGGCCAGATCGCTAGCCAATTGGCCACCAGCCGCCCTACAGGTATGGGAAATTGATTCAATGAAAGTAATTCAATTTACTTCACACATTCTTCTAAATCCAGTAAAACATCATAGCAGAAAACGGAGAAGAGACAATAGACCTCAAAAAAAACACCTGATTTAGGAGTTATAAAAGTTTTGGCCGACTACCTACACCTACCGAGAAATAATATTTAATAATGTAGAAGACTTTCCAGCCCTTGCATTTATTGTAATTATTTTTGGCACAGTCACGAAAGTGCAGCAGGAGTACCACTTACCCACCCAAATGAACAGAGTTTACAACGTTGTACCACTAGCTTCAAGAGGAGGAGCGGCCTGGTGGCCAAGTAGCTGGCGCTGTGGCCTTTAGTACCATAGGCTTGAGGTTCGAATCCTAACGGTCCCATGGATGTTTGTGAATGGTTCGGAATCCACGTTGAACTATAGGTCCCTGTCTAATGAGCCCAAAGTATGCACAAGATGACCATAGAGCGACTAACCAAACCTATCAAGAGGCGGTGCGCAATATTTGCACCCAATTTCTACAAGTAAGTTAATAAACCTTCATTGTATGGAAGAACTTTGATTTTATGGTTGGTAAATAACCAGATTTTAAATCAAAACTAACTAGTAAATTGGTTTTCTTCCATAAAAATGCATAATTTTATTATTTTATTTTATTTGGCTAACATTATGAAACACTGGATGTTGAATTTTTGTGCAATAACCTAGAATAAACAATGAAGAGAAATTTTTAATATTAAGACGTGAGGTTATATTTGTGAAAATACCTCATATATTTGTGTTTAGCAAACATTATTAAAATTTATAATCTGCAACTATATAATAATATAATATCTTGTATGTATTTTAAATTAAAAGTAAATATATTGTAACTACAAACTAGAACCTTCCCAGCTGTAATATTTAAGAAAAGAAGGATGGAATTTAAGACATGCCTTAATACCGGTTGCCCTTTGAACGGTTTGATTTGGTTTGCCGCTCTACGGTCATCTTGTGCACACGTCAGTCTAAATAGAAGTCTCACAAGCAGCCATGCTACTGCCAGGATTTGAACCTGAACCCTGTGGTACCAAAGGCCAGAGCACTATCCACTTGAACACCGCTTCAGGTTACCGAATCTTGGAGGTGGCATGGATGTCCACGTTAAACTGTAGGTATCAGTCTAATTAGCCTAAAGTGTGCACAGAATGACCGTAGAGAGACAAACCAAACCAAACTACTTGAATTCGATTTTCATCAGACCCACCTATCGCTGTACAATATCATAAAAGTCACTTCATTTATCGAAGCTTCATTCGGCCGTTCTATCGGTGTCAATGAAAACCGCGCATCCAAATTTAAGAATTGATTCATTTCGACCGGAATCCGCAATTTGAATCCGGATTCCGGCTCTGCTTCTAAATCCTCTGTTTCCTCCCTACTTTGAGCCGGAATCTTGTAACAGGACTTAGCTTGAACACAATCTGTCGTTGTCATGACAGCAGAGAAAGCCGCCCAGCCATGCGCAGAAGCCGACCAACGTTGCGCTCCGCAGAAGCACGCTCCAGTTGCGCGGGAAACGGAGTGCGAGAAACTTTTGGAAAAGTGAAATCCGTGACGGTAGAGGGCGTCGCCTTCCAATCCCAGCCCTTTCTTTGTTGCCCGGAAGAAAGACTTCCATTCTTTTCTTTTCTTTTTTGTAGGGCATTTTCTAAATACTCATTTCTTCAACAGGCCGCTTATTTTCATGAATTTGAAACTTCTAACCGAAAAGTTGGAAAATTCGCTGATTTCAGAGATGCCAATGTGACTCTTTGATAGTATGTCGGATAATTTTTAACGGTTTTCAGTGATTAAATAGAGAGTGTTTGCATAAAAATTTTTTATCGTCCGATATTTTTCTTCCTAGCGCGCATGCTCATAGAAATAGCTTAGTAGTTCAGTATTAGAGACACGCATGCGCAATAGGTACAATGTTTCCTATGAGCAGGAAGAAAAAAATATGCAAAAACTCTGTAATAACCTTATCTTCCAAATGGCATGGCGGCATAATGGCCAATTGGCTAGAACTCTGGCAAAACCGGCTTCAGGTTTGAATCCTGGCGGTGGCATGGATGTTTGTGAGTGGTTCGGAATCTACGTTAAACTATAAGTCCCGGTTTGTTTAGCTTAAAGTGTGCACAATATGACTGTACAGCGACAAACCAAATGGGACGATTAGCAACGCTATCACAAATTCACATTAACAGAGATTCATATTCGCAACTGTATGTACTGTTTGTAATAAAATCAAATAATATTATAGTTCTAATGCAGCTGGCAATACAGAGACTATTAATCCCGATTTTTAGAGACTTATTATTATTAGTTTATTTATTATTAGAGACTATTAATCTATGTTAGCGACTAGCTGTGTCAGGATGCGAGACCAATCTCTTTCTTTATATTAATTTATTACATCACAATATTAACATACACTATATTAACAATGCTACATACACCACTTGCCACTTCTATTATAGCAATTCTATTTAATAGTTAAAAACCATGAACATATCACGTACGGTCCCTGACCGTCTTCATCGCTCAGACGCTCCTAGCGTTCAGCCTCGTCATCTCGAAATCTAACCGCATGTACTTACCATACTGGACCACAGAGTTAAGGTCCCAGTTACTGGTCACAGTCGCGACCTCTAGCGGCTATATAATTACAATTAAACCTTACAATCCTTACGCCATAAGCAAGGGATGCACCGCTGTGACTCATTGAGCACTACCAGGGGGCACGTGCAGCTTTGAAGACAGGCTACGGACGCGAGACCCCACACCCTCTACGCTCCTATTGGACCGGCATCTTATACAAGTGTGGGAGGATCGTCTTTCAAGAATCTTGTCACCCATAAATTGTTTATATTTTTTAATTAACTTTGGTTTTGGTACATCTGGTGCTTTTTTAGGTTTTATTTTCTGAATTATTCGTATTCCGTAATTCCACTGTATGGATCTTCATATCTTATAGTGCAGATCTGATTATTGTTCTTGAAAGAAAAATGATTTTTTTAAATTTCGAAATATTGTTTCATCAATTGAATTCAGCTTTTACTTCATCTTATCTGCAATGACATTATAACTGTTCCCATATATGATATTGCTTATAAAAATCTTTATTTTTTTCCCCTTTTAATTGTTAAAATTTATTTCTGATATACAGCATGATTTTTTTATACTCCTGCTTTTTTTATTATCCTATTTTCTTTGCCTAGTTTTATTTGAGATAAACTTCTTTGAGCTCTTGTCTTGCTTCGATTAACCCTTAATGGTGACTTAAGAGTAAACATTTCTTTTTATTTGTCTTAACTTTTCCTTTTTGTAGAATCAGTAGAGTGTTTAAAAATTCCTCTTTAATTTCAGGAACACCATTAATTAATCTAACGTATTCGAAGAATTGATTATATTTTCTTGCGTTTCTAGAAAATCTTGAAAAATATTTGATTTTAACTCTAACGCAGTTATTTTCCCTAGATTTAATTTGTAGGAACTTTTAATTTCTCCGTCATTTGTTCATATTTGTTCATATTTGAAACTTCTAACCGAAAAGTTGGAAAATTCGCTGATTTCAGAGATGCCAATGTGACTCTTTGATAGTATGTCGGATAATTTTTAACGGTTTTCAGTGATTAAATAGAGAGTGTTTGCATAAAAAATTTTTATCGTCCGATATTTTTCTTCCTAGCGCGCAATTTCTTCCATTCGAGCAACATTTTAGTTCGCATAAAATCAATTGCTCCTCCGCTTTTTCTATAATAAACTAGTAATTTTTGGATCTCTTAGGAAATCTTGATTTAGCGTTAAAATCACCACATTGGATTAGCTACCTTGTTTTGTAAGTAGAGGCTGTAGAACATCTGGAATTGATAACAAAAGAAAAATGAAATAGCTAACTATATTTGATTGCGTACATGAATGAATTCAAATCAATATTAACTACTGTTGTTGTTTCCTGTCAACCTGAGACCATGTTGCTGGAGGAGGTAGGATACCATGAGGCTGGCGGTGGATTTCATAGAGATCTCCTACCCTTTCGAAAAGTGAGAGTGATACACCGAAGGGTCTCGTGTAGACCCTTCCTTTAAAATTGTGAAAACAGAACAGCGGTAGGCGTCATATAGACCTTTATCATACAGAAAGGTCAAGATGAGACAGCGGTGTATTCATATAGACCCCCTACTGAGCAATGGGGTTCATTTAAGTCGATGAAGTCTGACTATTGAAGCGAGCTGCTTTTTCAAACACACAATCGTCGTCGGAAACAGTGACTAGGACAACGGCGGATTCGAACTTCAACTCTCACCCTATGAGAGTTATGGAGGCTAACGAACAGTGGATTAGTCTGATCCTAGTACATGAAGTCAGCCCACACGACTTCTTCATTTCCCGTCCTTCCAGAGAAACCTTTTTTTTTTTTCTTTCTAATGCTGGCAAACACACGGACAATTGTTTTTGATGCCTTAAGGCAAGCGCTGCTCCGACGTTATTCACTTAGCACTACACAGGAGGTGCGTGTCGCTTTAAGATAAGCTACGGAAGCGGAGTAACACTATCCACGCAACGCTCTACGATTCTGTTAGACCGGGACCTACAGTTTAAAGCGGATTCCAAAACCTTCCAAACACCCATATCACCGCCCGGACTCGAACTCGATATCTGTGGTGCCGAGCCCTAGCCACTCGACCATTTAGGCCCCAGCTTGAAGGATTAGAAATGATATTTTGAGAAGATCGATTAGGGGGGAGCACTTACGTGAACCCGGACAGTACGTTCAGCAGGGTGGTCTTTCCAGCGCCCGACGGCCCCATGATGGCGGTCAGCTCACCTGTACTGCCGCTGCCGGACACCCCCTTCAGGATGGGCTTGCCTGCAAGGACAGTTGCTTCCATTAGTGTTCGAAAAATTGACAATTAAGTGGCATTCGAACAATTCCATTCAAATGGCAATTCCAGTGAACATTTAAATAGCATTCGACCACTTCATATTTATGTACCATTTGATCAGCTCACATTTAAAAGATATTCGACCATTTCACATTCAAGTGGCATTCGATCAGTTCACATTTAAAATTCATTTGAACAATTCGCATTCAAGTGGCATTCGATAAGTTTACATTCAAGTGGCATTCGATTATTTCACATTCAAGTGGCATTCGGTAAATTCATATGTGTCATTTGAGCATATTTCTGTCGCATTCGATTTGTTCACATTTATGTGACTTTCGATCAGTTGATATTTATAGGGCATTCGAAATGTAGGATTTGGAACATACTTAAGCCACTTTAAGGCAATAACGCAATCAAAACGGCAAAAACACATTTTAAAAATTTATAATTCGAAAACTAACAAAGATAAAAGATTGTCTTTTCACAGAAAACACAGAAATGAAGCAGTTTTTTTTTAATATAAAAAATAGCTCTAGAATAGTTCAGTTTTTAATCACCACATGACGATATCATCTGAATATTTATTCGCTACATATGACAAAATGTAAGGCAGATTAATGGCTATTAAATCTTTACGCCGTCGCCCATCTTTAATTCGGCAGCACAGTTGTCAGATGAGGCACTATACTATTTACAAAATTGTGCCACATTTCTGGTGATATGATATGTGTTCGATAGCTCGGACACAAAAATTAAACTCCAATAATATTCGACACAGTGGACTGTAAGTAAATAAATTTCCTTTATTTAGGCAGCCATCAAGTTCGAAGATGGACTGCCACACGCAACCTTTCTCGTTGGTTGCAAAGGTTCAACTCTTTTATTTATGCAGCCATCATACTCGAAGATGCACTGCTACACGACCTCTCTCTTTGGTCGCAGTTGCTCAACTCCCTTTACTTACATTCTTTCTCTCTCTCCCTGGCCCTCACCCCCCCCAGACACCCCCACAGACAGGGTATTTTTCTGGACATAGGGCGTTGACCTCCCCTAAGCAGGGGAACCTGGGTTTCGACGTAACAATATGCATGATTTCGGAATGGATCTTGGTTCTCTGAGAAACACTTTTTTACACTTCGTTTCCATTCTAAAACGCAAATATAATTCATTGTGAAATTCTATTATGCTTAAGCGTGTTTAAATATTTATTCTCTAAATCTCTGCCCACGTTATAATGCATGAGTTATCAGATTCACTCACGAGCGAGAACAAACAGTTTGTTTCAATACAGATTTAAAACGCAAAGAATGCAAACACGCTGAAGCATTCAAATGTGGACGCGGTTTAAGAGATTCAAGGCACAAAAGGTGAAATGATTTCTCACTCTTCAAAACAAAATAGAAATTCAGTGTTCACATAGTGGCTTGTCTCATTTCACTTTAAGTTTTTTTTTTTTTCAATTCCTTCTATTAGTTCACACTCTCCCTCTATATATCTTGTTCACATTTTCAATCGTTCATAAAATACTTTCTATTCATCCACTCCAGTTCAAATACATTTTTATTTTAAACTTGTAGTGGATGACACTGGATGTGAATGCAGTTTTTCCAAAAAGTAATTCATTATTTAAATGTAATTCATTAATTTTAGTTTTTTTTTAGATTTAAGTTGCCTGCATCTACCAATAGATGGCACCAGATGTAACAGGAAAATTTCAACTTTATTTGTAAAAGACTTTTCTGCAATAGAGTGAAAACAAGTAACATAAAAAAAAAATTTTGTAAAGTCAATTCCTAGTTTTTTTTTTCACTCTATTGCAGAAAATCCTTTACAAATAAAGTTGAAATTTTCCTCTTACATCTGGCGCCATCTATTGGTAGATACATGCAACTTAAATCTAAAAAAAACTGAAATTAATGAATTACATTTAAATAATGAATTACTTTTTGGAAAAACTGCATTCACATCCAGTGTCATCCACTGCAAGTTCAAAAGAAAAATGTATTTGAACTTGAGTGGAGGAATAAAAAAACTTACTTTTTATATTAATTATTTTTAATTTTATTTTTTTATTATTATTATTATTTTTTTTTTTGTATGAAGTTAAGACTGACGAACGAATATTGCTCTGATGTACCATTGGTTAAGTGGATTTTTGTCACTCACCGTTACGGTTTAGATCGATGTCGTTCCACTGGAGATTGACGGGGGGACAGCGGGAGTAGAAGTTCCCCGATTTGGGAGGAGCGTCGGCTCCGAAGGCTTCTTTTGATGTCCAGATGGCTCCTCCTTCTTTCTGTTTGGAGGCGCCGGGCGGTACCAGGACACGCACCGCCCACTGAGGAGGCGTGGCAGGAGGCGGATCGTACTTCTGAATGGAGATAAGCTCGGCCATCTTGGAGTGGAACCTTCAAAATAACGGTGATTTTAAATTCAGAATTGTAAGTAAAGGCTCGTTCCCACCGAGGCGAGAGACGTGAAGATGCAAGAGGCAAGCGACAAAATTTTTTCGACCCCTTCACAGCGAAACGTCAGAAATAGCATTACGCCGAGTGAAGAACCGCTTCGAGTAGAAAGTTGGGCTACTCCACGCGGCGAACTGCAAACCGGTTTCAGGCGACCGCGGTGAGGCTAGTGATTGGTCAAATTTTTTCGCTTGCGTCTTGTCGCCTTGGTGAGCACGAGCCTTAAGTGTGCGTAACTTGTAAAAAAGTGATTGCTCACAGTCTCATAAGAAAAAAAGCATTTCAAAAAAATATATTTAAACTGAACAATTTATCTGCTGTCTACGACGTTCAGAAATTACTGTATACTTTTCGAATGAAAGGTTAGGTTTGTCGCTCTACGGTCATTTATGCAATTAAACCGGCACCTATAGGTTAACGCGGATTCTGAACTACTCACAAGCATCCATGCCACCGCCAGGATTCGAACAGCTTAAATTAAGAGTCCTTATCAGCTTAATTAATTTAGTAACTTTAATTAATTAATTAAATTTTGGAAAAACATAGTCGGGAATATAATTTTTAAACTGACACCGGATTCTAGATTCTACAAAAAGACTAGTCTCCCGACTTTTGTTCATATTTGGTTTGTTTCGTCATTCTACGGTCATTTTGTGCAGACATTGTACTAATTAAGCCGGGACCTACGATTTAAAGTGGATTCCGAATCACTCACAAACATCCATGCCCCCCGCCAGGATTCGAACCTGAAGCTTATGGTACCAACGGACAGAGCTCTAACCAATTAGAATGATAGGCGATCTGTGTATAATGGTAGAGTGCATTTTTTTTTGTTTAAAAAAAATAATTCGAAGTTCAAAACCCGTATGGAAACATTCAAAACAGTCAAAAATTAAAGTCATTTTCCATTTTTATTTTTATGTGTTCATTATTTAACTTATTTAATTATTATTTGTGGTTGGCATTTGCACATTTCACCAACATCAGTTGTTTCGTTTTGTCGACAACTGAACAAACCAGCAATATCAAAAATTTCGAAAATAAAATAACTCATTTTCTTAATTTTTTGTTATAAACTTAAGAAATACAAATTAAAACAATGAAAATGTGCTATATTGAACATTATTTGGCGATAGACAGCTTGCACCTGGCTGACGGAAAAGTAACTACCTTTTGATTTTTTTTTTTTTTTTTTTTTTTGTATGATAAGCAGATGTTGGGGCTATAAGTCGGCCCCCAAGTTTAGCTTTAATTAAAAGCTCTAAAATATCTCGGCTTAAACATGGCATGGCTGTTTGCTAGTGGTTCAGAATCCACGTTAAATTGTAGATCCCGGCCTATTCGGCACCAAAGTATGCACAAAATGACCGTAAAGCGACAAACTAAACCAATCTTAAGATAACCCTAATTCTTACCCCTAATTCTAACTCTAAGTTGACGAAGAAGTTCTAACGGTGTCACGTCAGCCATAGAACAGACACCGTCCTTTTGAGAGCTTGTTGTACATCTAGAGAGAAATGATTATTCAATGAAAAATGACACTGATATCATTTTCGAGTTCAATTTGTTTGTGTGTTGCGGTAAACAGACGCTATTGTACTGAACAGAAAGGTTAGATAAAAAATAAACTATATGCATATTCAACGCATAACTATCTGCAAATCCATAATAACCCGTTATAGCAGAATTACAAAACGTTAAATACATATAATATCATCGACAGGCTTAAACAGGGGTGGCCAACCCAAATGACTTTTCGGGCCACTTTAAAAATGTATCCTAACTCCGAGGGCCGAATATAAAATTATATATCCTCCCATTAGATTGAGACCCACTACAGACATTTTTTGGGAGTGAAAAATTGAAACATAGCGAGTTATTATTACTGTATTTATTATTCTTGCATGTAAACATAGCGTCCGTTATGTTTCAGCGTGTTTTGTGTTTGGTCCATTTCATTTTCGGGGGAAAAAAACTATTCGCAAGTGGAAGTTGAACCCAAAGCGCTAACTACTTTTTGTGTCAGATTTCACAAATTGCAAAATTTCTCCTTTGTGACACGTGTTATAAAGATCTATTTTTTGATTTTAATGTCTCAAAATTGTGATTTTGTCTTTCAATACTGCATTGCAAGTCAACCCGTTCCATTTGGAGATATTCTGGGGCCGACTCGATTTCAACATCAAAGGGAGATGAATGCATTTCAAAAATTTTGTTGCATTTGTCTAACTCTAAATTAGACAACTAATTTTGGCAGTTAATTTTTGAGTGCATAGATGCTATGAACACTGAATACTCTGCTATCAACAATCCACTGTGCATATCTAGGGAGGGTCACTTAAAGTGAAACATAGAAGCTGTTACATTAGATGTTCCAAGATGTGCGCATTATCAGTTCGCAAATTATAATTAAATTATTCAGCGAACTCATAGCTGTAATCTCATCTATACAAACAGGCACTATCTATCTTATAGTAACAAGACTATCATTTTAAAATGAAAGTTAATTTTTTTTCATCCTTTCGACAGTTCATTTTTGAATAGAGGGACGCACAAATAGATGTCTTTGGCCGTTCTGAAATAATCCAGAAAAATATTCAAGGCGGGCCGCGGGTTGACCACCCCTGTGCTTAAAGGATGATGTTGATTGCTGATGATATACATATCAACAGTACTTGTTTGAGACGAAGAGTTAAACTAATTTTCCTGCTTCCAATTATGAATGCATGGAAAGGAGCGATGGACTTTTCCTCATCTGCATATCTACTGATTTCGAAACAATCTTATCTTGAACATCACACCACATGAGACATCCGGTCCATCCTTTCTGTTTTGTTTGCCGAAGTAACTTTGCCCAATTTTGAAATGAATTTTAAGACGAATTCAACCATTTCCTGACCGGTCGGTTCATCGGTCTTCTTTCTGATTGTTACTATATAATGGGATATCAGGGAGTCACAAGCAGGTTCAATGGATAAAACTTAAATGGCATCAGATCTTTATGGCAGATAATGCTATTTGGGGCGTGGCGCGGTTCGTAAAATCAAGAGTGGGGTTTGGTTTGTCGCTATATTGTCATTTTGTGCACACTTTGGGCTGAGTAGACAGGGACCTACAGTTTAACATGATTTCGATCCTTTCACGAACATCCATTCCACCGTCAGGATTCGAACCTGAAGCCTGTGGTGCCATTGCGCCAGAGCGCTAGCTAATTGGCCCTCGGGCCGCATCAGGAGGTCAAAAAAATTTCCAATTCCAGAGTAGAATTTTCTCATACCCTGATTCTTACTAATAATCAAGTGTTCTACGATCTTTACTAATGGTTTCAGAATAATGTGTGGCATAAATTCAACGTCTTTTTATTGGACTCATATATCGCTCGGTTCTGTGACGCTCCGTACCACTTGTTTCGGGTACGAGACCCGGTGGTGCCATGGATGTTTGGAGTGGTTCTTAATCCCCTTTAAAACGTAGGTCCCAGTCCAATAGGGTCGTAGAGCGTTACGGGTGTGGTGTTACTCAGCGACCGTAGCTTATCTTCTAGCTGCATGCATCTTCTGGGTAGTGCTAAGTGAGTAAAGTTGGTGCGGCGCTTGCCTTAAGGCATCCAAGACAACTATCTCAATGTTTGCCATTTACATTATTATTATTATTATTTTTTTTTTTTTTGCATTAGGAGAAAAAAAAATAATGCAAATTTTAAATTGTACAATATCAAAATAAAGTTTAGATAAGAGCTAGTGTAGAATTTTTTTCAAAACTGTTTTGTGCAGCTTATATCTGAAGAACATTCTTAACAAGCCATCGATTCGTTCATTTGCGACTTTAAACCGGATGTTTGCTTGTCCAATAATGAATCCATAATAATGTTGTTTAGTTACATTTATCAAATTCTTTTATTTTTTTGAAAAATGAGATTTTTTGTAAGATTTCTATAACCCATGTCCCATTTCAAGGGCCTAATTCATGCACGCACTAAACACCTCGCGTGTTGAATTAGTACAGAAATTGGTGACATTTTTCTAAGAGGCTGTCAGTCACGAAATTTTAGAATTGCATCGAATCGTTCTTCTCTCACGAAAACGAACGCGAACACGCCTCAAGACTGCAACAGAAAAGAAAGAGTCATCCGTGAACGAGAGATTCATTCATTCAGTAACATGCACAACAAACCACCATGCATGGATTCATTTGGATCCGAAGTTCCGGAATGTTTCCATATTCGCATTGGAATTTTAGCAGAATCCTCTGAATCTGTGGTTCGAAAATAGTAGGTGGCGACCTCAAAGTATGTGCGATAGGTTTCCTACAGACAGTTCCGGTTACAGCTCAATGTAGCAATCAGGACCGGATTTTTCTATAGGCTAACTAGGCTTCAGCCTAGGGCCTCAAGATAAAGAGGGGCCTACATTCAAATGGTTAGCAAAATTAGAATGACACTATTCTAAAAACAGTAAACATTAAAAAAACACTGAATTGAAAATAAAGAGAAATTCTACACATATGAATAATAAACAAACATAATAAGTAATTTACAAAGTGAAAGGGCCTCATAAGTGGAATAGCCTAGGCCAGGGATGGGCAAACCTTTTCGGTCGCGCGCCAAAAATCGAAAAAGAAAAGTTTGGTGTGCCAAGATAAATTTTTCTAAAATTTTAATAACAATATACAAGTATTACAATTTAAATATGTTAATCATAAGAAAGAAATTGCGATTTCCTTTTTAAAAGTTCCTTATTGTGAACTTCGAAGTGAGATGCACTGATTGTAAGAAACGAGGCTAAATGCTCGTCTGTCAGTCTACTTCTGAAATCATTCTTTCTAAGGTTCATAGTTGAAAACACTTGTTCACATATATAAGATGAAGCAAACATAGCACTGATGTTCTGGGCGTGAGATATTCAATTTGGGAAACTTACTTTCGATAATGATTTGCAAAACTCTAACTCTGGCATATTTAGAAACAACGGCTTGAGATGATTGTTAGATTGCAACTCAATGAATTCAACCTGCAAATCTGATCTTACTGCTTCCCAGTTTACGTTGAAAGACATGGTAAAAATATCCAATTAGAGAAAGTAAAAGATCATCAGTCCTTTGAAAAAAAGGAAGAAAAGAATGTTTAAGCAAAGTAGATAAGGAGATTGATATATAAATATATATTTCTTTTAATTTGCCTCGGACCGGTAAATTAAATTCTATCCGCGGGCCGGATGGAACCTTCCGGAGGGCCAGAGTCGGCCCGCGGGCCATAGTTTGCCCATCCCTGTCTAGGGCATCCTTTCATCTAAATCCGGCCCTGGTAGCAACCCACTTTTAGATTGCGCCCCTCTTATTTTTGTTAATTCAGTTAACGTAATAAGCACTTGTGAACTCAAAAAATGTTCTATTAAATTGCAGAATAATAACATAGGTTTCGACTGTCACTCTACAGTCATTTTGTGACAATTTAGACTAATTAGAATGGTACCTACAGTTTCCAAGCTACTAGCAAACACACATACCAACGCCAGGCAAACATGAAGCCTGAGATATCCAAGGCCGGAGTACTAGCTAATTAGCAATCAAGCCGCTAATAACATAGGGATTGAGTATTATCACATGCATATATCGTATAATCGTATGTAAGTACAAGTGAAATATCGTATGCTAGTGAAAGTGCAAGTATCTATATTAATGGTTTTATCTATATATATAATCTATATAATATATAATATAATATAATATATAATATATATAATATATATAATCTATATAATATATATATAATTTTATATATAATCTATATTATTTAAATCTTTATTACTGGTTGCAGAACACTGCCATGATCTTTGTACCTTCACAATGATATATCTGCATTCATATAGTCAGGGCCGGATTTAGATGAAAATAGGCCCTAGGCTATTCCACATAGGAGGCCCTTTCACCTCCCATTTTTATGTTTGTACATTACACGAGGGATAAATAAATACATCACTACTGATATATATATAAATATGTTGAATGAAACATGTTGTGATGGGTACTCATCTTTATAAAAATGTGGCACGGACAATAAATAAAGAAAAAGTTGAGAACACTTATTTGGACATTTATATAGTACTTGTAACAATAACTCATCAAACATAACGCACAACATTTACACAGAAACAAAATTGAAATAATAAAAATTCTTTGACTACGAAAATAAAATAGGCAATAAAAATTATCATATTTTCTATCAAATCAAATTAAATATATTCAGTACATTGGAGATTAAAGCAAATTCAATTCAGATAAATTTATGTCATAATTTCTCCTTATTTTCGATTCAGTGTTTGAGTGTTTACTGTTTTTAGAATAATGTCATTCTAATTTTGCTAACAATTTAAATGTAGGCCCCTCTTGATCTTGAGACCCTAGGCTGAAGCCTAGTTAGCCTATAGGAAAATCTGGCCTTGCATATAGTTGTAAAGCCAAACCTTTAAATATCGTTCTTCAACTGTACATAAAAAGGGTTGTGCCTCTGAACTTAATGCAATATCATGTAAATTCCTATTTTATTTATTTGAAATATATATATATATACATAATATAGCAGACGCTGTCTATTCCAATCTTCATTCATTCGGCCCTTTCTGTAATTAGATCGAGCCTTTCCCCACCAAAATTCAACCAAGAGACTGCTCTGCTCTGCTGTCAACAATGAACTGTTAGTATCTAGGGATGGTCACTTAAAGTGAAACATAGAGCCTTTCATATGAGATGTTCCGAGATGCGCGCGCATCATGAGTTCGCAGACTGTAATTTAATTATTCTGCGGACTCAAAACTGTACTCAACTGTATTCAAAACTGCAATATCTGTCCTATATTCGCAAGAATATTATTTTAAAATAATTTAAGTTCATGTTTTCTCATCATTTCGACAATTCATTTTTGAATAGAGGGATGCACACATGATGTATTTTTTTTTAATAATTTGGTCTACTTTGGCTATAATAAAATAAATATATTTTGTAAAAGTGTGGTACATCTCATGGGCCGAAAAAATATTCAAGGGGGGCGCGGGCTGACCACACATGTAGTTCTTGCCTCTGGCCATAATGCAGTATCGTGTAAATTCCTATTTTTGTTTAACTGAAATACTTATACAGCAGAGATTCAACAAATTTATTCCAACGTTCATTCGGCCCTTTCTGTAATCCGATCATAATGCGTTTAGAATTTTTGCTGTTGATTTGCAGTTGGATCGACCTTGACCATCAAGGCCACAGACACTGCTTTAATGTTCGCTCCGTGCTTATCGAAACTGACAGATTTGATTTCAGTACAGCGTAGAGTTCATAAATCTGCATAACTCGCCAATTTGTGTAGAATTCGTAACGATCTTTTCGAAAAACGTGATACCAGACACTTTCGATTATTTCAATAGAATGCGTGCCCCTATTACAAAGGAACAGAAAGTTAGGTACTCGCACTAAATCAGCGGTGGCCAACCCGCGGCCCGCCTTGACTATTTTTTCGGCCCGTGAGATGCATCACGTTTTTACATAATGCATATACTTCATAATGGTCAAAGTAGTGAAAGCCAATGGATTCAAAAAATACATTATGTGTGAATACAATGAACTAAAATGAACTGTCGAAATGATGATAAAAAATTAACTTTCATTTTAAAATAATAGAGAGTTTTTGCATACCGTACGTTAGTTACCGTAGGACGTCCGTTAGCTTTTTCTCCCTAGCGCGCATGATCATAGGAAACTGCGCATGCGTATCTGTAATAATGTTTTCTATGAGCATGCGCGCTAGGGAGAAAAAGCTAACGGACGTCCTACGGTAACTAACGTACGGTATGCAAAAATTGCGATTACAAGACAGACTGGCGAGCTTACTGTTATAAATAATTAAATTATATTCTGCGAACTCATGATGAGTGGAGAAACACATATCGCACTCGTAAAATAAATATTTTTGAATGATTTCATTTCTTTTTAATTTCGCTTATATTTATATATAATGTTATAGATTTCTTTGCAATGCGCGTTTGGTATCGTCATTATTATAGTATCTGTGTTTACATGTACGCACAAAAATAATAACTCATCATGTTTCAGCTTTTCACTCCCAAAAAATGTCTACAGTGGGTCTAAATCTAATAGGGGGATATATAATTTTATAGGCGGCCCGCGGAGTGAGGATGCATTTACAAAGTGGGCCGCAAGATTATTTGGGTTGCCCCCTGCTTTAGATAAAATGTGACTAAAGTGGAAATTTCTCCTGGTGTTTATGTTGATGTTAATAATAGATTTGATTTAGAATTTAATAATAACTCAAAAGATACAGAGTGAAATGTGAGTATTCTCCTGCTATAAAACAACCAACTGAAAATGATTTTTGCTAAACAAGAGAGAAATGAGTATCCTCCGTGCTCGTTTTCGCTCAATGTTTATCGAAACAGACAGCTTTTATTTCAGTACAGCGTAAAGCTTATAAATCTGCTGAACTCGCCAGTTTGTGTGCAATTCGTAACGATCTTTCTGAAAAAGAGACGCGATATCAGATACTTTGACTAAACAGTAACGCTCATGTGTATTGTTTCTTGTCATTGAGTAGCTTGTCATGATTTGTTTTAACTATCGTATCGTTGCATAGTTGTTTTTAGTTTATTTTACTCTTTTCATAAATACAAAAAAATTTCAATTCAACGAATATTCAATATATTAATTTGTATTAATGTTTTTTTTTTGTCTCCTGGTTATAGACAGGTATGTACAAGCTGTAGATCTCAGAAAACGCGATCTGCTGATGTTAGAAGGTACGAATTTTCTACAGGTGATAAATTTATAATTATCTGCAACACTGACCCTTAGTTTCATAGGTAGTCTTCGAATAGCAAGAGTTTGTTATTAGCAGTTGATTTTAGTAGTTTTAAAACAGTGCTTCCCGGTCTTGACACTACGTGACGTTAAAATTAGCTTGATTTCAATGCCTAATGAAAAAATTCAACTGTATCGACAGGGAAATGTTTATTAGTTTTTCACCTATATTTGCGTTAAATCTAACTTGCACTCGCGCTTGTATTATTTTTTTTAGCTCCGTATAAATTGCAAATATTTAAACTTAATTATTTTTCAATTCCACTTATATTAAAATTATTTATCAATTGGTAATTATTATTATTATTATTATTTTGCATTATTTTTATTTTCTTTTGCATGATAAAATTATTGATTCATATTAACAGTTAATATTTTGCATATGAGATTGCAGCAAAGAAAATTTTTAAAAAATGCGATGATTAAAGATTTGTTAAGTCGCAATGGTATCATATAATGCATATAGATGTATTACATAATACACTTTTTCTTAATTTTAATTAATACATTTTATTAAATATTTTTATCAACATAAGTCAAGATAAACAAAGCAATGATGGATCATTTCTGTTTGTAATAAATACTGATGTTCATATTTATCTTTACATACCCAAAAATAATGATATTCAATGAAATATTCCAACAACGCGATCCACAACTCTGCCCAAAAAGTAAGACCAATTATTTATTTATTCTTTCAAATTTATTTCATCGCCTTCAAAGTCATCCCCTCCGGACACAATGCACTTGCGCCAACTTTTTTTTCCAATGCCCAATGCATGCTAAAAAGTCATATCGGCAGGGATGGCCTTCAAAGCGAGCGGCGATTCGCGCGCGAAGTTGGATCTCTTCAATCGGTTCAAACCGATGGCCGGAGTGGTCTTTTAAGTTTAGGGAATGGCGAGAAGTCGCACGGTGTCAATACGGTGGTTGAGGAACGATATGGGTTTCATGTTTGGGGAAAAAGTCACGGAGAATCAATGGAGAAAAAGCAGGCGCATTCAGTGTTTTCAGTATGGAGCAAACGAGATTGGACGCGTTTGAGGCCCAAAATGGAACGGACCGATCCTTTTGAAATTGCAACATCATCAGCAAGGTCTCTAATTGTAAATGTTTGCAAGCACCCAATCTTTATTTTTTGGACGTGAGCTTCGTCGGTTGAGGTGGGTGGGTCGAACAGAGCGCTCTTCGTCTTCTGCGCGTGCTCTGCCTTCTTTGAACTGTTTATACTACTTGCAAACATTTCTTTCCGTTGTAGAAATGCTCACCGAATGCCTTCTGCAACATTCTACACGTTTTCGCAAACAAAATTGAATGCAATTAAATTAATTCAGACAATTAAAAAATTTGCCAATTAATTCGATGACCAATTTATTTAGACATTTCAAAAATCGCCGGAATCCGTTTCAGCGTCTCACAAAGCCAAGCGTAACTCAAACACTAACGAATATTTAGATGTAAAATTTCACACAGATATCAAGGACAGTGCCAGCAACCTAAAAAAGAAACAAAAAAAAATGAAATTTCATAAGCCCCCCGGGAATTTTAAATTGAAAATGGGTCTTACGTTTTAAACACAGTAGTATGTTTACAGAGAATGTGTGAAAAACAAGCCTAATTAGCATTATCCAATCAAACGGTCTCTGATATTCAAATCTAGGTTTACGTCATCTGATGTTTTTTTTTCATTATATAGCTGGCAAACACTTAGACAGTTGTCTTGGATGCTTTAAGGCAAGGGCTGCACAGGCGTTACTCACTTTGCACTGTCCGGGATGTGCGTGTAGCCTGAAGATAAGCTACGGACGTGGAGTAACAATGTTCCTCACAAAGCTCTAAGATCCTATTAGACCGGGACCTACGATTTAAGGTGGATTCTGAACCACTCATGAACATCCATGGCACCGCCGGGATTCGAACCCGAAACCTGTGGTACCCAGCGCCAGAGCACTAGCCACTCGGCCATCAGGCCCTTTAAAATTATTTTTGAAGTTGTAACTTATTCAGAATTAGCATTATCGGTTTTTTTTCTAATACATCTGGCAAATACTTAGACAGTTGTCTTTTATGCTACAATTTATCTTTACATACCGAAAAATAATGCCAAAACTAATGAAATATGCCATCAATGTAATCCCTGTTTACAGAGAATGTGTGGAAAACAAGACTAAATAGCATTATCCAATCAAACTGTTTCTGATATTCAAATCTAGGCTTATGTTGTCATGTGTGGTTGAATCGAGAGCTTTTCGGAAAGTGAATTTCTGCAACACGGCGTTTAATTGAAATGTGAGAGGACTGAAATCGGTTTGTTATGACTGCAAAATGCCATCTGGGAGAATCCGAAGTGGTGAAACTAATCGATACACGACAAACGGGCCGTTTTACAAACAATTACGGAAGAACGCAGATGTCCAAATATTTCGAGGCAGACAGTCTCTACGTCATTGGCGACAATTTCAAAACAACGGAACTGTTGTAAGAATGCCTAGAAAAGGTCGTAAACGAATGACAACTTCTTCTGAAAAGGGATATCTGGCAATGACTGTTAGTTGGGGTCTGATGGCCGAGTGGCTAGTGCTCTGGCGCTCGGTTCCACAGGTATTGGCTTCGAATCCCGGCGGTAACACGAATGCTTGTAATGGTTCGGAACCAGTTTTAAGCCGTAGGTCTCTGTCTCATGTGACCAGGACCTACGGCTACTTTTGCTTTTGCTTGAAGTGTTTTGTAGTATGGGTTGGGTTAGGATTTTAAACATTTGTGTTTCCAATGGCTATTAGTACTGGTAGTGCGTTGATCCATTCCTTCTTCTTGAAATTTCACATTTATCACTTTTGGCATTTTTCCGTGCTTATGGAGCTGTATAATGCTTCTTATTGTATTTGGAATACTTCATTTGTTCATTTATGCCCAGAATTTTCAAACTTTGACATATTCTTTTTGGTATTGTATGCGATAACGTTTCTTATTTAATTGGAATACTTCATTCTTCATTTACGACTACATTTATGTTTCTTTTGTATATATCTTTTAGAGATTCTTGAAGAATTCGTTCTTCATGGAGTTCTTGATCTCTTCAACATTCTATATATTCATGCGGCTATTTGAATTTGGGTAATTCTTGTAGTATTCCGATCCATTGCTTCCTATATCTCAATGTGCATTATTAAACATTTGCCTATTTCCAAGTTTATTCATCCGTTCTCGAATGTTCACACATGATAAGTTGAAATTTGCCGAGAAGATATCAGTTTTTATATTCATTTTTCTGTATTTTGCATAGTGTTTTGGCTTCAAAATAGTTAAAAGGGCTTATAATAAGTAAACAACTAAAATGAACGCGATGAAGTACGAGAAGAACGGTCATCAGAAAAGGCGAATCCTTCTCCGGTATGGCCCGAAATAGCCAGGCGATGAGGGATTCAGAGCAGACTGGATCCAAACAAGTCGGAGAATCCACTGAAGATATCGGTCAAAGAAAATGCTAAGACGGATATCCCATCCGCCTATGCTACGCGAAACCCTAACTTATTTTTGAAGGTTGTTAAAATCATAAAAAAAATTTTGTATGTGTTTTCGTCTACGTAAACTGTTTTTTTCTTGCGTAAACATGCTATAAAAACAGTTTCAAAATTGATCTAATTGTCAAGAAACGGTTTTGTTTTACTTACACTTTTCTTTAAAACACCTAAAATATTACTTGAGTCACGATTTTTATTTTTAACTCCAATGTTTTGTATGAATTATCAGTTACAGTTACGTCAACAACTTCCAGTATGGAATTTTTAAATCATAAGCAATAAAGGCTATTTTACAAGCATTGGAAGTGATTATTTTGTGAAAACTGAATGAAAAAATTTGTCAAAAAAACAGAAAATGATTCTGAAAAAAATTACTCTAAATATGATTAAAAATAGAAGAAGAGAAAAAGTCAGGTCGACTTCTATACGAACTTCAGCCACTCTTGGATTATACGCGCATCGGCTTCTATTCGGATACATCATCATCATGATTCGCTCAACAGCCCCATGGTGGGCCAAGGCAGTATCTCTACTGGAAGATTTCGAAACATGAGATGTCTTCTTTTCTACGGAGTAAGGTTTGTCAGCCCTACGCCCACCGCTCTGCAGTCATGCGAGACTGAAATCTACAGTTTTAAAGTGGATTCCGAACCCCGACAAACATCCATGGCACCGCCGGGACTCGAACCCAAAACCTGTGGTACCGAGTGCCAGAGCGTAAGCCACTCGGTCATTCATGTTCAGATATATAAGACAATTATATTCTTTAATAACTGTTTCCATCATGGACTTTTGAACTTTTTTTTTACCGGAAATTTTACCGACTCAACTTCGTGTTTTGATAAAAATTGTACTGGTAGCTTTGCGTTGGAGAAGCGCTATCTGGTAGGAGGGGTTGAGGGGAAAGGGGGGGACAGTTATCGAGAACAGACAGATGTTCTTCAGAGCAAAACAAAGCGCCAAGGCCGTTTCGGAGAACTCGGTAGAAGCACTTTCTAGTGTTGGAAAAATACAATTCATTGTTATTGAGAGAAGTACTTTCCTCCAGTTCTCCCGAAAATCATACAATCACGTCCATTTGGGATTCATTGAGGATTATTTAAATTTTAGCTAGGTCAATGGTGAAACGACTTTTTGCCTTTAAAAATATTTTTTTAGTGGTATACTTTAATAACTGTATACTATTGTGTCCAAAAAAATAAGAACAATTTTCAATTTAAAACTTCCGAGGTTAACGGAATTTCAATTTTTTTTTCTTTTTTTAGGTTGCTGGCACTGTCCTTGACATTAGTGTGAAATTGGACGTCAAAATATTCATTAGTGTTTGGCTTGGCTTTGCGAGACGCTCAAACGGATTCCGGCGATTTTTGAAATGTCTCAATTCATTGAGCAAAAACTTGCATTCCTATAGAAGTTGTAGAAGTTAGTTGTAGGATAGTTGCATTCCTATAACGGAAAGAAATGCTTAAAAGTGGTATAAACAGTTCAAAGAAGGCAGAGAACGCATTGTAACTGAAGAACTCTTTGATCGACCACCAACCACAACCGACGAAGTTCACGTCCAAAAAACGTGGGTGCTTCCAAACCGTCGATTTACAACTAGAGATCTTGCTGAAGATGTTGGAATTTCAAAAGTATCGGCCAATTCCATTTTCAGCCTCAATGGCGTCAAATCTCGATGGGTACCGAAAACACTGAATGCTGACTGAAACTGAAACACTGAATTTTTCCGGGCATTTCAAGTTCCATTCGATGAAAACCATTCGATTGGAGCTTATGGAAATGGCTTATGTAAGCCATTTAAATAACTGAAATATAAAGCCGTATAAATTTAAACGGCTTGATGGCCGGTTTGTAGTGGTTCGGAATCCACTTTAAACCGTATACGGACTACTATGGCTGTTTCTAATAGCCGAATGGCTAGCGCTCTGGCTCTCGGTACCTCAGGTATCGGGTTCGAATCCCGGCGGTGCCATGGATGTTTGTAGTGGTTCGGATTCCACTTAGAAACCGTAGGTCCCAGACTGATATGATCGTGGATCGTCACGACCAATCAGACTTCTTCTCACCCACATCCTTCCCAAACTGTATAGGGGCAACTCAGCTCTAGCCACAGTGGTGTGATGTAGTAGTAATAGTGTTAGTCTAATATGGGTGTAGATCGTTGGGCTGAAAACTCTAACCCGTTCAAAAAAACATCTCTCGTCTCGAAGTCTACAGACGGTCTAGGTCCACCACGGAGCTGTTGCGCCTATGACGATGCAATTTGTAAAAAATACTTCTGCAATTTGTTCCAGAAAGAACTAAACGCATTTACTGTTATCGACAGTTTCATATTAAGAAGTTTTAAAATCATATGATGAACTAAAAAAAGAATGCGAGTTTTCAGATATCAAACAAGCCATTTGTTTTGATGAATTTTAATCAAAACAAAATATCAGTTACCATTAAGTATTCAAATCTCGAACAAAGAAAAAATTGGTAGAAGAAATGCATACTATCGAAAGTGAACTGAATTTTGATAATAGGATTACTTAGGATCCTCATTCTAAAATAATATCCTGTAAAAAAGACAACTCAAAAGCGTTAATAATTTGCTTCTGCCTGTGACGGATTTATAATTACGGATTACAGTGACAGATTATTAATAATAATAATACGAATAGTGAGGTACTGAATTTATTTATTTATTACTGTAATTATTAATTTATTATTACAGTAATATATATATATATTGGTATAACAGGTAAACATACAGTTTAGAATAAATAGCTTTTAATTAAGAAACAAATCCTATCTATGTAATGAATCGTATATCATATTTGTTTCTTGCTTTTATTCGTGCGTTTCCTCATACTTGGACTTCTTGAACTCATTGTGTTTCGATGCTTCATAATGCAAGTGCATTGCGTTATAATAGAGTGTGTTATAACTCTCTAATGATGAACAAGCAAACGGTACATTTAGATTTTTTAAGAAAAATTTATGAAAAATGGAACGTCAATAGATAAATACTAAACTTAACGAATTTTTTTTTTCATACCTATTTGTTAGATATTTTACTTACTACTACTACTACTACTTACTTACTGCTTGCACGGTTAATTATTTAAAAAAATAATTCTATCCTTTAAATAGTGACATCTTGGGGTTGTCAAAGCAAGAAAAGAAGCATTCAAATTCGGTCTGACACAGTCGATAAAAAGCAAAATCGATTTCAAATTTTTGCCGCCTCGAAAAGTTTGGCGCCCTTAAAAATTTGCCGCCCTAGGCCGGGCCTAAGCCTACATCCGTCACTGGCCTCTGCCCTATAAACAATTTATATAAATAATATCACTCTTCTGAGGGCAACCGCTATCCCCGCCCAATGGTCTGCCTTAGGTCCGGCAATACGGGCGTTTGTCGCTTGGGTCTACCGCTGAACATATAGTGAAGTAGCTCGCTGCGTCTTTACGTTTTACTAGCTTCCATGTTATGGGACAGGTTATTGCATGTATGAATAAGTAGAAATAACTATATTTTCCTTTTTATCGTGCCGCACTCATACACAGTTTAATCATACATTTCTTACATTTAATTTCTTTAAAATTAAATGCGAAAACATTTTATAGTCATTTTCTTTTTGCGCAAGTTATATTAGTTGGTGTAGATAAGGTTTATATATATAACGGTAGGGTTTTTTTTTTCAATTCCTTCTATTAGCTCACACTCACCCTCTATATATCTTGTTCACATTTTCAATCGTTCATAAAGTACTTTTCATTCATCCACTCGAAGTTCGAATACATTTTTTTTGATTTCTAGTGGATGACACTGGATGCTAACACAGTTTTTTTGAAATATTCATTCAGTAATTAAATTTAATTAATTAATTTTAGCTCTTTTTAGATTCAAGTTGCATATTTGTACCAATAGATGGCGCCAGATAAACTGAAAAAAACGAATGACAATTATTTATAAAGGACTTTCTGCAATAAAGTGTAAAAAAAGTAGGAATTGACTTTAAAAGTTTTTTTTTTTTTTTTGTGGTGTAGAAACGAGTTGCAATTTAAAGTCCGAAGGAGCTTATTTAGCAAATCTGTGAAATGTAAATTGTTTGCTAAAGTCAATCAACGTTGAATCCTGTTTGATGGTAAATTTATATAAATATCTACCTAAAGGATATTCTGCTTAAAAATAAAGGGTATTTTTAATTAAAAAATTTTTTTTTCATTTTCAAAATTTAATAATAACGATAATATTTATATTTACTCGACATTTTCAATGTCTGCCAAACCTCGAGGAAAATTCAAAAATATAGTTTGCGCAATTGAAAACAAGGTTACCTTACTCTTATGAAATGTTTATAAACATAGTACCACATTTTGCGCATGATCGCCAATTTGGCGAAATGGCGAAACGGGAAGGTTTAAAATATATATGTTTCTAGCGTTCTTCAACTTCGTACGGATATTTAATAAATCAAGATGATATAACAGCTTGAACGGAATTTAAATACTATGGAACTCAACATTCTGATTCTATTATTTAAATGACAGCTATGAAATTTTGATAAAAGTATAAAACTTAATTTTTAGTTAGCTGTTGAACTTGGTTAATTGAGGTTGAGGAACTTGGTTATACCATAAGCAAGACCTGCACCGCCGTTACTCACTGAGCACTACCCAGGGGGCACGTGTAGCTTGAAGATAGGCTACGGATGCGAGTCACATTACAACCCGTAACGTTCTACGATCATATTAGACCAGAACCTACGGTTTAAAGTGAATTCCGAACCATTGCAAACATGCATGGCACCACCGGGACTCGAACCTGAAACCTATGGCACCAAGCGCTAGCCACTCGGCCATTAGGCCCCTGCCAGAAAGAAATAAAGAGCAAGAAATTATATACATTTTGATCCCCATTCAAAAGGATTTGAGAAAAAATCTCCTTTATGCAGCAAATTTCGATACCTCTGAAATTAAATACACAGCTAAGAAAGCATAAGATAAAAATTCAAGTTATCCATATCTGGTTTTAAACCGTAAACTGAACCCACTAGAATCAGATGTAATGTTTTGACTAGATTTGGTTTGGTTTGTCGCTCTACGGTCATTTTGTGCACACTCTACGCCAGAGATGGGCAAACTTTTTCTGTCGCGGGCCAAAAATCGGGAAAAAAAAAGTTTGGCCTGCCAAGATAAGTTTTTCCAAAATTTTAGAAACACTATGCAAGTATTACAATTTAAATATGTTAATGAGATGAACGAAATTGCGATTTCATTTTAAAAAGTTTCTTATAGTGAGGTTCGAAGTGAGATGTACCGATTCTAAGGAACGAGGCCAAATGCTCATCTGTCAGTCTACTTCTGAAATAATTCTTTCCGAGGTTCATAGTTGAAAACACTTGTTCACATACATAAGATGAAGCAAACATAGCACTGATTTTCTGGGCGTCAGATATTAAATTTGCGAAACTTACTTTCGATAATGATTTGTAAAACTCTAATTCAATAATAAAACGTTAATTCAACCTGCAAATCTGACCTCATTGCTTCACAATTGACGTTGAAAGGCATGGTGAAAATATCCAATTCTGTCTGAATGGCACTGAAATCTTGAAATCAACTCAAAATGCAGTTTTTTCGAGCCATCTTCATAATTCTTAAGCTTCTCTTCATTTACTGAGGGTATTGAATTTAACCTCGGGAAATGAGATAAAAATAATAATATCAAAAATTATAATTTTTTTAATAAAAAAAAATAATATTTAATCAAAGTAGAAAAGGAGATCGATGTATAATACATATTTCTTTTAATTTTCCTCGGACTGGCATATTAAAATAATATCCACGGACAGGATAGAATATTCCGGCGGGCTAGAGTTGGCCCGCGGACCGTAGTTTGCCCATCCCTGCTCTAGGCTAAATAGATCGGCACCTACAGTTTAGCGTGGATTCCGTTGTTTTGTCTAGCAGCAGACATTTCAATTAATGTGTTTGCGAATTGTACTCATTATTGCGAAATTTATGTAGAATTCTATATGCATATACACTGAAGTGACAAAAGTCATGGGATACCTCTTAATATCGTGTCGACCCTCCTTTCGCCCGGCGAAGTGCAGCAACTCGACGTGGCATGCACTCAACAAGTCGTTGGAAGTCTTCTGCAGGAATATTGAGCCATGCTGTCTCGATAGACGTCCATAATTGTGAAAGCGTTGATGGTGCCGGATTTTGGGCACGAACAGACCTCTCGATGATGTCCCATAAATGCTCGATGGGATTCATGTCGGGCGATCTAGGTGGCCAGATCATTCGTTGAAATTGTCCAGAATGTTCTTCAAACCAATCGCGAACAGTTGTGGCCCGGTGACATGGCGCATTGTCATCCATAAAAATCCCATTGTTGTTTGGGTACATGAAGTCCATGAATGGCTGCAAGTGATCTCCATAAGTATTTCCCGTCAATGTTCGGTCCAGTCGCACCAGAGGACCAAGTCCATGCCATGAAAAAACAGCCCACACCATTACGGAGCCACCACCAGCTTGAACAGTGCCTTGCTGACAGTTTGGGTCCATGCCTTCGTGGAGTCTGCGCCACACTCGAACCCTACCAACTGAAATCGTGACTCATCGGACCAGACCACGGTTTTCCATTCATCTAGCGACCAACCGATATGCTCACGTGCCCAAGAGAGTCGCTGCAAGCGATGTCGTTCTGTCAGTAAAGGCACTCGAGTCGGTCTTCTGCTGGAATAGCCCAAGAAAGCCAAATTTCTCCGCACAGTTCTAACAGACAAGTCCCTTGTACGTCCCACATTGATTTCTGCGGTTATTTGATGCAGTGTTGCTTGTCTGTTAGAATTTACGACTCTTTGCAGACGTCGCCGGTCTCGGTCGTTAAGTGCAGGCGGTCGACCACTGCGCTGTCCATGGTGGGATGTTATGCCTGAAATTTCATACTCTCGGCACACTCTTGACACAGTGGATCTGGGAATGTTGAATTCCCTAACGATTTCCGAAATGGCATGACCCATGCGTCTAGCTCCAACTAACATTCCGCGTTCAAAGTCTGTTAATTCTCGTCCTGCGGTCATCATCACGTCAAAACCTCTTCACATGAATAACTTGAACAGAAATGAAAGCTCTACGAAAGCACTGCGCATTAATACCTGTTCTACGCGATGCTACTGCCATCTGAAAATTTGCATATTGCTATCCCATGACTTTTGTCACTTCAGTGTATATGCATTTCAGAGATTTGCTAAATATAAGCTTCGGACTTTAATTATAACCCGTTTCCACATCTACTAAAATAATTTGTGCATAAAGAAAAAGAAAATGACTACTTGATGATTTTACTATTAAAAACTCTTTATGGAGCATTTCTGCAATTATTTAAATAATTAAAAAAAACTGTTATTCTAGCTGCCGATATATAGACCAGGGATGGGCAAACTTTTTCGGTCGCTGGCCAAAAATCGAAAAAAAAAAATTTTTGCGGGCCAAAATGAATGTTTCTAAAATTTTAAAAACACTATACAAGTATTACAGTTTAAATATGTTCATGAGACGAATGAAATTGAGGTTAAAAGTTCCTTCTATTGAGGTTCGAAATGATTCTAAGGAACGAGGCTAAATGCTCATCTGTCAGTCTACTTCTGAAATAATTCTTTCTAAGGTTCATGGTCGAAAACACTTGTTCACGTATATAAGATGAAGCAAACACAGCACTGATTTTCTGTTTGTGAGTTATTAAATTTGGGAAACTTACTTTCGATAATGATTTGTAAAACACCAACTTTGGCATATTTAAGAGACAACTGCTTGGGATGATTGCAAGTTAGATTTGGTAAAAATATCCAATTCTGTTTGAATGGCACTGAAATCTTGAAATCTACGTTCGAACACAAAATGCACTTTTTTTCAAGCCATCTTCCTAATTTCTAAGCTTCTCTTCATTTACTGAAGGTATTGAGTTTAACCTCTGGAAATGAGACAAGTCGTTCTTAGCTAGCTGCCCAGCAAACAGGTTAAGTTATAGTTCAAAAGTCGATTTATGTTTTGTAGAACCAAAATAGAGAAAGTAAAAACATCACCAGCCCTTTGAAAAAAAGGAAGAAAAAAAAATAATATTTCATCAAAGTAGAAATGGAGATGGATATATAATATATAAATATATATTTCTTTTAATTTGTCTCGCACCGGCAAATTAAAATTCTATCCGCGGGCCGGATAGTACCTTCCGGCGGACCCGGGTTGGCCCGCGGGCCGTAGTTGGCCCATTCCTTGCTCTAGGCTAATTAGACCGGCACCTACAGTTTAGCGTGGATTCCGAACCATTCACAAGCATCCCAGCCAACTGTCCTTCAGGTCGTTGTTTTGTCTAGCAGCAGACATTTCAATTAAAACAGTGTTTATGAATTGTACTCATTATTGTGAAATTTATGCAGAATTTTAGCAAATAGGATTCGACGTTGTTTGACTTTAGCAAACAATACCCATTTTAGAGATTTGCTAAATGCAAGCTTCGGACTTTAATTAGAACCCGTTTCTACATCAACAAAAAAAATGTACGAAAAGAAATAAAAATTTTAAAAAAGAAGAAAATTGCTATGAAACTGCGCCAGTGCTTGAAAGAACAGACATTCAGTTCAAAATGAAAATTTTGAAAATGTTTTGTAGTGAAAAGTTTTCAAACAACACGCAGAGTAACATTACCCACGCATCACTCTTCGATTCTATGAGACCGGGACCTGCGGCTTAAAGTGGATTCCGAACCACTAACCAACAATCATGGCACCGCCGGGACGGCGCAACAATGGGCATGGCTCAGTGGTAACGTGCGCCGCTTTTGAGTATTAGGGCTGAGCTCAAGAAACATCTTGTCTCTTGCAGTTACAATCACCTGTCGATCTTCTCTATTTTTGAAACAGTGTCTACAATAAAGCCGCCAGCGGATGGAACCCTCAGCCCTAATGCTCAAAAGCGGCGCACGTTGCCACTGAGCCATGCCCTTGGTTGCGCCATTGAAGAAGGCGAGTTGCTGAAGCTTGGGTTTTTGTCCCGGTTCCCAATATCTCGAGTTGCTTGATTTTGCTTAAAAAAATATAAAAACCTCAAGGTCAAGGACATTGAGAAATAGATACATTTTTTTTCTTTCTAATGCAGCTGGCAAACACAGATAGCTTGGTCTTCGGATGCCTTAAGGCAAGTGCTGCAGAGACGTACTCACTTCGCATTACCCAGGGGACGCGTGTAACTTGAAGATAAGCCACGGACGCGGAGTAACAATGCCCCCGCAACGCTCTACGATCCTATTAGACCGGGACCTACTTTTTAAAGTGGATTCCGAACCACTACAAACAACCATGGCACCGCCGGAACTCGAACCCGAAACCTGTAGTACCGAGCGCCAGAGCGCTAGCCACTCGGCCATGCAGGCCCAGAAATAGATACATATAATAGTTATTTTACGGAAAAAAAATATACATTTAGGCTATTTCTAGATGTATCGGAACAAATTCATTTGACTGAACATCTTCCGAAAATCTTGAATGTTTTCTACGCCAGTTGTCAGTTTGCTTTCAATTAAAATTTTAATCTCGTAGTCACGGTGCTACTTTCAACTACTTTTTTTTATCTTGGTTCTACTCAGTACTGCTTTCTTTCACACCATTCGTGCTGATAAAAGTAACGCTAGCTATGATCGCTGAATGCATTTTAATTCAGGCAGAGTACAATGTCTGACTGAAACGGAATTTTAAGATTGGCTTAAAACCACCGAGATTCAAGTTACTGTAAGCGTCCAAAACGTAAAGTGACCGTCCAAAACGCAAGTAATTCTAAACGTACCAAAACGCGATTTTCTGAAGTATGAAATAACTTTTAAAATATCTAATAATATATATATATTAGTACAGGGTGATTATAATTAAATTCCTCTCTTTCAAAATGCTGTAGAAAAAAAGAAAAGAAACACTCGTCACTTGAAGAAGGGGGGCAACGGTAAGACATCCAAAAGAAAGTTCCTTGTTTTGGATTTGGTCCTCCGGGACTCTCAACTGTTTTTAGACTTTTTCGGATTCATGGGAATTGTCTATCCCTGCTAGACAGTTCCAAGATTAGTAACAACAACAACAACAAAAAAAGTTCCACCTTTTAAACCGTAGGTCCCGTCTAACAGGATCGTAGAGCGTTACTGGGGTAGTGTGACTCCGCGTCCACAGCCTATCTTCAAGCTACACGCATCTCCTGGGTAGTGCTAAGTGAGTAACGTCTGTGCAGCGCTTGCCTTAAGGCATCCAAGACAACTGTCTAAGTGTTTGCCAGCTGCATTAGAACAAAAAAAATAATTTTTAGGCGGCCCGCGGAGTTAGCATGCATTTCCAAAGAGGCCCGCAAGAACATTTGGGTAGGCCACCTCTGTACTAAGATATTAAGAAAATTAAGAGATTCACTGTTTCATATCCTTCACGACTTTTACGAATCTACTAACTATCTTTTACGGCCATCCTCTAAAAGATAGTTAAGATCTCATCTTGAAAGGACCTTATCTTTTGTTTTGTCCACCAAGCTGTTTTACTGCATCTTTACTACATCGTTCTAATATCTTCCGACATTGCATAACGTTTGTAATGAGTGCAAGTCGAACCGGAAAGTGAACGGATCAGGCATTAAAGAGATGAGATTCGAATACGAATTAGTGTCAAGGTTAAACGAGTCGTTCTCTTTTTCAAGGCCACCTTAGTTATCTAACAGCGAGCAGCAAAAACATGATTTATTCGTCATATTTTAAAACTTCCTCGTTTTGCAAATGATCTCACAGTAAAAATATTCATTAAAAGCATTTTTAATCAACATACTAAGCTACTGAATTCGTTTTCACAACATAAAAATTCTGTTTTAATCATTTTATATACTATTTTTTTAGTGTTTATACTTAAAGTTTTGTTATTGATTTTTGGATGTGTTGTTTATTAATTTTTTTGTTATTTGTGTATATGTACGAATGTTTGCTAACTAGATATTTAATTCTTACAGGAAAACTTTTTGGGATGGATGCATGGCATTGAAATACCCATTACCTATAGTGGGCAGTTTCAATTTCACTGCGAAGCAATAGTTACGAAACTCTCGTAAACTGCTTATGTTTAATTAACAGTCGTGGTTCAGTTTCATGTATAGTGTTGTTCTAATGCAGCTGACCATACAGAGACAGTTAAATCTTTATGCCATTAGCAAGGGCTGCACTGATGTTACTCATTGAGCAATACCTAGACCACGTGTAGCTTGAAGATAGGCCACGGAAGCGTGTCTCACTACCCCCACGATGCTCTACGATCAAGACCGGATTTTCCTATAGGTTAACTAGGCTTCAGCCTAGGGCCTCAAGATCAAGAGGGGCCTACATTCAAATTGTTAGCAAAATTGTACCACAGTTTTTGTAAAGATGAGTACCCTCACAACATATTTCATTTAACATATTGATATGCATCACAGTAATGATATATTTTATTATTATCTCTCATGTAATTTACACACTTAAAAATGGGAGGTGAAAGGGCCTCATAAGGGGAATAGCCTAGGGCCTCTTTTCGTCTAAATCCGGACCTGTCTACGATCCTATCAGATAGGGACCTAAGGTTTAAAGTGGATTCCTTACCAGTACAAACATCCAGGGCACAGCCGAGACTCGAACCCGAAACCTGTGGTACCGAGCGCCAGAGCGCTAGCCACTCGGCCACTAGGCCCCCTTGAAATGTGAGTGATTAGTAAGATTTATAAAGGATCGAGTTTCGGATTCGAGTCCCGGCGGTGCCGGAAGTGGTTCGGAATCCGCTTTAAACCGTGGGTCCCGGTCAAATACGACTGTAGAGCTTTACGGGGGTAGTAGTGTGACTCGCGTCCGTAGCCCATCTTCAAGCTACAAGTGCCTTCTGGGCAGTACTTTGTGAGTCACAGCGGTACAGACCTTGCTTGTGGCATAAAAGATAACTGTCTCTGTATTGCCAGCTGCACTATAAAGAAACTGATAGCTTTAGAAGAATTAAATTTAAATATTGTATTGAACTCATACATCTATAAAAGTATATTTTGCACAACGAATTATTGTTTTTACAAAAAGTAAATATTGCTAAGTGCCTCCTGGGTTGTGCTCAAGGAGTAACATCAGTGCAGCCCTTGCTTATGGCATGAAAAAGATAACTGTCTCTGTATTGCCAGCTGCACTATAAAGAAACTGATAGCTTTAGAAGAATTAAATTTAAATATTGTATTGAACTCATACATCTATAAAAGTATATTTTGCACAACGAATTATTGTTTTTACAAAAAGTAAATATTGCTAAGTGCCTCCTGGGTTGTGCTCAAGGAGTAACATCAGTGCAGCCCTTGCTTATGGCATGAAAAAAGATAACTGTCTCTGTATTGCCAGCTGCACTATAAAGAAACTAATAGCTTTAGAAGAATTAAATTTAAATATTGTATTGAACTCATACATCTATAAAAGTATATTTTGCACAACGAATTATTGTTTTTACAAAAGTAAATATTGCTAAGTGCCTCCTGGGTTGTGCTCAAGGAGTAACATCAGTGCAGCCCTTGCTTATGGCATGAAAAAGATAACTGTCTCTGTATTGCCAGCTGCACTATAAAGAAACTAATAGCTTTAGAAGAATTAAATTTAAATATTGTATTGAACTCATACATCTATAAAAGTATATTTTGCACAACAAATTATTGTTTTTACAAAAAGTAAATATTGCTAAGTGCCTCCTGGGTTGTGTTCAAGGAGTAACATCAGTGCAGCCCTTGCTTATGGCATGAAAAAGATAACTGCCTCTGTATTGCCAGCTGCACTATAAAGAAACTAATAGCTTTAGAAGAATTAAATTTAAATATTGTATTGAACTCATACATCTATAAAAGTATATTTTGCACAACAAATTATTGTTTTTACAAAAGTAAATATTGCTAAGTGCCTCCTGGGTTGTGCTCAAGGAGTAACATCAGTGCAGCCCTTGCTTATGGCATGAAAAAGATAACTGCCTCTGTATTGCCAGCTGCACTATAAAGAAACTGATAGCTTTAGAAGAATTAAATTTAAATATTGTATTGAACTCATACATCTATAAAAGTATATTTTGCACAACGAATTATTGTTTTTACAAAAAGTAAATATTGCTAAGTGCCTCCTGGGTTGTGTTCAAGGAGTAACATCAGTGCAGCCCTTGCTTATGGCATGAAAAATGCCTAAATGTCTAAATGTTTGAAATTTAATTGTTCTAATGCAGCTGGCAAAGTTCAATTCTACGGACGAAGCAATAGTTACGAAACTCTTATAAACTGCTTATTTTTAATTAACGGAAGTGGCACAGTTAGATGTATAATGTTGCTCTAATGCAGGTGGCAATACAGAGACAGTTAAATCTTTATGCCATCAGCAAGGGTTGCACCGCTCTTACTCATTCAGCACTACCCGGGGGGCACGTGCAGCTCTTTGAAGATAAGCTACAGGACGCGGAGTAACACTACCTTCGCAACGCTCGACGGTCGTATTAGACCAGGACCTACTGTTTGAAGTGGATTCCGAACCATTCAAAACATCCATGGCACCGCTGGGACTCGAACCCGAAACCCGTGGGACCAGCGCCAGAATGCTAACTACTGGCCATCAGGCTCCTTTGATGCATAATGTAAAGTCCTTTTTTAAAATTTCTTTTGTGTAAAAACAATCAAAAGATACAAAGTGAAAGATTAAAAATATCGCGACGTTAATGATAAGCTTGGAGAGGTATTGACATTAATGTGGCTAAACTAATCTGAGATTCAAGATCATTTTCTCTTGTGTTGTTTGCACTTATGCGCTTTGTTACAGACGGAAAATTGTCACACATGATTGGTAGAGAATAAATCCGCCTTGTCCAATTATCTTGGGTTTCAGTGCTATTGTCTTTATAATTCGCATTTCTTGCCGTTGTTTGCGTTTGTGTTGTAGGAATACACATGTTATTAAAACTTGTTTTTGATTTTCTGGAAGGTTCATGCACCAATGGTTGTTAAACCTTTTGAAGTTGGGTAGTATTTAAAAACCTACAATTAATTGTAGGTACAAAAGTCTGAAAAATCCGTTACTAAAGCCAAACAGTTTTATATCCAGATGACCAACTTCACAAACAACTACTTATTGACGGCGGAGTCTCAAAGACTGTAAAGTTTGCCGCTCCTAGTTTATCGGAAACCTTCTTTGGTGCATTACTGCTGTTTGATTTATGTGAAGAAACGAGAAAAATAGCAACCAGAAAGATTAGTGGTTTGACAAGAAAAAAAAAGATTATAGGTTGATAAAAGTAATAATTATTTTTATATGTGGGCGCATATTTCTCTGGAAAGTTGCCTGAATGTTCGAGTGGCTAGCGCTCTGACGCTCGGTGCCACAGGCTTCGGGTGTGAGTCCCGGCGGTGCCATGGATGTTTGTAGTGGATCGAAATCCACTTTAAACAGTAGGTCCTAGTTTAATAGGATCTTAGAGGGTTGCGGGAGTAGTGTGACTCCGCATCTGTAGCCTATTTTCAAAGTGCACGTGTTCCCCTGAGTAGTGTTAAGTAAATAACGGCGATGCGGCCCTTGCTTATGGCATGAAGATGAACTGTCTCTGTATAGCCAGCTGCATTAGAACAACAGTTTAATGTATAATTTAGTCATTTTTAAAAATTTGTTTTGTAAAAATAATCCAAACATACGAAGTGAAAGATTAAAACTATCGCCAAGTTAATGCATTTTGATAATAATTCGGAGCAACTAGGTTCTAGATAATTCTCTTGTGTTGTTCGTACTTATGCGCTCTGTTATTCCGTGAAACATTGTCACACTTGATTGATAGAGAATAAATCCGCCTTACACTATTGTCTTGGGTTTCGGTGTTATTGTCTTTATGATTCTCATTTCTTATCAATGTTTGTCTTTTTGTCTTGTAATACAAATGTTATTAAAACTCTTTTTTGCTTAGTCGTAAGGTCCAGTGGTTGTCAAACCTTTTGAAGTTGGGCAGAAATTAAAGCCTACAAATAACTGTAGGCTCTTCATGATCATCATTGGTGCTGCAAGGGAGGAAGGGCATCAAATTTTGGCATCAAAATTGCATCACATTTTTTTGCCATTCAACACGACTAGTTGCTGTTTGTTGCCGACGAAATAAATTTTAAACAAAACTCTTTCTCTAAATTTTGTTTATTGTTAACCTGTTTAAAAAAACCTTTTCTGGTTAAAAAGTTTTGCCCATCATCTTCAAGTTATTTGGCTAGCATTCTGGCCTTTGATATCACAGGCTTCAGTTTCGAATCCTTGCGGTGGCATGGATGTTTGTGAGGGGTTCGGAATCCACTTTAAATTGAAGGTCCTGGTCTAATTAGCCTAAAGCAAGCACGAAATGACCGTCAAACCAAACCCTGTCCATCGAATTCTCTTTATCTCAGTAACAATATGTAATTCTTCACAACAATCATATGTTTCTTTATTTGCTCTAATTCTCCATTTTCATATACTGCTCCAAAACTCTTTCTCTCCCATACTCTCAACAAAATTTCAACACACTTTCTCATAGTCCGCGTCTCAGAGCCATACAAAACAATTGGTCTGATAATAACTCTGTATACTAGAATTTTTAACTTTCTATTTAGGTAAGATGATCTTAACACGCATTTCTTAATACATTAATTAATAATAACTCTTAATTGTAGGCTCACTATATACAGTTTTTCGAGAAATAAGCATCCGACATTAAAGCATCACAGTTTTATATCGAGATAGCCAAGTCCACAAACAACTACTTATTGACGGCGGAGTCTGAGAGACTGTAATGGGTGCCGCTCCTAGCATCTCGGAAACCTTCTTTGGTGAATTATTACTGGGGGCCTGAATGGCCGAGTGTCTAGCGCTCGGTGCCATTGGTATCGGGTTCGAGTCCCGGATGTGCCATGGATGTTTGTAATGGTTCGGGAATCCCCTTTAAGCCGTAGGTCCCGGTTTTATATGACTGTAAGACTCTCCCCCACATCCTTCCCAAACTGTATAGGGGCAACTCAGATCTAGGCAAAGTGGTGTGGTGTAGTAGTATATTATTGCTGTTTGGTTTATGTGAAGAAAGAAAAAAAAAACAGCAACCAGAAAGATTAATTGTTTGACAAGAAAAAGAGGATAGGTTAACTGACAATTAACTGGCAATTATTCAATTCCTTCTATCAGTTCACACTCTCCCTATATATATCTTGTTAAAATTTCCAATCGTTCATAAAATAATTTTCCTTCATCCACTCCAGTTCAAATGCATTTTTTTTCGAACTTCTAGTGTATGACACAGGATGTGAATAAGTTCTTTCATATATTCATTCATTCATTAAATTTAATTTATTAATTTGAGTTTTTTTTTAGATTTAAGTTGCATGTATCTATCAATAGATGCCGCCAGTTAAACTTAAAAAAATGAATGAAAATTATTTATAAAGGACTTTCTGCAATAGAGTGAAAATAAGTAGGAATTGACTTAAAATTTTTTTATATATATTATTTACTTTTATATATGGGCACATATTTCGCTGGAATATCCTTTGAGAAGAAACCAAGCACACATCTTTAAACAAAATTCCTCGATACATTTCCTGCTACATTTTAAACTTTTCCAAACCTTTAAAACACAAGACATCTCAGACCTTTAAAACACAAATTGATTTTTTCTGAAACCCTTATGTTGCCTTAGTAACCCAAGAAGTAAACAGAATCAGTTATTGGAATATTGTTTTGCAGTGAAGCTAATTGCATAGCTAGTCTTTTTCAAACACATTAAGTTTCTAAACCATACCCAATACTATAACAATTTAATTACTTTTTTTTTATTAAAATTTCTATTATATAATTTTATTTTGCTTAAACGTCTTGTAATCTAAGAGCATGAGATCATAAACTAGAATCAAGAAAACCCTTTCAATTGAACATTTTCGACATTTCTGCTAAAATAAGAGAAAAAGTTGCAGCATTAGATATTTTTTGTATGCTATTAAGTCTCCTTTACCAAACATTCCCTGATATCGTATACCTTAAAGTATTGTGCATTCGTTTATATGATGAACCACCTTAGGAGGCCCTCCGTTTTGTATAAAACAAATAGGGCGGAAAAATGACGAGAATTATTTATGAAACGCAGAATTCTAATTTAAAGTCTATTAGATTATTTTAGATATACACACAGTCCAGGCACATTAATGTGACCCCCACCTACTTTAGACATCAACGTGAAATAACCCATCCCAAAAGGCAGATGGCAGCACATTGCAGTGGAGTGCATATAAAGAATGTCCTAGGGCATCGGAAAGCATTTCAATCGTTGGCGTAATACAGAAACGTAGCGGTGGTCAACTCTGCCAAAGGTGATTATTCTGGCTTTTGACAGGTGGTCACATATTTGCATATCACAGATTTGTGAAGATTAAATATAATCGGAAAAGAGGTGTTAATTGTTATACAAGAAAGAAGTTCATGTACAAGGATCAGCAAAGAATGCGAAATCTATCATATCACGTAACAAGGTTTTTTTTTTTTCAATTCCTTCCATTAGCTCACACTCTCCCTATCTATATCTTGTTCGCATTTTCAATCTTTAATACAATACTTTCTATTCATCCACTCCAGTTCAAATAAATTTTTTTAACTTGTAGTGGATGACACTGGATATTAATGCAGTTTTTTCAAATATTCATTCATTCTTTAAATTTAATTCATTCATTTTAGTTTTTTTTTTTTAGATTTAAGTTGCATATATCTACCCATAGAGGGCGCCCTATAAACTTAAAAAAATGAATGAAAATTATTTATAAAGGACTTTCTGCAATAGAATAAAAAAAAGAAGGAATTGACCTTAAATTTTTTTTTTTTTATATTACTTGTTTCTAATGATGTTTCATTAGCAAATTAATTACAATATTTCAACCGAAAAATTCTGAATTCAATATTAATGGATTAATATTAAGCTTAAATTTGTTCAAACTAATATTTCCCTTCTCAATTATATTAATTCAATAAGAATGATTTATGATATTTATGCATAATAAGTTTTAAACTGAATAAAAGTTAGTTTGGTCTAATTTAGATATGGGAGAGAATTTTCTTTTCTCTGTATAAGTAATAGAAGTAAGTTTATTTAGTAGAGAAAATGGCAATTTGAAAATAAAGAACATTAAAAATGAGAAACTTTTTTCCCCCTTCAAATGCAGCTGGCAAATAGACCGTGATCTTTTATGCCGTAAGGGCTGCACCGATGTTACTCACTTTGCACTATCCAGGAGGCGCGTGTAACTTGAAGATAAGCTACGGACGCGGAATAACACTACCCCCGCAACGCTCTACGATCCTATTAGGACAGGGACCTACGGTTTAAAATGGATTCCGAACCACTACAAACACCCATGGCAACGCCGGGATTTGAACCCGAAACCTGTGGTACAGAGCACCACAGCGCTAGCCACTCGGCCATCAAGCCCCAAATTGAGAAACTAAAATGTATACATTTGTGAGACTTCAGAAAGAAGTGTGTCTTGTAGAATGTGACCACTGTTCATATTTTCATTTTGGTTTCACAGGTCGTAAAGCTAATCATTTAATACATCTGTACGATACAGGCGTCTATGAAATAATCTAATGATATTTATGCAGAAAAAGAAATTCTTTAACTAACTACTTTATTATTTAATAAACACATAGTAACACAATACAAACGGCAACTAATAACTAAAAAGGTCTATTGTATGTATAGAATTTAGAAAAGTATATCTGCGCAACTCATGAAAATGTAAATACATTTCTTTACTATTTACGTATAATTTTATTTTGTTTTCCAACATTTAAACAATTGTAAGTAATAAGAAGCACATTTCGAAAATTCTTCATTAATTTTATTTTTTTAAATGTTAGCCCATTAAAGTATTACATTGTGGATTGTAGGTGGGATTTCATTTATCATTCATTATCACAAATAATTACAATTTAAATAAATAAATAAATTATTATTTATATATTTTATTATTCTTGAATATACATATCACAACTATACATAATAATCCATTAAATATTTAAAATGAATATTTTATTTTTTTATCATTCATAAAATGTAAAAGTGATAAATTATACCATTACCATGAAATATTTGCTGTTAAAAAAATATAAATGTTTTTTGGACAAGAACGTACAAAAAAAGTTCGAAAAGAATAATGAAAATGAAAAAAATGAAAAATGAGAATTAGGAAAATAAAAAATGAAACATGAAAACATTACAACTGAGTATTGAAAAATATTTTCTAATAATTTGATTTATCTTAAATAAAAGAGAACTTATGATTAAAACGATGACATTTTTAAATATTATTATCGTACATAGGTTTATTAAATTAAACAAACCTATGTACGATTTCAGCTTACTATACTGTATAGTTGCCCACAGCAGAATAACTAAACAACTACAAGCCCACTAGTATAACTCGCATAAAATCTGATTAAAAAAAAATTTCAATTATATATACATATTATTTTTAATTTACATCATTGTAAATGACAGTCCAACCATCTGTAGATATGCACAGTTGATTGTTGACAGCAGAGCAAACAAGAGCCTGCAACAACCAATGCAATGTACCAATACCCAAATGGAGATCAATGTGCACAAGCTAAGTGAAAGAGTGGAGAAACACATATCGCATATAAATATTTTTGAATGATTTCTTTTTTTTTTTATTTCGTTTATATATATATATATTTCATTTTCAGTGTAATATATATTTCTTTACAATGTGCGGTTAGTGTCATTATTATTAGAGTATCCATTTTTACATGTAAGAATAATAGCAAACTCAAAAATAATAACTCATTCTGTTTCAATGTTTCACTCCAAAAAAATGTCTACAGTGGGTCTCAATCTAATAGGGGATCTATAATTTGATATGCAATCCGCGGAGTTTCCAAAGTGGTCCGCAAGATCATTTGGCCGTCACTGATTTAGATAATAAGTTTTATAGATACCACGTGCTTATAACAAACCTAACAGTCAAAATAAAAAAAACCAAATAAAAAAAAAAACGAGGGAAAAAAAAAACAAAACAAAAAACCAATGATGAGTCAGTTTCTTGGAAACTTGAACGACTGTACTTTAATAAAATAGAAGAATTGAAAAATAAATTTTTATCTAAAAATAGTTTGTTTTTTTAAGTGGTCAGTCTATGAAACCCATTTTCGCGTCAATAAATAAAATTTTACTATCAATATGTCATCATTTATCGCTTTAGGATGTTCTTCCACTGCGATTCTTCTAAGAACTTGATGACTCACACAAGGCAACCCGTCATTTATTAAATCCCTTACCCGCCATTATTACCCCCCGTAATTTATTAAATCCCTTATACCAGGAAGTATAAGGGATTTAATAAACATTTAATTTGTACCCCTTATACCATCAAATTTTTTTTTTTATTATTGTAATAAATAACAATAATAAAAAAAAAATGTTTGATAATTTTTATAACAATTTTAATTCGGTAGTAATAAAATAATTTTAGAAGAATTAAAAAAATCACTTATCAATTTCAATTTATCATTATTTTATAACTTACTTAACATTATATATCCAAGCTCTGTTGATGAAAGGATCGCTCAGTTAGTTTCCGTAAAAAAAAATTAATTCTTAGACCAGGGGTGGCCAACCCGCAGTCCGCCGTGAACATTTTTCCGGATCGTGAGATTGATCACACTTTTACAAAATGTATTTATTTCAGAATGGCCAAAGGAGTGGAAACCAATGCATTAAAGAAAATACATTGTGTGTGCATCCCTCTATTCAAAAATGAACTGTCGAAAGGATGAAACAAAAATTAACTTTGATTTCAAAATAACAGTCTTGCGAACATAGGACATATATTCCCTGCTTTATGGATGCGTTTACAGTGATGAGTTCGCAGAACAATTAAATTATATTCGGCGAACTCATAATGCGCGCGCATCGATTTGCAAAAGCTGAGTCAAAGAGTGGCGAAAACATATCGCACTCGTCAAGTAAATATTTTTTAATCATTTCATTTTTTTGAATTTATATATATATATATATATATATTGTATTTCATTTTGAGTGTGATATATTTCTTTACAATGTCAGTTAAGTATCATTATACTCTATTATCTATGTTTACACGTAGTAACACAAAAATAATAACTCAACAATACTACAATAATAAGAAATTTTCCAATGTGAGAAATCTGACACAAAAAGTTCTGAGCGCTTTGGGTTCAACTTACACCTGCGAAGCGTTTTTTCCTAAAATGAAATGGACCCAACACAAAACACGCTCCAACATAACGAACGCAACACCCATTACAATGTGCCAATACCCAAATGGAGATCGATTTGTAAACACTAAGTGAAAGTGTGGAGAAACACATCTCGCACTCGTAAATTAAATATTTTTTAATGATTTCTTTTTTCTATTTCGTTTATATTTATATATTTCATTTCTAGTATTATATATATTTCTTTACAATGTGCGCTTAGTATCATAATTATTATAGTGTCTATGTTTACATGTAAGAACAATAGTAAACACAAAAGTAATAACTCATTCTGTTTCAATTGTTCACTCCTCAAAAAAATGTCTAGAGTGGGTCTACATCTAATAGACAGAAATATAATATTATGTGCAGCCCGCGCAGTTAGGATGCATTTCCAAAGTGGCCCGCAAGGTCATTTGAGTTGGCCACCCCTGCTTTAAAGTTAATATTCAACCGTCCAATTGCAGTAAAATTTATTGCACATAGATGTTGTTTTTAAATATTTAAAATCAAATCTTCTTTATCATGAGTTCATTACTTATTTCTTTCTTTACTTCTAATGAGGAATTAAACGGGTAACACCCATGATAATTAATTATCACATCATAATAGTCTTCCCTGAATAATTATTAGTTGAACATGCAGTGAATATGAAATCATATTTGTTAGTGTTTTAAAATTCATCTCTATTGTTTTTTTTTATGTAAGTGTTGACGGATATAGATCAGAGTGTCACGGAAAAGTGTCACTATTATTGTATTATCTCTGTTTGCATGTTATAATATTAGTAAACACGCTAATAATTATGTTTGAATTTTTCACACCAAAAAAAATGTCTATAGTGGGTCTAACTGTAATAGGGCGATATGTAATGTCCGCGGTGTTATAATGCATTTCCAAAGTGGTCCGCAAGATCATTTGGGTTAGCCACCCCTGGTCTAGGCACTACATTTTTGCGTCCATAAATAAAATTTTCCTATCGATTTATCATCTTTTATCGCTTTGTGACAGACGTAACCAGGATCCTTCCCAGAACTCGACGACTTGCACGACGGGAATTAAATACATGAATTAGAAACCGGATTGAATTGCGTCGTTTTCAATGCAACGCTCCCGACATAGCAATTAGGTGATATGATGAAACGATTAAAATATGCATGCTTCTCACGGTACAGTTTATCTAAATTGGTTAGGGTTGTTGGGTAGAAAACGGAAAATAAAAATGGCATCAATGCATGCCATTGTAGTAGAAGAATCGCACACTACGATTTCTTACGAATGCATTAAGGCAACATATGTTCACATTATTTAAACTTTATCCAAAAAGACTTATACGACGTTATTCGATACATAGACAATATGCATAAGTATTTGTTTATACTACTACTGTGTCCAAAAAGTAAGACCCATTTTCTATTTAAGATTCCAGGGGTTTATGGAATTTCAATTTTTCTTTCTTTTTCAGGCTGCTGGCACCGTCTTTGACATCTGTGTGAAATGTGACGTCAAAATATTCATGAATGTTTGAGTTACGCTTGGTTTTATGAGATGCTAAAACTGATTCCGGCGATTTTTGAACTGTCTGAATTCATTGAGCAAAGAACTTGCGTTCAATTTCGTTTGCGGAAACGTACAGAATGTTTCCAGAAGGCATTCGCTGAGCATTCCTGGATCGGAAAGAAATCCTTACAAGCGTTATAAAGCAGAGAACGCGTTGAAGACGAAGAGCTCTCGGGTCGACCACCAACCTCCACCGACGAAACTCCCGTCAAAAAATTTAAGATTAGGTGCTTGCACACCGACGACTCACTATTAGAGACCTTTCTGATGTTGTTGTAATGTCAAAAGAATCGGTCCATTCCGATTTTTGGGCCTCAAACGCGTCGGTAGCGAAAACTCTGAATGCGCCAGCTCACACTGCATGGATTTTTCGTGACTTTTTCGCCAAACATGAAACCCACATCGTTCCACAACCACCGTATTCCCACCGTGCGACTTATGGCTGTTCTTTAAACTCAAAAGATCATTCCGGGGACACCGTTTTGAGTCGATTGAAGAGATTCAACGTGAATCGGCGCGCGCTTTGAAGGCCATCCCTGCTGCTGACTTTTTAGCGTGCATTGAGGATTGGGAAAAAAAGTTGGCAAGAGTGCATTGTGTCCGGAGGGGACTCCTTTGAAGGCGACGAAATAAATTGGGAAGAATAAATAAAGAGTTTTTGAAAAAAAAATTGGTCTTAGTTTTGGGGCACAGTAGTATCCACGTTAAAGAGACTCAGTCGGAAAATCGGGGTGTCGTTTGGATTGGTTTATCGTTCTACAGTATTTTGTGCACACGTGGGCTGAACAGACCGGGACTTACAGTTAAAAATGGATTCCGAACACACTCATAAACATCCATGCCACCTCAGGATTCGAACCTGGAGCCTGTGGTACCAAAGGCCAGAGTGGTAGCCAATGGGCTATCAATGGACCAACGTTTTTTTATCGTCCGATATGTTTTCTTTTTAGCGCGCATGCTCATAGGAAATATTATTACAGATATGCATGCGCAATAGTGCAATGTTTCCTATGAGCATGCGCGCTAGGAAGAAAAAAATAACGGACGATAAAAAAACGTTATGCAAAAACTCTTTATTATTATCTTTAAATACTGTTTCCTCAAAAAGTATCATTTGAAATTTCTTTTTCAAAATATAACGGGATATAAACATTCAAATATGTTTCGTAGTATTTATTAAAGCATGGAATTTCAATTTAATTAATTGTGTATATATGACAAGAAAGAAATATAGAGAAATTTTCCAATTTGAGAAATCTGGCACAAAAAGTTGTTAGCTCTTTGGGTTCAACTTACATCTACGAATCGTTTTTTTTTTTTTTCTAAAATGAAATGGACCCAACACAAAACACGCTCCAACATAACGGACGCAACACCCATTACGATGCGCCAATACCCAAATGGAGATCGATTTGCAAAAGCTGAGTGAAAGGGTGGAGAAACAGATATCGTACTAGTAAAATAAAAAAAATGAAATCATTAAAAATTATTTATTTCATTTATACTTATACATTTTTTATACTTCATTTTCAGTGTTATATATTTCCTTACAATATCCATTTAGTATCATTCCTATCATTATATTATCTATGTTTACATGTAAGAATAATAGTCAACATGATATTATTAACTCATTGTGTTTCAACTTTTCACTCCCAAAAAATATCTGTAGTGGGTCTCAATCTAATAGGGGCATGCATAATTTTATAGGCAGTCCGCGGAGTTAACATGCATTTCCAAAGTGGCCCGCGAAATCATTTGGGTTGGCCACCCCTGGTCTATAACATGTGAGCAGATTTCGTATTTCTTTATGAAGTGCGATAAATTATCGTTTGTATCAACAATTAGCAAGCCAAGAATGAAATAATAATTGTTTTGTTCTGGTTCTTCCTTCTACTAGTTAAGGCGTAGATTTAAAGTTGTGCATTAGACTTGTAGGCTGAATAAGTTGCAAAACATCTTTGATTCAATAGCACCTTGTTATGTTATGAGTTCAGATGCATCACTAGTTCACTAGTTTGTAAGAAGGTGTGTCGCCCTTTTTAACTGTCTGCCATCACATGCGGTATACCGAGAATTTAATTTGGTTTGCCACTCTACGGTCATTTTGTGTTTGTGTTTTAGGCTCATTAGACCGAGATCTACAGTTTCACGTTGATTCCGAAACAACAACAAACATTCATGCCACCGCCAGGATTCGAAGCTGAAGCCTGTGGTACTAAAGGCCAGAGAGCTAGTCAATTGGCCATCAGGCCGCTGTATACTGAGAAGTTATAAGGCAGGAAAACGTGCAAAAACTATATAAAAACGGAAACTAGATTATGCTACGCAATTAATTAGCAATTCGCAATGTAGTTAAATGCTATATTGCATTGCGAATTGCAAATGGATCATTTTAGCGTACTTATTCTAAATTATAAAAGTTTTGCTCATTTTGGAATTAAATTTTGGGGTTTTTCTATAATGAAGTTAGTCTTTTAGAGATGGATTTCCTTTTTGTGATTTAGTTCATATATTTCTTAAAATATGTAAGCAAAAATAAGAATAATAACAAGATAACTTTTGTATGACAAAATACACAACTTATTTACATACTTATATTATGCACCATATTTATTCTCCAAATTTCCTATTTTGCAGAAATCTACAGATATCTTTTATTTTTAAAAAAAATATTAAAGATTTTAACAATTTCGATTTTTTAGAACTTCAACATTTATCATGCTGTATTTAAAAATTTATGAATCCCATTCACAAAACTGAGGTTCATACGCTGTAAAACATGAATAGAACAGTTGTTACATACGTAAAACATTTTTTTATAACTCTACAGTTGTATATTATTTAATTATATATTTAATAATCTAATCAACATATTATAGTTAATAATCTTGCAGGAAACTCAGAAAATCGCTTTGAAGGATTAAAAGACTCGTCAAATGGTCACTTTTGTCCAACGTTTATTTATTGTAGCTGTCATAGGGCCTGAATGGCCGAGTGGCTGGCGCTCGGTACCACAGGTTTCGGGTTCGAGTCCCGGAGGTGCCATGGATGTTTGTAGTGGTTCGGAATCCACTTTAAACCGTAGGTCCCGGTCCTAATAGGACCGTAGAGCGTTGCGGGGGCATTGTGACTCCGCGTCCGTATCTTCAAGCAACACGCGCCTCCCGAACAGTGCTAAGTGAGTAACGTCTGTGCAGCGCTTGCCTTAAGGCATCCAAGACGTCCATGTCTGTATGCCAGCTGCATTGGACAAAAAAAAAATTATAGCCGTCATTTTTGACCATTTTAAATACGGTTTGCTTTAAAATGTTTGTTACAATTTTGACTATTTTTTAATAATATTTTTTGAAAAATCGATTATTAATAGATGGTAAGATACTATTTCGTTTTAAAAATAATTGCCAAACAGAAATTCAAAATATTAAAAAATAGTTCTTGGACAATTAGATTTTCATTCCCGATTGAAAAACAATTTCTTCGCACTTATCAATTGAATTTTTGAGCCTTGAACATTTTTCCGGCCCGTAAGATGCATCACCCTTTTACAAAATATATTTATTTTATAATGGCCAAAGTAGTGAAAGCAGCTGCTTTTGAAAGTCGATTGAGTAATTTAGAGGTAGACAAACACAACAAAATTTGTGAAATATTTTCATCTTTCTTTCATGGTGAAATCGAGTCGGCCGCAGAATATTTCCAAATGGAACGGGTTGACTTACAATAAAACATTGAATTAAAACACATTTTTGAAGCATCAGAATCAAAAATAGATTTTTGTAAATGGAGATCGATTTGCAAAAGGATTATTATATTGTCTATGTTTACATGTAAGAAAAATAGTAAACACAAAAATAATAATTCATTATGCTTCAATTTTTCACACCAAAAAAAAAAATGTCTATAGTGTGTCTACATGTAATAGGGGGATATATAATTTTATATGCTGCCCGCGGAATTAGGATGCATTTCCAAAGTGGCTGGCGAGATCATGTGGGTTGGCCACCCCTGGTCTAGAGGCTGCGATTTTTTTTCTACCTTATAAATAGGATAGGACGACAATCATTAAATACCATAAGATGTTACTGTTACGCATAAGATGTTACGGTTACTCATTTTTAATACCAAACACATAGAATACAGGATCCCAAATTCATTTTAAAAAGAGAAATCTATTTTTAACTGAATCATTTTATCTGAAAAATTTACTTACAAAATATTCCCGCTTAATTCAATAAAAACTTACCAACGATCGATCTATAGACTATCGCTTTTGATTGCGAAGTGACAAAACCTCATAGTTCTTACATTCTTGTGAATTTCCTAATTTGCATTTAATATATTTATTTACATTGTATAATTTTTATTCATTTGTGATATTCATTTTTAGATCATTTGAGTTGGCCACCCCTGGTTTAATTCATCGTGTAAAATAAATTTCATTCTGCAATCAATAGAGTTTTTGTATTCCATTTACTTATTTTTATACTTAGTAAAAATAAAAATCGAATAGTATCCTTGCAAGGAGATTTGCTATTTCGCTTTTCAAAATTCCAATTGCATAAAAATAGCCTAGTATTTATTTGATTTAAAGTCTTAATTTTAAGTAATAGACTTTCTAGAGGAAAGTAAGTACTTTGTTTTATCCAGAAAATAGACTTAAAATTAAGTACATAGACTTCATAGAGTGAAATAAGTACTTGACTTCATCCGGAAAATAAACTTAATTTTAAGTTATATAGACTTTGTAAAAGAAAATATGTATTTTCATCCAGAAAATAGACAGTTTTAAGTAGATATTTTTCTTTATAAAGTCTATCTACTTAAAATAGACTTAAGAAAGAAAAGTAAATAGACGTAATTTATACTATTTATTATGATTTATTTTATCTTCTATTATTTATTTATTTTGACTTATTTTATCGTTTTATTTTATCTTATAAGATTTAATAATAAAAATAATAATAAATGTAAATTACTAAATAATTTAATTAATCTAAATTTATACTCTACTACGAAAATAGACTTAAGATAGACTTTATAAAGGAAAATATCTACTTAAAATTGTCTATTTTCTGGATGAAACTAAATACTTATTTTCCTCTATAATGTTCCAAGTACTTAATTTCATCCAGAAAATAGACTTGATGTTAATAAGTGCCATGTACAAATCTATTTTCACTTTCTAAGCTATTTAAAATTATTTGCTTTATAGATACACAAAAATTTAAAAAAATTAAATTAAATTAAAAAAAAACTTGAAAGAAGAAATATTTACTTGAAATATCCCACGTACAAAAAAAACCTTAAAATAAAATGCAGATTGCAACCCATTTTTCTGCCTATCCATTACTTCAGGAATTCACTTTCACATTAACATTAGACAGTGAGAATTATGCACTCGCAAATATATAATATATATATATTTGTATATATATATATACAAAAGTAAGATAAATGTCATAAATAAAGAATGAAGTTTTCCAAATTCTACAAGAAAAGTTGTCACATTCAATACCCAAAAGAATATAACAAAGTTTGAATATTCTAGGTATAAATGAAGAATGAAGTATACCTTTCTTAACTAATGGTAGAAAGAACCAAAGCAAATAAAAAAAAAAAAAAAAAAAAAAAAGCGAACCAAAATTTCACTCAAAAATGAGCAAAACTTTTATAATTTATGAATGGTACATTGTACAAATCTTTTTTCACATTTCACTTTTTTTTATTGATTTTTTCCATTCACAACAACAACAACAAAATGCCACTCGAAAATGGGAAAAACTTTTATAACTATGTACAAATCTATCTTCACTTTCGTTTATTAACTTTCTCCGTTCAAAAAAAAAAAAAAAAAAAAGAAGAAAATTCTTGAAAGAAGAAATATTGACTTAAAGTATCCTATGTATAAAAAAATTTAAAACAAAATGCAAATTGCAATCCGTTTTTCTATCTTCTATTATTTATTTATTTTATAGACACTACTATGAAAATAGATCTATCTATCTTCTATTATCTATAGACTCTATAGATCTGTCTAAATTCTATCTTCTATTATTTATTTATTTTGACTTATTTTATAGACACTACTAGGAAAATAAGTATTTAGTTTCATCCAGAAAATAGACAATTTTAAGTAGATATTTTCCTTTATAAAGTCTATCTACATAAAATTGTCTATTTTCTGGATGAAACTAAATACTTATTTTCCTCTATAAAGTTCTAAGTACTTAATTTCATACAGAAAATTGACTTGATGTTAATAAGTGCCTTTTACACGATGTAGAAATCTATTTTCACTTTCTAAGTTATTTAAATTTATTGGCTTTATAGATTCTGTGTACAAAAGAAAACCCTTCTTGAAATAAATATTGATTTGAAGTATCCACCGAATAAAAAAAAAAAACTTAAAAATAAAATGCAGATTGCAACCCGTGTTTCTGCCTATACAATTGCTTCAGGAATTCACTTCCACAGTAACATTAGACAGTGAGAATTATGCACTCACATATATATATATATATATATATACAAAAGTAAGATAAATGTCGTCGTAAATAAAGAATGAAGTTTTCCCAATTCTACAAGAAATTTTATTATATTGTTCAGTACCCAAAAGAATACATCAAAGTTTGAATATTCTAGGCATAAATGAAGAATGGAGCATTGCAAATAGAATAAGAAGCTCTATGCAGCTCAATAGGCAGGACAAAATGCCCAAAGTGAGAAATATTGACTTGAAGCATTCCCTGTATAAAAAAACCTTAAAAATAAAATGCAGATCGCAACCCGTTTCTCTGCCTATCCATTACTTCCGGAATTCCCTTTCCCATTAACATTGGCAGTGAGAGTGACTCGCATGCACTTGGGACTGCGTACATTGAACCGGGCATGCCGGACTCTAACAGTAGCGAAACGGACTTACCTCGGCGGGAGAGAGCTGCACGTCCGTGGAGAAGCGAAACCAGATATGAACTGATGCGCTCTCTACCTTCTGCTGAAGAAGTCTCCCCTACGGTTACAGTGACGAATCACTGCCGGCCGTGGACGCTTTCTCTTTGTTGTCGTTGTTTTTCTTTTGTCAACGACACTACACGTGTTGTCAAGGGATGGAATGCAGTAGATGTGTTAGAAAAAAAAAATCTTATCCAAAAATGAAATATTACTGTGCCCAAAAACTAAGACCAATTATTATTTTTTTAAAACCCAAGGAAACCAAAAGATATACCGTCACAGCTTTGAAGTAACCGCTTTACGGTAAATGGCATTACTTCATTGAGCCTGTCTTATTTATGTGGAGGGGAAATCATATCTAGAAGAATGCTTTCGATAATTCAACATGCCATTATTTTATTGAGACAATTGTTGTACTATCTACAATTGTCTTATTGCAATTCTATTATTGATTAATTGCATGTTGCACTATCGAATCCTGGAGAACAGGAATACGAGACTTACTACTGTGCCCAAAAAGTATTAGAGAGTTTTTGCATACCGTACGTTAGTTACCGTAGGACGTCCGTTAGCTTTTTCTCCCTAGCGCGCATACTCAGTTTCCTATGAGCATGCGCGCTAGGGAGAAAAAGCTAACGGACGTTCTACGGTAACTAACGTACGGTATGCAAAAACTCTCTATTATGTGCTACTGTGCCCATTATTTTTTTTCTATAAAAACTCTTTATTTATTCTTCCACATTTATTTCATCACCTTCAAAGTCATCCCCTCCGGACACACTGCCCTCATGCCAATGTTTTTTTTCAATCCTAACAATGCATGCTAAAAAGTCATCGGCAGGGATGGCCTTCAAAGCGCGCGCCGATTCACTTTGAATCATAGAATTGACCGATCCTTTTGAAATTCCAACATCATCAGCAAGTTCTCTAATTGTAAATCGACGGTTTGCAAATGTAGGAATGTATGACGGTTCCAAAGAAATAGAAAATTAATGCAAGCATCTCTTATCCTTTTAGTACTGGACCAGGGGTGGCCAACCCGCGGCCCGGCTTCAATATCTTTCTCGCCTGTGAGATGTATCACTTTTACAAAATCTATTCATTTTATAATGTCCAAAGTAATGAAGACCAACGTATTAAAAAACTACATTACATGTGGATCCCTCTATTCAAAAATGGACTGCCGAAACGATGAGAAAAAATGAACTTTGATTTTAAAATAATATTCTTGCCAATACAGACTGTGTCTGTTTTATAGATGAGTTTACGGTTATGAGTTCGCAGAATAATTCAATTATAGTCTACGAATTCATGAGACGCGCGCATCTTGGAACGTCTGATATAATAGGTTCTATGTTTCACTTTAAGTGACCTCAGTGACGCAGTGACCATCCCTAGATACGCACAGTTAATAGTTCATAGTAGAGCCAACCAGACTCTTAGTTGAAGTTATTAGCGCTTTGGGTTCAACTGACACCTACGAATCTTTTTTTTTTAATTCTAAAATGAAATGCACCCAATAAAAAACACGCTCCAACATAACGGAAGCAACACCCATTACGATGTGCCAATACCCAAATGGAGATCGATTTGCAAAAGCTAAATGAAAGAGTGGAGAAACACATATCGCACTAGTGAAATAAATATTTTTTTATGTCGTTTATATTTAGATATTTCTTATATTTCATTTTTTTGTGTTAAATATTTCATTACAATGTGCGTTAAGTGTCATTATTGTTCTATTCTCTATGTTTAAATGTCGGAATAATAGTAAACACAATAATAATAACTCAATGCATCAATTGTTCACTCCAAAAGAATGTCTACAGTGGGTCTAAATCTAATAGGGGGACATATCATTTTATAAGCGGCCCGCTGAGTTAGGATGCATTTCCAAAGTGACCCACGAGATCATTTGGGATGATTATCCCTGTACAGAATTCCCTGCGCGCATTTACTTATTCTGAACATTCCTTGCAATTCATCTTCTTGAGTCATACATTTATTGAACTATGTGCTCACTAAAGATAAAAAGACGTAAGAACTGTTATTTTTATAATTTGTATCATTTTATAATAAAGCATTACAAAAAGTTTTTATAAAAGAATAATTTTTTTAATCTGCTTAAATAAATTTATGAATTGAATGTAAATGCCAAACGTTTTGAAAAGTTACTCGTAAATTTACATTGATTGACAGCTAAAAAAAAATGAACCTTTTCCTTTGAAAATCTTTGTAGGATAGTGGACCTTTTTATCTCTTCGCACCAACAGCATAGACAACAGTAAAGAATTGTCTCTAAATATCGCTAAGCTATCATCGCATGCGTTATACTACTAAGTAAACGTCGCATGAGGTTTGGTTTGCCATTCTGTACAAACTTTGAACTGATTAGACGGGAACCTACCGTTTAACGGGGATTCCGACCCACTCACAAACATCCCTGCCACAGCCAGGATTCGAATCTGAAGGGTGTGGTATCAAAGACCAGAGCGCTAGCCAATTCGCCATCAGTTGCGTGAGGAGTATAAGGTAAGATCATGTGAGGAGTATGTTTGTCCCACATTTTCAATCCCATTATGTTCTCTTTTATTACTACTCTATGGTCACTATAGATTTAAAAGAAATAGCATAATAAAAAAAAAACATAAATCATTCTAGATCAAACTGAAACGATTTTCGCACACGGATACTCATTCTGCACCTATGTAAATGGAATAAATTTCATATATTATATCAAACACAAAATCAAAGTTCATCCAGAGAATATACACTGAAGTGACAAAAGTCATGGGATACCTCTTAATATCGTGTCGGCCCTCCTTTCGCCCGGCGAAGTGCAGCAACTCGACGTGGCATGGACTCAACAAGTCGTTGGAAGTCTTCTGCAGGAATATTGAGCCATGCTGTCTCGATAGACGTCCATAATTGTGAAAGCGTTGATGGTGCAGGATTTTGGGCACGAACAGACCTCTCGATGATGTCCCATAAATGCTCGATGGGATTCATGTCGAGCGATCTAGGTGGCCAGATCATTCGTTGGAATTGTCCAGAATGTTCTTCAAACCAATCGCGAACAATTGTGGCCCGGTGACATGGCGCATTGTCATCCATAAAAATCCCATCGTTGTTTGGGTACATGAAGGGCTGCAAGTGATCTCCAAGTAGCTGAACATAAGCATTTCCAGTCAATGTTCGGTCCAGTCGCACCAGAGGACCAAGTCCATGCCAAGAAAAAACAGCCCACACCATTACGGAGCCACCACCAGCTTGAACAGTGCCTTGCTGACACTTTGGGTCCATGGCTTCGTGGGGTCTGCGCCACACTCAAACCCTACCATCAGCTTTTACCAACTGAAATCGTGACTCATCGGACCAGGCCACGGTTTTCCATTCATCTAGGGACCAACCGATATGCTCACGTGCCCACGAGAGTCGTTGCAAGCGATGTCGTTCTGTCAGTAAAGGCACTCGAGTCGGTCTTCTGCTGGAATAGCCCAAGAAAGCCAAATTTCTCCGCACAGTTCTAACAGACAAGTCCCTTGTACGTCCCACATTGATTTCTGCGGTTATTTTACGCAGTGTTTCTTGTCTGTTAGAATTTACGACTCTTTGCAGACGTCGCCGGTCTCGGTCGTTAAGTGCAGGCGGTCGACCACCGCGCTGTCCATGGTGGGATGTTATGCCTGAAATTTCCTACTCTCGGCACACTCTTGACACAGTGGATCTGGGAATGTTGAATTCCCTAACGATTTCCGAAATGGCATGACTCATGCGTCTAGCTCCAACTAACATTCCGCTTTCAAAGTCTGTTAATTCCCGTCGTGCGGTCATCATCACGTCAAAACCTCTTCACATGAATAACTTGAACAGAAATGAAAGCTCTGCGAAAGCACTGCGCATTTATACATGTTCTACGCGGTGCTACTGCCATCTGAAAATTTGCATATTGCTATCCCATGACTTTTGTCACTTCAGTGTATATTTAAATGAATATTCTTGCATTGAAAAAAAAAGAACAAAAAATTAATACATATATCTAAATCATGTTGCGCGCCTCAATGGCCGAGTGACTAGCGTTCTGTACCCCGGTTTTGGGTTTGAGTCCCAGCAGTACCGTAGATATTTGTAATAGTTTGGAATCCCCTTTAAGTCGTATGTCTCCCGGTCTTATATGACTGAATATCGTTAAGCGTAGGGCTGACAATCATACCCCGTAAAAAAGGCAGCGTCACGGAGCCAAGTCAGACTTCTACCTACGGGTGCTCCATCACAACAGAAGCTGCCCCCTTTCCCTTCAACCATGAGACCAGAACCTTCGGCCAGAGGGTTCATAGGCTTCATCTAGATGCCTGTCTACCAAGTGGGATTAGAAACAACAACAACAAATCAAGTTGTGACCAGCTAATCTATAGCTAACAAAAATGCGCATCAACTGATTGTTTTATTAGAAAGTAACGGATAATCACACATGGAATTCATGATTAAATTAAAACTTTAATATAATTCGGATTTACCTAAAATTAGCACACAATAATAGCACAACAACTGTAATTTCAATTCGGTTTCACTTCTAAAGTGTAACAAGCATAAGGGGAAATTCCCCGACGGGGAAAATCCCTCTTTTCGCTTTTCAGGTTAGGTGAAGGATAGAAAAGGGTCAAGGAGCTAGGGTAAAATCTATGGTTCCAAAGTGTTCGTAGTGTCCCATATATTCCATATTGCGCATGTCCGTGAACTTTGTTCCTTACAAGCAAATTTGAAAGAAAATCTGATTCAGTGTTGAAATGTACAATTTTCTATGAGCAATGAAATGTAAGCAATAAAATTTTTAAGAGCAGCTGTTAAAAAAATGTCCGACCTCACGATACCTGCTCTCCACCTTATTTCTCTACCCCAGGCTTCAAATTCGAATCCTGGCTGTGGCATGGATGTTTGTGAGGGGTTCGGAATCCACGTTAAACTGTAGGTCCCGGTCTAATGAGCCTAAAGTGAGCACAAAATGATCGCACCAAACCAAATCTTTGGGGCCGTATGGCCGAGTGATTACCGCTTTGATGACCCAGGTTTCGGGTTCGAGTCCCGGCGGTGCCATGTATGTTTTTAATGGTTCGGAATCCATTTTAAACCGTAGGTTGCTATCTAATATGACTGTAAAGTGTTGGGCGTAGGTCTGACAACTCTACCTTGGGAAAAAAAACTATCTGTCTCGTAATCTGCCAGTAGGCAAAAGGTCTTAGCAGACAAACCAAACCACCCCATTTCTCAAATGTAGTTCTAATTATTTCACCCCCTCTGAATCCATTGAGGGCACTGGTTTGTTTCTCGGGACAGAGGGATTTAAATATGAAATTTCTTTTTAAGTGGAGAATTCGAAAGTGCTAAAAATACAAATAAAATGCCTTTGTTTAAGTATGTTCATTCATTCTTTTTAATATATATATATTTGGGAACACTTATTTATAGACATTTATGTACGCCGGGAACAGGGAGATAGAGTCAATATTTTCAGGCTAACAGTCTGTTAATCTGTAGGTCCCGGTTTAATTAGCCTAAAGTATGCAAAAAATGACAGTAGAGCGACAAATGAAACCAATAAAAAAATGATTACTCATTAAACACAAATATATGAGTTTTACACTGTACTGAAATACAAACTGATATTTATGATAAATACCAAGTAAAATCCGTCCTGGCGGTCAAGGGCCATCAATACTTGAATCCCCAGGAAAAATCCGACAATGCACAACCAGAGCCGTCGAATAACGGATGGAAGAGAGTTTACTGTGCTCCACAATTTGGAACTGACATTTTCAGGAGAATGAATCTTCCTCGTAAAACTCAATGGAATATCAGTTCTCAGTCTAGTTTTATTCGGCTTTGCTTGTAGAAGTTCAAATCGAATAATTTGAAAAATGTATCACGTATCTTCAATGTTTACTACACCACACCCCATCACTGTGCCTGGAGCTGAGTTGCCCTTTTACAAATTGGGAAGGATGGGGGTGAGAGAAGTCTGATTGGGCTCTGTGACGCTCTACGGTCCTAGGAGACCGAGACCAAGCATAAAATGGATTCTGAACCACTACAAACATCCATGGGGATAAACATACATCCGGGACTCGAACCCGAAACCTGTGGCATTGAGCGCTAGATACTCGGCCATTCACTCCCCATCTTCAATGCCTGAAATTCCTCCGGAAAATTGAGTTTTGCATACCCCTTCCAGTTCGGCATACAAAATGCAATTATTTCCACTCATTGTCAGCAAGTGCAGATTACATCGCGATTGATATGCGATACTAATGCATTGGATTTTGTCCAATCTTCATCCATGCATAGCATATTGATAAAAAACAAACGAATAAAAAATCACCGAAGGAAAGTCGTGGCTATTGTTAAGATGGGACAACGACCCACGTCATGTGCGCATTGATTTAAGCACAAGAGAGATTCCATGGAACTATATTAGTGTGCCCAAAAATCAAGACAAATTTTAATTTTTTTTTTTTAAAAAATACTCCTTATTTATCCTTCCCGATTTATTTCGTCGCCTTCAAAGTCATCCCCTCCGGACACAATGCACTCATGCCAACTTTTTTTCTTCCAATCCTCAGTGCATACTCGGCAGGGCTGGCCTTCAAAGCGCTCGCCGATTCAAGTTGAATCTTTTCAGTCGACTCAATCTCTTCAGAGTTTACGGAATAGTCAGAAGTTGAATGAAACAATGCAGCTGACAAAGACATTGACAGTCGTCTTTTAAGCTTTAAGGCAAGCGGTGCACCGACGTTACTCACTGAGCGCTACCCAGGATGTACTTGTAGCTTGAAGATAGGCTACGGACCCACAACGCTTTACGATCCTGTTAGACCGGGACCTACGTTTCAAAGTGGATTCCGAACCACTCCAAACTTCTATGTCACCACCGGGACTCGAACCCGAAACCTATGGTACCGAGCGCCAGAACATCTAGACACTCTGCCATTCAGGACCCCACTCAAGGAAAGTTATGACTATTGTTTAGATGGGACAACGACTTACATCATGTGCTCACTGATTTAATCACAAGTGGAGAGATTCTTATCCATGGAGATGCACTATAATAGAAAGCGTCCATCTGTTCTAAAAGAACAAAAGGTCGGGGGGCAACAACTCACGCCCTTTTCGTACTACAGTTAGTGTTGCATATCCCCTTGGATTCCTTTCCCTGCGTGCATACTACTGTGCCCAAAAAGTAAGACCCATTATTTGTTTTTTTTCGAAAACTCTTTATTTATTCTTCCGAATTTTTTTCATCGCTTTCAAAGTCATCTCCTCCGGACGCAATGCACTTGTGCCAACGGTTTTTCCAATCTTCAATGCATGCTGAAAAATCATCGGCAGGAATGGCCTTCAATCGACTCAAAACGGTGTCCCCAGAGTGGTCTTTTGAGTTTAGGGAATGGCCAGAGGTCGCACGGTGCTAAATCAGGAATTTCAAAGCGAAAACATGTTATGAAGCAATTCTCGAAATTCCAAAAAATTAAATCCCGAAAATCCAATAATTCTAAAATCACGCCTTTATTATAAATTTTTATTTATTTATTTTGTTTTTATTTTTATTGTTATGCATTTATGCTCACTAAACAAATAAATGGGCCTGAATGGCCAGCGCTCTGGTGCTCGGTACCACAGGTTTCGAGTTCGAGTCTCGGCGGTGTCATGGATGTTTGTGGTGGTTCGGAATCCCCTTTAAACTGTAGGTCTCGGTCTAACATGATTGTAGAGCGTTGCGGGAATATCATTACTCCGCGTCCGTAGCCTATCTTCAAACTACACTCACCCCCTGGGTAGTGCTAAGTGAGTAACAATGGTGCAGAACCTTGCTTATGGCATAAAAGACAACTATCTTAAGTGTTTTGCCAGCAGCATTAGGGGAACAAAAGTTTTGGTTTGTCGTTCTACTGTCATTTTGTGCACACTATGGGTTCATTAGACCGGGACCTATAGTTTAACGTGGATTCCGAACCACTAAAAATCATCAATGCCACAGCCGAGAATCGAACCTGAGGCCTGTGGTCATGGATGTAGGTAGAAGAAATGTTACTTTGTTTATAACTTTGATCATTTTGCAAATAGAATATCAAACAAAACAAAGTTCATAGCAATAAATATTTTATTTTTAAATAATTTTGGGGGGAAAATAGAACGCAAGAAAATTTATAAATAAAATAAATAGGCTAAATACTTTAAAAAAATTAAATTTCCATTTACTTACAGCTGAAAAAAACGAACCATTTCTTTTGAAAATTGTTGTATGTATTGTCTTAAAACCTACTACTAGTCATTTAATAAACTTTATTTTACTATCAACAAACATTTCTCTTAGAGCTACAGATCTCACCGCCAAATTTATATTGTTTACATTCCCTTCTCTACTTTATTACCGTCGTAGTTATATACAGTTATTCATTCAGCGCAGTTGCGTCATTTACGATGTCAGCGCTTGCGGCGCCATCTATCGTTCATGATAGCATTAATAAAAAACATAGTCAACATATGATAGTAGCCTTTCTTTACAGAGCATGTGCTCTCTTAAATTTATTTCTTTTAATAATTTCGAAGTTATTGAATTTTTAAAAAATTAGGTCAAGTGATCAAGTGATTATTTAAAAAGCAAACAAAAAGCGTTTTGATAAATATAAGCATAATATATATCTAAATGTCTAATGTCTATTTTTAGACATAAAAGATAACAAACATGAAAGATGTTCTTGTTTGTCGAGTAGTGATGTTTTTTTTTTTTAACAGAAATCACGTATCTGTAATAAATTAAAATTGTAGACTTTTTTTGAAAATATTTAAATAAATTTCCATAAACCAAAAAGGTTTATTTTTTTAAAGTTTTTTTGTATATATATATATATATATATTATTTTTTTATTTATTTTATTTTTGTATATATACATTTTATAGTTATTTGTAATGCTTGGATTTCACATAGAATCCAAACAAAGTGCAGTCAAGAATAACTGTAATGTTAAAAATGTAATAAAATTTACAAGAAGGTGTCAACATTTTTGATTACAAATAATTGTAGAATAATTAAGAAGGTTCAAATTTGAGTCCGCTGTCAACGTCCAGTGCATTTAAAAACGAGGAGACCCCGCAGCAGCTCGTGTAACCGTCTCGCATCAACAGTTAACCTGCTTTGTGGAATTTTCCGTGCCTTCTCATTTTATCAAGCAAGAGCAAGGTAGTACTACCCGAAACAAAACAAAAAAGTGTTCCCGAAATTCAATATCCGTTAAGATTGTTCGGAGTATACATATTTTGATATTTGAGATCCACTCATGTATAGCAAAAAATGAACTAATACTAAATTCTGTCATACACACACTATTTTATACTAAACTTATTTTTAACTCTAAAAAGTTATAGTAGATGGCGCCACAGTTTAATTGGTCAATATTTTTCGTCTGTCAATAAAATATCTTTAGAATCAGCTACGGTCAATAGTTTTCTTTACAATTTCAACGACTCGAAACATCGAAATTAAAAATTTATTTAGACAATCTCTGAATGAGATGTTAATTATAAATTAAGTAAATTTTATTATATTTACTCAGATTTTAATGGATGAGTCTAAAAATGAATGCTTGCATGCACTTAAGTACAGTATTCCAATGTAGCTAAAAACCTATAACATTGAAGATTAAAATTATTAGAACGCTAAGTGATTATTCTTTAATCTTTTGTCCAAAGAAGAAAAATATAAATATATTCTAATTAGCTCTTACTTAATTAACAAAATCGGTACTTACGTATTAACGGTACCTTGGCGACAGACTTGGCGGTTTTTAAGTGTCGCCAATCAAACAGCTACTAAGGTTACCAAACCAATAGAATAGATTGGTGCCACTTAAAAACCGCCAAATCTGTAGTTGCGGTTGGCGTGTGTGCTCTTTATTGGTGCAAACTGTCGCCAAGGTACCGTTAATACGTAAGTACCACAAAATCCCTTTTATATTGGTCGCCATTTGGTGGTTTCAATTAGAAATTTTATTTGAAAAAATAATTTAAAATAAAATAATAATAAATAAATTAAGTAATAATAATTATTATTCAATTACTAAAATTAATTATTTTTATATTAATAATACAAAATAATTAAGTATATTTTTTTCTTTAAATTGTTAAAAAAATATTAAAATTAAAATTAATTATTTAAATTAAAGTTATTTCAAATATTCAATTTTTAAAGTTTATGCGATTATATTATTTTTTTTTAAATTCCTTTCCAATATTGTATTAAACACGGACCCATTCCTATTTTACTTTCTAAACTTATAATTTGGCGAATGATTTTCACTATATCTATAAAACCCATTTAACGTTAATAAATATTTAGAAATTGAAGCAAAAAATATTAAAATTAAAACAAATAAATTAAGAAAAGCAATTATTTTTTATTTTACATTATGATTATGGGCCTGCATGGCCGAATGGCTAACGCTCTGGCGCTCGGTGCCACAAGTTTCAGGTTAGAGTCCCGGCAGTGCCATGGATGTATGTTGGTAGTTCGCAATCGACGTTAAATTGTAAGTCCCGGTCTATTTAGCCTAAAGTGTACACAGGATGAGAGCGACAAACTAAACCAAACCGCATTCGTAGCTTCTCTTCAAGCTACTCGCACCTCCTGGATAGTGCTAAGTGAGTAACGTCGGTGCAGTATTTGCCTTAAGGCATAAAAGACTATTGTCTGTTTTTGGTAGCTGTATTAAAAAAAAAACCCGAAATATTATGATTATATTTTTATTTGCTTTACTTACTTTTAATATTTTGCCATTACATTTATTTCATTGTTTAACCAATCAAAAGCCTTGATCTTAATTCATTTACTAATTTATTTTAATATTAGAGACTTTTTGCAAACCGTATTTTAATAATACGGTATGCAAAAACTCTCTATTTTTTACTGTCTTTTACTTTAATAAATAAATTATTTAATTATTCAATGAATTTTAGCTACATTCGAGATAAAACATTAAGATAACATTCAGCAAATTTTTTAACTTTAATAAATAGAACGCTATCCCTATGTCACGAGATAGACGGATTTAACGAAAACTGCATAATTTCGGAATACAACCTTGCATACAAATACAGTTAATTTTTTTTAAAATTAATACATTACAGGCATGGGGTGTCGGTTAAAAACTTGACTGTCAGACTTTTGTATTTGTAATACATTCAATCTTATTTGTACTTAACAATGGGCCATACTTCAATAACATCTTCTTCCATGGTGGCTAGTGCTCTGATCTTTGGTATCACTGGCTTCAGATTCGAATCGGGGCGGTGGCATGGATGTTTGTGAGTGGTTTGGAATTCACTTTAAACTGTAGGTACCGGTCTGTTTAGCCCTTACTGTATGTGCACAAGATGACAGTAGAGCGAAAAACCAAACCAATCTTCCATGGTGGATCCAAGAGAGCTCAAATGTCAGTGTTGAGAAAAGTGTCTCACTAAATGTTTCACTGACACTGACTTCGTTTGATGGTAAAGCATTCACTGTCTTTGCAACTAAGTTATAGTGTTGAAGGATTTAGTTGAATTTCTGCCTAAACATTTTATTTTAACGGTCCTTTTCAGAATTTTGGAACAATTTGGATTCTCTTTTTCTGAAAGTGACTGAACAGGCTGGATATTCCGCCTGTTTCCAAAGTGAACCCCTTGTGGTTTCGTGTACCGCGCCATGTGATAATTAAGGTTTGCCGTCCGTTAAATGCGTCCTAGACTCAAGAACTCTAAAAATCTCCGCCCTTGGAGTAAACTCCGCTCGAGAATCAAATTGAAATCTTTAATTTTCATTTCTTTGTAAATAGTAAAATGACCCAGAGTTCTAATATGTATATAATGCTTGTAAATAAAAATTAAAGTGTTTCCCTGAACTTTCCCTCTTCTTGAAGCCTTTATAGGTCTAGTATATACCCAGACGTTACAAAAGGCACTCTCTTTTCAATTATATTCTTTTTTAGTTCAATCATATATAAAGTAGAACCTCAAGGGAGACGCCAAATAATTCGAGTTATGGAGTTTTCGACTTATGCGGATTTTGTAAGGAAATATTCGACTTGTAGAGGTTTAGATTCTTTCTAACTTATTTTGAATTAGAGAGGTAAAATAAATAAAAATTCAAGTTACAGAGGCAATAAACATGTTTAGTTGCTAGAGTTCAAATGAAATCAATAGCAATAATAGGAGTTATAATAAAAATATTTCATAGAATTGGTTATTCTACTTACTGTATACTCATACATTGTTTTCTAAGAAACAATGACGTGCATTGTCGGCAAATCCTTAAAGTCGGTGACTTATTTTCCTTCGAGCTATAGAGGTAATTCGTTTCAAATGATCGAGTTGTAAAATCAAACATTGCCAATGTTCTACATACAGAGGTCCAATTTTTTTTTAGTTACGGAAGGAAAATATGAACCAAAATGGCTTGTGGGAATTGACTCATTATTTCGACTTATAGAGGATTGACATTTCGAATCATGGAGGTTTTGGGGCTTAAAGGGAAGGGAACAAAACTTTTTTTCGGGTTGTGGAGGTTTTCGACTCATCGAGATTCGATTTAAAGAGGTTCTACTGTATGTATGTATATATATATATATACATACATACAGTAGAATATATATATATATATACAACATTTAATCATTTAATTAACCTTTTTTTCAATTCCTTCCATTAGCTCACACTCTCCCTATCTATATCTTGTTCACATTTTCAAGCGTTCATAAAATCCTTTTTATTCCTCCACTCAAGTTTTAGTCACTACGTTTTTTTTTTTTGAACTTGTGGTGGATGACGCTTGATGTTAATACAGTAATTAAATTAAATATAATTAATATAATTAATCCATTAATTAAATTAAATATAACTTATATATATTTTATATATATATAAAATACACTATGTGGAAGAAAGTGACGGGACACGACACTATAACGACATAAACCCATATTTATTAAAATTAATAGGAGGTAGGGCCTCCTTTTGGCTGATCACAGCTGCAACACTTCTGGGCATGCTTTCCACTAAATTAGCCAAGTGGCAAGAGGAATTTCCTTCCAAATTTTAACAGGAAGTTCCATAGTTCAGGCTTGCTTTGGGGAGTGGGGTGCAGGCCCTCAACCGACGGTCCACCTGTCCCAGAGATGTTCAATTGGGTTAAGTTCAGGGCTCTGCGCCGGCCACTCCATGCGTTTAACATTGTTGTTCACATACCAATCAAGAGTCCTCCTTGCAACATGACATGTTGCGTTGTCATCTTGATACCAGCAATCATCCATACCGTACGTTGCCCACAAGGTAGGAAGGACACGATTGTCGAGAATATCACAGTATCTATCGGCATTCATCGCACCATCAACCTTCACCAGTGGGCCAGCCCCTTACCAGGAGAAATAGGCCCACACCATCAATCCTCCTCCATCAAACTTTACAGTTGGGACGACATACTCGGGCAAAAGGCGTTCTCCTGGTAAACGCCATACCCATACACGTCCATCGGAACGGAAAAGGGTAGGACGCGGGACCAAAGGACGCGTTTCCAGTCATCCAGAGTCCAAGTACGGTGGTCTTTGGCCCATTGAATGCGCGCTTTCTTGTTGGTTTTCGTAATCAAAGGTTTATGGGCCGCCGAACGTCCAGTGTAACCTAACTTATGGGCCTCGATACGAAGAGTCTTGGTCGAAACGGCCACACCTGTGGCTTGTCTAAACTCATTAGCGATGTTATCCATGGATGTTTGACGGTTACTTCGAATCTCCCTGCCGAGCACCCGCCGGTCCCTGCTGGTGAGAACTGTAGGTCGTCCACTTCGGGGTTTGTTCTGACATTGTCCCTCAGTCTTGTAGCGACACACAACACGTGCTACAGTTGATTTTGAGCAGTTACGGAGACGGGATATCTCCCTAATTGACACCTTGGCAAGACGCAATCCAACCAACACACCTTTCTAGAACTCAGACAACTCTTCCCGTGGCGGCATCTTGACAAAAAACATCTCTAGTCGACTCCATAGAGTATTTATAGGATATGGCTGACACGTGATACCTATTATTGCGCATGTGTCAGCTGTATTGTCGACTTTTCTACTTTTCGACGGGTGTCCCGTCACTTTCTTCCAGATAGTGTATATATAAGTTATATTTAATTTAATTAATGGACTAATAAGTTAATTAATAATTAGTTGCATATATCTACCAATAGATAGCGCCAGATAAACTTAAAAAAATGAATGAAAATTATTTATAAAGCATTTTCTGCAATAGAGTGAAACAAAAAGTAGGAATTGACTTAAAAAAATTGTTTTTTATGTTACTTGTTTATTGACAATTTACGTTTGTTTCGTATAATAAGAATTTCGCTTCTCACGAAATTTTCCAAGAGCCTAACGACCGGATTTTGTGTCGAACATTGGCGGTCGGTACCAGAGGTTTCCGGCTCGAGTCCCGGAGGTGCCATTGCTGTTTGCAGTGGTTTGGAATCCACTTTGAACCTAACTAATAGGACCACTAAACTAATAGGAACGTAGAGCGTTGTGGGGGTAAGTGTGACTCGCGTCCGTAGCCTATCTTCAAGATACATGGTGTTACATGGTGCCATGGATGTCTGTAGTGGTTCAGAATCCGCTTTACACCGTAGGTCCCTGTCTGATAGGTTCGTAGAGCGTTGAGGGGGATAGTGTTACGTAATGTTACTCCGCGTGTTTGCAACTTATATTCAAGCTACATCCACTCCTTGGGTAGTGCTAAGTAAGTAACAGTGGTGTAATCCTTGCTTATGGCATAAAGATGAATTGTCCCTATATTGGCAGCTGCATTAGAACAACAATATGTATATATATATATATATATATATATTGACTCGTTATTGACAGGTGGTAATAATGTTTTGGCTCTTGAGTGTATATATACAACATTTGATTAACCTTCATATTCTACAATTTACCTACAAACAAAAATCAACGACAAAAATTTCGCTTCTCACGAAATTTTCCAAGAACCTAAACGACCGGACATTATTTTGAATAGTGTCTTGCTAAATCAAAGGCAAATAGACGGTGATTACAAATAACGCGTGACATATCCTTAATGTATTAATAAAATAACAAATAAACATGATTGCAGGCATTTCCCAACGGGTCGTTTCCACTTCAACATCCCGTGACCTTCAAAAAGATTCGAAAGTTCTTCTCGGAATTTCTAGAAAGAAAGGGGTGAGGCCGCGACAGGCACAGTGACAATGTCACTATCAAGGAACGGAAGTCCCTTGCCCAATACCAAATCGCCGATGTCCGGCCGCCCATAGGCCTTGAGGGCCCACCGAGTAATGAACCACGAACGGCTCCTGTCAAATCATTTCTTAATGCCTAATTCGCTTGCCGCGCGGATGTGTTGTAACTGCAAACCGTAATCAAGACGGTGTCATCGGTGCAGGAAAGACTGCGAGGAATTCGCCGAATATTCAAATGTTTGCGTCCTAACTCAGTGAAAAAAAGTGAATGATTGGGATGAAGAATGTTTGTTAAATGTTTATACCGATAAATGTTAGTACCAATTAAAATGTTAGTAAGGAAAAAAGTTATCAGGAAAATCTTAATGTGAATTAACGTTTAATGTTAGTTTTAACGTTTAATGTTTTAATGTTAGTACCATTTAAAATGTTTGTTAAATGCTTATGTTAATGTTTATTAAATGTTTATACCAGGAAAACGATAGTACCAGTTAAAATGTTTATACCAAGAAAACATTAGTACCAGTTAAAATATTTATTAAATGCTTTATGTTAATGTTTACTAAATGTTTATACCAGGAAAATGTTAGTACTAGTTAAAATGTTTATTAAAAATTATAAATGTTAAATATTATCAGTTAAAAATTATAAATAAGTTAAATAAAAGTTAAATATTTATTTTATTTTTGTAGGCCAAATGCCTTATATTAATATTTATTAAATGTTTATACCAGGAAAATGTTTGTGCCAGTTAAAATGTTTATTAAATGCGTTATATTAATGTTTATTAAATGTTTGTACCAGAAAAACGTTAGTAGCAGTAAAAATGTTTATTAAATGCTTTAGGTTAATGTTTATTAAATGTTTATACCAGGAAAATGTTAGTACCAGTTAAAATGTTTATTAAATGCTTTAGGTTAATGTTTAAATACTTTATACCAATTATATTTATACCAATGCTTTATACCTTTATATTAAATTCCTTATACCAGGAAGACAATTTAATAAATAACAACAATTAAAAAATGTCTGACAATTTTTATTATAATTTTATTTTTGAAGCAATAGAATCATATTAGTAGAATTAAAAAAAAATATCATTTACTAATTTCAATTTATTAAATATGTAAATATATTCATACATGATAATTTACTTAAAATTATATATTCAATCTCTATTGAGGAAAAGATGAAAAGATCGTTGAATTAATTTCTATTTAAAAAAAAAAAAAAGATTCTTAGATGTTATATGGAAACAATAATTTATTGCCAATTTGACAATCAAAACTAAAGTGAAGAGAACATGAATTATTTCAAACATGACTTAACAACACATATTTCGTGCCAATTTTAAAACACACAGCATTAAAATCACTCGACAAAATGAGTGTTTATTTTAATTAAATGATTTTTGTTTTTTAAATAAAATTTCTCGCTTGGAAATATGAGTATATTTTTAGCAACTTTTAATTATTTTCTTGACACGCATTTCTTTTTTGGACGTTATGGATTTTAAAGTATATTCTTTTAAAAAAAAAAAATGTATTCTATGCCCTTCGAATTTACCTCCAGGCATGCGCACTGTGGCAGCCTTTACTGTCGCGATTGCGAATCCTCTGCGATGCTATAGCAGAAAATTGCAACCCTTTTGCGTACACAAACTGGACGCCACATTTGGCGATGCATCGCTTCTCGTTCATGTGTCAACAATAGAAACATTTTTTGCAAGTAATTAAGAAATCTTGTAATCAATGTATTTCTTCAAATACATATATTTCGAAGTATTCATCTGACTGACATTTTTAGTTAGGCAATCCTACATACCGGTTATTATTTTTTTTTTAAATTAAGCAATTTAATTTCTTCTGAAGATTTTAAGCCGGATATTTTAATTATTAAAAGAGGTAAGTGTGTTTGATTAACAAATTTTGTTTAAATATTTATCAATTAAAAAATAAAAATAATAAAATTATGTTCGAATCTAATTATGAATCAGATCCTTTTGAGAATCTCTATAGGTATGTTAAAGAAATTAATTTTTTTTTTTTAAATATTGAGAATACCTTTGCTTAAATGCAAGTAAAAAAAATTTAAAATATTTTTGTAAAGGAAACGTAACACACATTTTTATGTCACCCATTCTGTTGTAAATGACTATCTACAATACGTAGTTATAAAGTTCAGCTTAGAAATAGTAATACTAATAATAATATTATTATAGTTTATTATTATTTTTTTGTTTTAATGCACCTGGCAAAGACTTAGACAGTTGTCTTTGATGCCTGAAGACAAGAGCTGCACGAAAGTTATTCACTTAGCACTACCCAGGAGGTGCGTGTAGCTTGAAGATAAGCTACAGACGCGAAGTAACAATTCCTCGCAAAGCTCTAAGTCCCTATTTGACAGGAACCTACCGATTAAAGTGGATTCCGAACCACTACAAACATCAATGGCACCACCGGGACTCGAACACGAAACCTGTAGTACTGAGCACCAGCCACTCAGCCATCAGGCATTTTATTTAAATATTTAACAATTAATAAATAAGAACAAAATTATCCTCGAATTTAATTATGAATCAGATCCTTTTGAGGAATGATATAAGTATGTTAAAGAGAGTTTAATTTTTTTAAATATTAAGAATATTTTCGCGTGAATGCAAGTAAAAAAAAAAATAATAAATATTTTTGTATAGAAAATGTGACACACATTTTTGTATCACCTATTCAATTGTAAATGACTGTTTATAATATGAAGTTATGAAGTTTAGCTTAGTAATAGTAGTCATAATAATAATATTGTTATATAGTTTATCATAACTAATACAAAATGTTTCAGTCTTTAAGAGTACTTTTGAAGCCAATATAACCATAAAACAGAACAGAGTTGCATTTAAGAAAGTTAACAAGTAATATAAAAAAAAATTTTAAAGTCAATTCCTACTTTTTTTCCCACTCTATTGCAGGAAGTCCTTTATACATAATTTTCATTCGTTTTTTTAACTTTATCTGGGGCCCTCTATGGGAAAATATATGGAACTAAAAAAATCCTAAAATTAATTAATGACTGAATGAATATTTGAAAAAACTGCATTAGCATCCAGTGTCCTCCACTACGAGTTAAAAAAAAAACTGTATTCGAACTCGAGTGGATGAATAAAACAAGTATTTCATGAACGATTGGAAATGTGAACGAGATATTAGATAGGGAGAGTGTGAACTGATAGAAGGAATTGAAAAACGGAAATGCGTTGCATGCATAAGACAAAACCAACAGAAGAAGTAAATACTTATTTGATATAAAGAAGAAAAATAAAATTTCGCTATTCCATTGAAACTCCGACTTCTATGGATTTCAAAAACAAAAACTGATTTCTCTTTTACTTCTTTTACATGCAATAGTGATTGTGGCGTATGTCGTATTGTCCCGACGACCCCGCTGTCAAGATGCGAAGCTCGAGCGATTGTAATTAACCCATCGGATGTTAGCCGAAAACTAAGTTTTTCTTTTGTACCGATTTCTTTCTTGCAGTAATCTAAACTTTATGCACCCAACATAGCTAATTACAGAGTAAAGTTCTCTCTGCAGAGAGAACCTTTGATTAGGTTGTGGTGGTTGTGGCTCTATTGTTTTAGAAAGCACTTTCACTACAAGGTTCGAAAGAGAAAAGAGGAGCTCTTTAGGAGTTGAGAGGAACTCTTTGAACCCATAATCACTATATTCTCCGATTTATAAAATAGGAGCATTTGTTGAGTACTATTATTCATTCATTATTTAGATTTAATTTTTTTCTTTATGCAATTTTTTTTTATGATTTCACTTAAAATGAGTTATGTAATCGGAGTATACGCCAGGTACTAAGGTATTATATCAATTTTTTTAAACCTGGTTAACAGTGTTTAAAGGGGGCCTGAATGGCTGAGTGGCTAGCGCTCTGGCGCTCGGTACCACAGGTTTCGGGTTCGAGTCCCGGCGGTGCCAGGGATGTTTGTAGGGGTTCGGAATCCACTTTAAACCGTAGGTCCCGGTCTAATAGGATCGTAGAGCGTTGCGGGGGCATTGTGACTCCGCGTCCGTGGCTTATCTTCAAGTTACACGCTCCCCCTGGTTAATGCAAAGTGAGTAACGTCTGTGCAGCTCTTGCCTTAAGGCATCCAAGACCAAGCTGTATAAGTGTTTGCAAGCTGCATTAGAACGAAAAAACAGTGTTAAAAGGAGGATTTACTTCTATCCTTGAACTGCATTAAAATGGATTCCCTCAGATACTAAGATTACTAAGATTTTTCCACCTTCTTCACGCCAGACTTTAACAAGACATCGGAAAGATGATGTTTCAACCCATAAGAGATCTGAATATGTACGGCGGGTGTTGGGTAATTAATATCTTCCTGTAGTATCTACTCAACCACTCACATATGGCTTGGTTGGTGTGTCGCTCTACGGTCATTTTGTGCTCACTTTAGACTCATTAGACCGGGACCTACAGTTTAACGTGGATTCCGAACCACTCACAGATATCCATACCAACCCGAACTCGAAGTCTGTGGTTCCAAAGGCCACAGCACTAGCCAATTGGTCATCAGGTCGCTTACTTACGCAGGGTTGGGAATTTGGATTTCCTAAAGTTCTGTCTTGGTTTCAACTTTCTAATTTCTTTTGCGTTCTTGCGTTTCTCTTTCTAACTTAAATTCACAAGTAATACCAAACCGAAAGATTCCTTGACCATGCCTTGGAACGGTACGATAAAACCATTGAGTATTTATAAAAATTTCAGAGCTGGGTAGAAAGACATCCCCTAGTACAGGGGTGGCCAACTCAAATGATCTTGCGTGCCACTTTGGAAATGCATCCTAACACCGCGACCCGCATATAAAATTATATATCCTCCTAGTAGATGTAGACCCACTCTAGACATTTTTTGGGAGTAAACAATTGAAACAGAATGAGCTAGTATTTTTATGCTTACTATGATTCTTATATGTAAGCGTAGATGATATAATAATGATGAAACTAAGTGCACATTGTAGAGAGCTATATAACACTAAAACTGAAATCTTTAAAAAATATGTAAATATACATGAAATAAAAAGAGATTAAACCGTTAAAAAATATGCGATAAGTGCGATATGTGTTTCTCCACTCTTTCACTGAGCTTTTGCAAATCGATCTCCATTTGGGTATTGGCACATCATAATGGGTGTTGCAGGTCAGCGTCCGTTATGTTTGAAAGTGTTTGGACAATTTCGTTTTCGAAAAAAAAAAAAAAAGAAAAAAGAAAGAAAGAAAGGGGAGAAAAAAAAAACCAATTCGCAAGGGGTAAGTTGAATCAAAAGCTCTGGCAATTTGAACTAAGAGTCTAGTTTGCTCCGCTATCAACAAACAACTGTGCGTATCTATGCGTACTACGTAATTGAGGCCATTTAAAGTGAAACGTAGAACTACATAATGTTATATTAGATGTTCCACGATGAGAGCGCCTTATGAGTTCGCAGAATATAATTTAATTTCTCTGTGAACATACAACTGTGAACTGTCCTATATTCGCCAGAGTATTATTTTAAAATCAAAGTTCATTTTTCTCACAATTTAGACAGTACATTTTGGAATAGATGGTTCACACATAATGTATTTTTTTAATACATTGACCATTCATATTTTCCACTCCCTTGGTCATTACAAAACAAAAATATATTTTGCAAAAGTGTGATGCATCTCACGGGCCGCAAAAATAGTCAAGGAGGGCAGCAAGTTGGCCACCCCTGGTCTAAGAATTAGTTATTTTTTTATGGAAAAATTAACGATTCTTTCATCAATAGAACTTGAATATGTAATGTTAACTAAGTTATAAAATATGTTCATACATGATAAAGTGAAATTGTTAAAGGATTTTTAGAAAAATTCTTCAATGGTTTTTATTGCTTCAAATTAAAATTGGAATAAAAATTATCAAACATTTTTATTTTATTATTGTTATGGTTGGCCACGGGTTGGCCACCCCTGGTTTAAGATAGGTGTGTGACCTTCAACAAATCCTTTTCAAAGTCCTCTTTATTCCATCCTTTACGACTATGTATTTGCCGAGACAAATCCCCGTTATTGAGGGGCTTACAGGAATAATGAGAATCGCCCATTGTTTGCAAAAACTCTTCTCACAATGGGCACTCGGAGAGGACAAGGGAAAAACGACTCTTCAAGACACTTAATCGCGATCTACTAAATAAACCGGCTCGTATTAATGTACGGAGGATTAGCATACGGATTTAGTTTAAGATTCAGAATGGCCATTTATGGGTTTTCGTCTGGGCCTTCAGGGTTCTGTGGGAAAAAAAATCAATCGTCAATGCTTTTTAAATGGAAAAACGGAACAAATGCTTTGGTGGCATTCAGACTCTACTGAGGGCCAGCTAAGAATGGCCAATTGGCTGGCGCTCTGGCCTTTGGTACCACAGGCTTCAGGTACAAATCCTAATGGTGGCAAAAATGTTTGTGAGTGGTTTGGAATCCACTTTAAACCGTAGGTCCCTGTCTCATATGACTGTAAAGGGGCCCGATGGTCGAGTGGCTAGCGCACGGTACCACAGGTTTTGGGTTCGAGTCCCGCTAGTGTTATGAATGGTTGTGTTTGGTTCGGAATCCCCTTTAAACTGTAGGTCCCGGTCTGTTTAGCCTAAAATGTGCACAAGATGACCGTAGAACGACATACCAAACCATACCAAACCTATGATTGTAAGAGCGCCACGGAGCCCAATCAGACTTCTTCTCACCCACATACTTCCCAAACTGTATCGGGGCAGCTCAGCTGTAGGCACAGTGGTGTGGTGTAGTAGTGGTTCGGAATCCCCCTAGTAGGTCCCGGTCTAATTAGACTAAGGTGTGCATAAAATGACAGTAGAGCGACAAACCAAACCAGTAGAATGGCGTTTAAAAAATGTCACCCGTTGAGGACATAGCTAAAACCACTCTTAATCACGATCTACTAAATAAAGCAGCTGGTATTAATGTACGCGGAATAGAATACTGGTTTAGTCTGAGATACAAGAAGGGCATTTATGGCTTTCGTCTGGGCCTTCAAATTTCGGTGGGAAAAAATATCGCGACTGCTTTTGAAATGGAAAGATGGAACAAATGCATTGCAGCCATTAAGCTACTACTGAGCGCCCGCTTCGAATGGTGTTTAAAAAATGCCCAATTCGCGCTATAAATGTTTGGAGTACAAAAGTGCGTACCAAAAGCGCAAAAATCAGTTAAAAAGCTAAAAGCTCTAACTCAGAGTCTGATTTGCTCTGCTGTCAGCAATCAGCTGTGTGTATCTGGGGATGGTCACTTGAAGTGAAACATGGGACCTGCTATATTAGATGTTCCAAGATGCGCTTGCATCATGACTATAATTTAATTATTCTGCGAACTCATGAATAAAACAGGCACTATCTGTCGTCTATTCGCAAGTATGTTATTCTAAAATCAAAGTTTAATTTTTTCACATCCTTTCGATAGTTTATGTTTGAATAGAGGGATGCACATAAAATGCATTTTTTGAATACTTGGTATTCACTCCTTTGGCCATTATGGAATAAATATAGTTTGCAAATTGCAAAAGTGTGATCAATCTCATGAGCCGAAAAAACGTGCAAGGCGGGCTGCCCCCCTGCTATCTGCGATACACCGACTCTGGGGGGCGGGCGTCCGTTCGGCCGTGACCCGGTGCGCAAAGAGGTCGAGCGAGACTTCCTTTTGTTCTTACCTTTTATCTCGTTGCGTAAACAAACAGCTCGGCGTGTGCAACCCGTTATAGCAACACTTGGCATTATTGGCATAATGAGCCCTGCCGTTTTCCCCAGACTGTTCGAGACCGAAGTTGTTAATTTTTGCATAAGAGTTGTACCTCGATAACCTGCTTTAAGAAAGAAAGAAAGAATCGTCACCCTGTTTTTCTCTCAAGAAATGAATTTTTCCAATGTCTATTTATTCTAAATTCAAATATTTGAGTGGATTCATTATTTTCTAAGCGGGGCATACGTTTTTCTAATAATAAATAGGTTCGTAGCAACGACTCGCATTGTATATAGCTCTCTAGATTAAAATAGTGTCAAATATCGGTATAGTATGTGCTCCGATTTGTACTGTAATTGTACTATTTATAGTATTTGTTCCGATTTCTACTGCATTTGTACTATTCATAGCATTTGTTTTGGTTTGTACTGCATTTGTATTTTTTATAGCATTTGTTACGATTTGTACTGCATTTGTACTGCTTATAGCATTCGCTCTGATTTGTACTGTTTATAGCATTTATTCCGATTTTTACAACATTTGTACTGCTTATAGCATTTGTTTCGATTGGTATTGCATTTGTACTATTCATAGCACGTGTTCCGATCTGTACTGTTTATAGCATAGCATAGCACTCTTTGAATCGAATTTATCGAGGTACTACTTAACAGACAAAAATTAATAACAGGTTAAAAAATAAAAAAAAGAAAGATAGAAATTCGTTCTTTTCTAAACCGCGCATGTTTTTTTTTTCTCCGTACGGTTTTTGCGGCCTGAAAGCCAATTGGCAAGCGCTCTGGCCTCTGGCACTACAAGCTTCAGGTTGAATTCCTGGCGGTGGCATGGGTGTTTGTGAATGGTTTGGAATCCCCGTTCAACTGTAGGCCCGGTCTATGTAGCCTAAAAGTGTGCACAAGATGACCGTTGAGCGGCAAACCAAACTTTAGTGCTTTTCTCTAGATAAATATCTCTGTAGCAACGACTTGCGTTGTATATCGTTCGTTGGATTTCAATAGTTTAAAATATAGGTATAGCATTTGCTCCGATTTGTACTGCATTTGTACTGTTCATAGCATTTGATCAGATTGTACTGTTCATAGCATTTAATCAGATTTGTTCTGCTTATAGCATTTGTTCCGATTTGTACTGTTTACAGCATTTGTTCCGATTTGTACTGCCTTTGTACGGTTTATAGCATTTGTTCCGATTGATACTGTACTTTTCGTTATGAATGATTTTATTAAATAGCGTTTAACTTTTAAAATGTAATGATACAGTAAATTTAATTTTTTACACACTTATGATTCCGTAAATTTTGTTTTGTTAATTGCTGTAAATTTTGTTGTTTTTATTGTGCATGTTGATTTCTGTGACTGATCGACAGAGCATACATCGACATGTAATGGTGAGTTTACATTCTCGCTGAATTAAAAAAAAAAATTTGCATCTTTCTCAAAACTTTAAATCATAAAGTTTTGAGAAAGATGCAAAATTGCTGGATTTTGGGTGAATCAGATTTGCTTAAAGCCGGACCATACAAGTTGTTGCTGTATAAACAATACTGCACGATGGCGGTCATCACGATCAAAGGATTTCATCAAGACGAAAAGACTTTAGTTTATTATGACCATCTTCATTACACACACGATAACTGTTAGTCCGGTTTTTTTTTGTTGGGTTACGAATAGAGATACCCTGTCATGATACCTAATAGGTTATTCACCAGTGTCGAACCAGTCGTACACTACACTCAAAGAGATCCACTTGGCAAAATCTAAACAGAAAAACAAAATCATTCTCATTTTGATAGTAGAGCGCTGTAGGGCTAATGTGACTCGCGTCCGTAGCCTATTTGCAAGTTACACGTGCGCCCTGGGTAGTGCCCAATGAGCAACGTCTGTGCAGCCCTTGCTGATGGCACAAAGATTAACTGTCACTGTAGTGCCAGCTGCGTTAGAACAACATTTATTCTGCTCATCGTCTCACTACACATACGATATCTTTTAGTCTGGTCTTTTTTTTATTGGGTTTCGAACCGAGATACCCAGTCATAATGCTTCATACGTTATCCACCAGTGCCGAACCCATCGCACACTACAAAAGAGAGATCCACTTGGCAAAATCTAAACAACAAAAACAAAAACATAAACTTCTCACGAAGCTCATAATCGGCATAGAGCACAGAAAAGAAGAAGAAAAGAAAAAAAAAAAAAAAACCCGAACACTTCGCGGCTGGACTTGCGAAGATGAGCTGCGCTCCAAAACCCCCTCCCCCGCCAAAACGTGTCCCCAGATATCTCTCCAAATCGGGGTATTCCGTGGGATTGTCTTCCGCGTTCGGACGACCCTACGGCACGGGATGACCCTGCCTCAAACGATTCGCCCTACTCTCTCTTTGTAACATCGTTAAGTCCATTCACCGCTGCACACGGTAATTAAGCCATCTTTTCAGTGTCTTGCTCCTTTTATAGCACGTTTCTTGATGTTAAAGGAAATAATCTAACCAATTTCAAGTTGATATTATAAAGTCTGTAAAAACTGTATCCTTCAAATTTTAGTTAACAAAGTATACTCCGTACACTTAAAATATGTTTTTATAACATATAAAGAAGCATATGTACAAAGTTTTATAGGTACTTGTAGTTTTCAAAGTTTAAGAACTGTATTATGGATGCATTGATTCATTTTGTTCTGTATTCCATTACTGTTTGGAACAAAATACATAACAACAATAAATAGATCGAAGTCTTGGAAAACAGCTGGAATTCTCCCAATTCTTAAACCTAGAAAGGATCCCACAAAATTACGATTATGATATTTCTTCCCGGCAAACATAGCAAAAGACCTCGCACTGTTCTAAATATTTTAAACTAATTCCTAATCCTGATGATTTTCTCCTGCTCTGACTGACTTATTACCCACAACTGTCTAGATGAAAAAAGGTCGCTTTTCTCCTAATTTGACCTTTGCTCATTCTGTTTTATTCAAGTCCTACTATTAGTTCACACTCTCCCTATATATATATATATATATATATATATATATATCTTGTTCACATTTTGAAGCGGTCATGAAATACTCTTTATTCATCCACTCGAGTTCGAATGCATTTTTCTTTTAAACTTGCAGAGGATGACACTGCATGTCAATACAGTTTTTTTTTTCAAATATTCATTCATTCATTCAATTTAATGAATTCATTTTAGTTTTTTTTACATTTAAGTTGCATACATCTACCAATAGATGGAACCACATGTAAGAGGAAAATTTCAACTTTATTTGTAAAGGACTTTTCTGCAGTAGAGTAAAAACAAGTAATATAAAAAAAAAAATTTAAAGTCAATTCCTACTTTTTTTTCACTCTATTGAAGAAAGTCCTTTATAAATGATTTTCAATCATTTTTTTAAGTTTATCGGGCGCCCTCTATGGGTAGATATATGCAACTTAAATCTAAAAAAAAACTAAAATTAATTAATTAAACTTAATGAACGAATGAATAGTTGAAAAAACTGTATTCACATCCAGTGTCATCCGTTGAAAGTTTAAAAAAAAATGCATTTGAATTGGAGTGGATGAATGAGAGGTATTTGATGAACGATTGAAAATTTGAACAAGATATATATAGGGAGAGTGTGAGCTAATAGAAGGAATTGAAAAAGAAAGAATTCCAAACGATATTCCAACGCCGCAAGGTGTTTCGTTCCTTTTATAGCAGGTTTCTTGAAGTTAAAGCTACTCAATTCCATTATAAAGTCTGTAAAAACTGTATTCTTAAAACCTTAGTTCACAAAATCAGACGAAGTTGTTAACAATATTTTCAACACACTTAAAATGTCTTTATAACCTATAAATAAGCGTATTTGTAGGTTATAGAAATGCTTTTATAACCTACAAATACATATGTACAAAGTTTTATATGTATGTGTAGTTTTCATCATTTGAAACTGTATCATGGATGCTTTTTATTTGTTCTACTCTGTATTCCATTCCTGTTTGAAACAAATAAATATTACTTGTTATTTATTATTATATATTACTTTAAATATTTCTTTTTATTAATAATAAATAATAAATAATAGTTTCATCATTTAAAACTGCATCATGGATGCTTTTTATTTATTTTATTCACCTTTAGTGTTTCATTTCTTTTATAGCACGTTTCTCGATGTTATAAGAAATAAAATATTTCATGTTGATGTTATAAAGTCTGTAAAAACTGTATTCCTAAAACTTTAGTTCACAAAATCAGACAAAGTTACTTACAATATTCTCAGCACACTTAAAACTATGTTTTTATAATGTATGAAGAAGCTCATGCACAAAGTTTTATGCATGCGCTTCTTTTATGCAAGCGCATGAACAATGTTTTATCGGTATTTGTAGTTTTCATTATTTAAGAACTGTATCATGGAAGCTTTTGCTCTAAATATTACTGTTTGAAACAAAGTAAATAACAATAACAATAAATAATAAATAATAACAATAATGAATAAATAATACAATAAGTAATAAATAATAACATGTTAACATAATATATGTTATTATATCATCATAACATATAATAACATCAATAAACAATAACATAACAACATAACATAATGTTGTAATAACATCATAACATAACAACATAACATAATGTTGTAATAACATCATAACATAACAACATAACATAATGTTGTAATAACATCATAACATAACAACATAACATAATGTTATAATAACATCATAACATAACGTTATTATTTATTTAGTTTGTTGCAAACAGTAATGGAATAGAGAGTAAAATAAATAAAAGCATCCCTGATACAGTTTTTAAATGAAATAAAAGTTTTTAAATTAATAAATTAAATTTAAAAAAGCAAATAAAAAGTTCTTTTTTTCTTTCCAATGCAGCTGGCAAATAGACCGTGATCTTCGCTATAAGGGCTGCACCTATGTTACTCACTTTGCATTACGCAGGGGGCGCATGTAACTTGAAGATAAGCCACGGACGCGGAGTAACAACGGCCCCGCAGCGCTCTACGATCCTATTAGGACCGGGACCTACGGCTTAAAGTGGATTCCGAACCACTACAACACCCATGGGCAAAGCCGCGATTTGAACCCGATACCTGTGGTACCGAACGCCAGAGCGCTAGCCATTCGGCCATCAGGCCCCGCAAATAAAAAGTAATAACAATAAATAATAAATAATAATTTCATAATTTAAAAACTGTATCAAGAACGCTTTTATTTATTTTGTTCTGTACTCCATTACAGTTTTAAACAAAATAAGTAGCAAGTAATAACAATAAATAATAGATAATAGAGAGTTTTTGCATACCGTACGTTAGTTACCGTAGGACGTCCGTTAGCTTTTTCTCCCTAGCGCGCATGCTCATAGGAAACTGAGCATGCGCGCTAGCTAACGGACGTCCTACGGTAACTAACGTACGGTATGCAAAAACTCTCTATTAACAATAAATAATAAATAATAGCTTCATAATTTAAAAACTGTATCATGGATGCTTTTATTTCATATGTGTGTATGTATAGTGTGTGAATGTGAATGTGTATGTGTATATGGGAATGTTGTACAGTTGAATGTGTACAGTTGTACAAATGTATATGTGTGTTTATGTAACCATGTGTAAACATAGATTTTACCATTCTGCTACCAAGACAAATATCATGCGCAAACTTGATAAAAGAAAAGAACATGATAAAACACAATGAATCTCAAATATTTAAAAAAAAAAAACCAGACTATTTTTAAAATTCCAACCCAGCGTTGTGTCTATAAAAAATGTATCTCTCTAATTCAGGAATAATCGTAAATAATACCGAAATAATCCCCATTCGGGTGTGGATACAACAGAATAAAAAAAGAAGAATTAATCTCTTCATGCTTATTCATTAGGCAGCACCAAAGAGAGCGTGACCACTGGACAACTGGACAGTCGCTTTTTGAATCCCATACGAGAGGGGAAAAATTTGGATCAGCAGTGGTTTGGAAATGAAGAGCCATTGTATCCACAGCCCGAATTAAACTGCATATCAGAAATAATAATGTACGCAGAATTTAAATTACTTTATTCTATCTTGGTTTTTACTTGTTTTTATTTCTTTCAAAAAAGGAACATGTTTTGAGAAGACCAACTCCGCCAAATGGTTAGCACTCCGGCGGTCCGTGGTAACGCAGGCTTCATGTTCGAATCCAGTTGCGGTGTCATGGAGATTTGTGAGTGGTTCTGAATCCACGTTAAACGGGGCTGCATGGTGGCTAACGCTCAGGCGCTCGGTACCACGGGTTTCGGATTCGATTCCATCCGTGCTATAGATGCTTGTAGTGGTTCGGATTCCACTTTAAGCAGTAGATACCGGTCTTGTATGACCACAGAGCGTCACGGAGCCCAGACTTCTGACCCACATCCTTCCCAAACTGAAAAGGGGCCACTCAGCTCTACGCACAGCTTTGTGGTGTGGTGTGGTGTAGTGTTGTAGCAGTAGTAGTGGTAGTGGTAATCTGAGGTTACTTGACGATATGTTGATGAACGAAACGACAGTCGTGTTTTGAATCCTATACGAGAGGGGGGAAATCAGAACAGCAGTGCTTTGGTAAAGAAGAGCCGTTGTATCCAAAGCCAGGCCCGAATTAAACTGTATATCAGAAATAATAATGTACCCAGAATTTAAATTACTTTATTTTATCCTGCTTTTTTATTTATTTAATACTATTAACTCACACTCTCCCTCCATATATCTCGTTCACATTTTCAATCTTCAATAAAATACTTTCTATTCATCCACTCGAGTTTTCAAATACATTTTTTTATTAAACTTGTAGTGGATGACACTGGATGTGAATGCATTTTTTTTCATATCTATATAAATTTATATATATATATATATATATTTTATAGGCTGGAATTTTTTTTTTTTCATTTTATATTAATTGTGTTTATTTAATAAAAAATAATTAAAATGAAATTTTTCTTTATTGACCTAAGTATGAATTGACTTTAAAATTTTTTTTTTTTATATATTACTTGCTATTTATTTTTTTCTTGTCTTTCAAAAAGCAGCATGTTTTGAGAAGACCAACTCCGTTAAACGGTTAATGAAGCATTAAAAAAAACCTACACTGAGGAAGGGCTTGATACCCGCTATTTATCATTGTTTATTTTGGATTTAAGTGGGGTTTTTTTTTTTTTTTTTTGTATCACCAACATCATCAGTGGCGCAACAGCTCCATGGTGGGCCGAGACAGTGTTTTCTATCAGATTTCTAGACAGGACATGTTTTTCTTTTCTTTCTTTTTATGGGCTACGGTTGTCATCACTACATCCAACGCTCTGCAGCCCTATTTGATGGGAACCTACGGTTTATAATAGATTACAAACCATTAAAAACATCTATGGCACCTCCGGGACTCGAACCCGAAACTTGTGGCACTGAGCTCCAGTCACTCGACCATCAGACTCTAGTTAACCATTATTAAGACCATCAATACCAGGCGCTCATTATATCGGGACTTACTGTTTAAAGTACATTCCGATCCACTCTAAACATCCGTGGCACCGCCGGGACTCGAACCCGAAAGCCGTGGCACCGAGCGCCAGAGATCTAGTCACTCTGCCATCAGGCCTATTTTTTGTGTGCTTGATTTTAATTCATTTTATTCCACTTTAACATACTTTGAGTTCAATATTTTGCACTTAATTCTTTATTCTGAACTATAATGGTACGGAATGCGCAACAACCTATAGAAAGAAGTCTCAACACATAAGAAAGGAAAGACTACTAAAGAAAAGGAAATGTAAGAAGTAATTTTTTAGAAAAATGTAATTCATGGATTGATTTTATTATTGAAAACTTGAAATAAAAGGGAACATGATCCAGTTACAGTTAAGCAAAAAAGTTTATCCTTAATTATTACAAAAATTTTATTTGTAATTAATTGAATTTTATTATTATTTTTATTTATCATTTTCGAGTTGATTACTTTTTTCTGACTGACTTTTTTTCCTTCTAATGGTGCTGGCAGTACAGAGGCAGACATCTTTATGCCATAAGCAAGGACTGCACCGACGTTACTACTTTAGCACTACACAGGGGGCACGTGTAGCTTGAAGATAGGCTACGGACGCGGTGTCACACTACCCCGCAACGCTCTACCGCCATGATAGACCGGGACCTACTGTTTAAAGTGGATTCCGAACCACTACACACATCCATGGTACCGCCGGAACACGAACCCGAAACCTGTGGTACCGGAGCCTTGCGGAGCCTACCTTAGCGCTAGCCACTCGGCTCTCATGCCCCCTAAAAATTCGCAGTTATTTATTATATTTTCCCCTTATATTATTCATATAATGATACATCAACAACTCTTAATTTGAACGAACATTAATGAACGGTTATTGCACTATTTTTAGTGCAGAGAATATTTTAAATAAATTAAGCAATATTTTCGAACAGAAATGGCGACATTTTTCTAAGAAACAAAAAATGAATCGTAAATATTTTTAAAAAAAACCCAATATTTGGACTTTTAATAATATGTTTAACAGTCATTTGATTAAAGTTTTGAATAAGTGAGCTTGCCTAAAAACGATGTAACGACCATTGAAAATCTGTACCTGAATGCTTTACACATATTATTTTTTGATTATTTCCTTTTAGTTCAAATATATAAAAAAATTAACTTAAAATACTATTTCAAAACAACTTGCAATTGTCAACGATTTATTAGTAAATAAATGCTTTTTTAGAAAGTATGAAAAATATTCTTCGCAAGGCATTCTAATAATAATATCCCTATTTCATTAGAATTCTGTTTAAAAAAACAACTCATTGTAATGATTAAACAGCACCTCGAAATATAAATGTTTATGAATTTCTAAAAAATCGAACGCCTGTTTAACATTAGATTTCTTAATTAATTCCTGTAGGGAAAAAGAACCTTTTCTAAAAACATTGATTAGGAAGCAGCGATGCAAGAACATGTCAGCAACGTTCCTTCTTCAACAGTTCATTCGAATGGGACAATATTTTAAATGTCAATTCATTCTTTTTTTTTCTTATGCAGCTGGCAAACACATAGACTTTCCTTGCAGGCCACTTTGGAAATGCACCCTAACTCCGCGGCCCTTTATATATCCCCCTATTAGATTGAGACCCACTATAGACATTTTTTGGAAAAATTGAAACACAAGCAGTTATTATCACTGTGCTCCTATTATTCTTACATGTAAATATAGACAATACTATATAATAATGATACTAAACGCACATTGCAAATATACAATACTAAAAATGAAATATAAGAAATATAAATAGAAGCGAAATAAAAAAAAGGAAATGAAAGCATTCAAAAATATTTTCTTTTACGTGTGCGATATGTGTTTCTCCACTCTTTCATTTAACTTTTGCAAATCGATCTCCATTTGGGTATTGGCACATCGTACTGGGTGTTGCGTCCGTTATGTTGGAGCTTATTTTGTGTTGGATTGAAATCATAAAAAAAATGATTCGCAGGTGTCAGTTGAACCCAAACCGCTAACAACTTGAACTAAGAGTCTGGTTTGCTCTGCTATCAACAATCCACTGTGCGTATCAAGGGATGGTCGCTGCGTCACTGAAGTCACTTAAAGTGAAACATAGAACCTGTTATATGAGATGTTCCAAGATTCGTGCGCCTCATGAGTTCGCAGAATATAATTTAATTATTCTGCGAAGTCATAACCGTAAACTCATCCATAAAACAGGCAATATCTGTTCTATATTCGAAAGAATATTATTTTAAAATCAAATTCCTTCATAATTTCGATAGTTCATTTTTGAATAAATGGATGCACACATAATGTATTTTTTTTTTTTTTTTGAAGACATTGTTTTTCACTACTTTGACCATTATGAGATAAATTTTTTTGTTCCAATGCAGCTGCCAAATACTCAGACAGTTGTCTTGGATGCCTTAAAGCAAGCGCCGCACCACCGTTACTCACTTAGCACTACCCAGAAGATGCGTGTAGCTTGAAGATGAGCTACGGACGCGGAGTAACAATACCTGCACAATGCTCTACGATTCTGTTACACCGAGACCTACCGTTTAAAATAGATTTCGAACCCTTACAAACATCCATGACATCGCCGGGTCTCGAACCCAGAACCCGCGCTCCACAGCGCTAGCCACTCGGGTATCGGAGTGTTTGCCAGCTGCATTAGGAAAAAAAGTATTATGTATATAATACATACAAATATGTAACATAATACAAATACATATATATAACTATATAATACATACAAATATGTAATATGATACAAATACATATATATAACTATATAATACATACAAATATGTTACTTTAAAAAAATATTAATTTTTTAATGTTCTTTTGGATTTAATTTTAATTGGTATTAAAATTAAGTCCAAAAGTCTAATACAAAGCTTAATTTTTGTATTGATTTTTTAAAATACGTATAACGGCAAGTTACGCACAATTAATGGCCATGTTATAGGGAGTTTCGTTACCTGAAATATACATTATTTCGGGAGGAAAAAAAATAATTCTCAAGAAAAACTCGTATATCTAAGCAAAAATTCAAAAACTGGACTGGATTCAAAATGTGGACAAAATATTCATTAGTTTTTTTTTTTTTTTTCAAATGAATAAGAATCCTTTTCATAATTTTTGATATAATTATTCAAATAGAAACACAAAATGAGCGAAACTGAACAACACGAAAAATGTTATGAAATTCTGAAGTAATAAATCCATTTTAATTTCAAAGTCACGTAATTCATCAAAAAACCAAATTTAGCGTCCCCTAATGCATTTCCGATTTAAAAATAAACACATTTTTTTCTGTTTCGAAAAAAACAAAGCCTTGAAAGAACAAAAGGCGGTTGCACAAAAAAACTTCCGGACGACTTCGTTGCGTTTTCTCTTCCGGAAAGGATCGCCGCCAAGGTTTTGTCGCCAAATTTACGCCAACTCCTCTCACCTGCGCGCATGCGCCCCGGAGACCCAATGAATGTGGTGGAGGTACGTTTGACAGAATGGGGCAGTTTTCTGTTTTGATGTGTCGGGTTCGCACGTGCTTCTATTTTCGTTCTTGGACCACCCCTGGGTATCACAATCGAACTTTTCTTGAGGTGAGAACATTTTAGAAGATTGAAATGTTCCGAACAGAGCCAATGGAATCACCTTTGATCGCTCTTTTGCATATTGTATATCTCCTATTATTAATTGGTGAGTATATTTTGATTTTGATTTTTTTTTTTAGAAACATATTTTATGAGAATAGTCAAACTTATAGTTCACACTAACCGTTCACATTAACTTTAGTATTAGTTCACACTAACCGTCTGGAAAAAAATAAAACACTTAAAAAACACTCTGGAAAAAATTATTTTCATTTTAATGACTGAGTGTAACTTTAACTTTATTAATCTATAAATGTGTACACATTAAATTTCTCGAATCGGTAATAAACGAATAATATAAAAAGTTACAAATTCTTATGAGGACGTTTTTGATTTCTCTCGAAAGATCTTTTCAATTGCCACTTAGACAATTGTCTTCGATGCCTTAAGGCAAGCGCCACACAGACGTTACTCACTTAGCACTACCCAGGAGTAGTACCGTGTAGTTTGAAGATAGGCTACAGGTGCGAGTCACACTATCCGTACAACGCTCTACAATCACAGTAGACTGGGACCTAGGGTTTAAAGTGGATTCCGAACCACTACAAACATCCATGGCACCGCTTGGACTCAACCCGAAACAGAGCGCTGGCCATTCGGCCCCTACAATTGTTTCTTATCTTGATGACTTTTACTTTAATAGACTAAGTTACTTTATTCATTAAAGGACTATATAATTATATACTGTTGAACCTCGATAAGTCGAGAACCTCCAAAATTCGAAATTTTTTTTCGTTCCCTTTCCTTCAAGCCCCAAAACCTCCATGACTCGAAATTTCAACCCTCTATAAGTCGAAATAATGAGTCAATCCCCACAAGCCATTTGGGTACATATTTTCCCTCCGTAACTCATCGTATAGTACTCTAGTATAATAATTTTCTTTTTTAATTTTTTAATATTCTTACAGATGAATATGAAAAAAAAATATTTGATTGAAAAATTATAAACATTTTCCAATGTCAGTTAATATTAACTATAAAATTTCAAGTTAATACCTTTATTTGTTCTCTTTAAAAATTAAAAATTTATTTCCAATCATTCTTTCAATAGGAATATTGAAAAACTTATTTTGCAAAAGAAATTTTTATTTACAATTTTTTAATTTTTTTACAATTTTTAAAATTTTATAAAAAAAAGTCATATATTTAAATTAATATTATTTAAAATGTAAATTTAATCATAATTAAAATATAATATTTGAATTCAATTTTTATATAACTATTAATACTAAAATATTTCTATAATTTTAATTTAATTTGTATAATAATTCATTGTATTTAAAATATAGTTTTAAAACATATATTTAAAAATTTCATATATTTAAATTAGTAATAATTTTTTTAATTAAAATAATTTTTTAAACAAATACTTTCTAGATTTTTTACTTTAAATATTTCTTATTATTATTACCGATCTTTTTATGCACTTTTTAAAATTTTTAAGGATATAAATTATTTCATTCGTTTATTATTTTCTTATATTTATCAAATTATGTCCCGTTTATATTATCTTTATGCATTCATACATCATTTTCACTTGAATATGCTACATTATTTTAATTTGGAGAATTATAGTGTATTTACTGATTGCATTAAGACAACGAGTCATTTTAAAATTGAACTTTATTTTTCTAAAAAGTAAAAAGCCCTTTTCAAAATCCTTTGTACTGTTAATTTGATTCTAAAAGTTATTTTTTGCTTTTAAATAAGTAAAAATAAAATAAATGAGCTTCTGTCATTGCGGTCATGAAATATAGGCAAGAAACGTCACAATTCGTTGGCTGTTTTAGGTCAACGCGTCTGCCAACAGAAGCTCAACTGACGAAAATTCGTGTTTAAATTAAATCCCACAAATTTCAAACTTACTGATCCAAAACGTCTCTAAATCAATTCAATGTCAATAATAATAATAATAATAATATGAATAAAATCTTGAAAAACGCTTTTGGAAAATTGTTTTCATTTTAAATACAAAGTGCAGTGCTGATTTCTAACAAAAAATTCTTTTATCTTTCCCTATTACGTAAGGGTTTTTCACGAAGAAGTTGTATATTTTTATACAAGTAACTGAAATCGTAAAATTATGACAGCCCATATTAACTTTATTAAGCTATAAATGTGTGCACATTATATTTCTCGAATCGATAATAAATGAATAATATAAAAAGTTACAAATTCTTATGATGACGTTTTTGATTTCTCCCAAAAGATCTTTTCAAGATTCATTCTTTTTTCTCTCGTTCTAATGCATCTGGCAAACACTTAGACAGCTTGGTCTTGGATGCCTTAAGGCAAGCGCTGCACAGACATCACTCACTTTGTATTACACAGGGGGCGCGTGTAGCTTGAAGATAAGCCACGGACGCGGAGTGAAAATGCCCCCTCTACGCTCATATTAGACCAGGAGCTACGGTTTAAAGTGGATTCCGAACCCCTACAAACATCCCTGGCACCACCGGGACTCGAACCCGAAACCTGTGGTACCGAGCGCCAGAGAGCTAGCAACTCGGCTATCCAGGCCCATTTAAAAAAATGTGTGTGTATTAATTTACATAGAAAATTATACCTCGATTGATGCGATTTTCATTAAACCCGCTTACTTCGGGCCCTGAATGGACGAGTGTTTAGAACTCCGGCGCTCTTTGACACATGTTTCGGGTTCGAGTCCTAGTGGTACCGTGGATGTTTGTAGTGGTTCGGAATCCACATTAAGCCTTAGATCTCGGTCTAATGTGATCGTAGAGCGTTGTGGGAGTATTATTATTCCGCGTCCGTAGCTTATCTTCAAGCTACAGGTGCCCCCTGGGTAGTGCTCAATGAGCGACAGCTCTTGCTTATGGCATAAAGATGAACTGTCTCTGTATTGCCAGCTGCTTTAGAACAACCAAATCTCATTGCGAAATTTTTGAGAAGAGAAACAGCAATTCTATTATGTGGTTGGTTCTCTTATAACAAAGAGACAATTTTTCGGTCATAAGTGATGGAAGAGTCATGTTATTTACTTGACGATTAAGGTCTTCTACAAGCCCTTAAGATTATATCTTTTTTTTTGTGTGTGTATGTGTATGTGTGCGTATATGTGTGTGTGAATGTGTATGCGTTTGTATATGTGTGAATGTGTGTGTATGTGCATATGTGAATATGTGTGTATGTGCATGTTTGAATGTGTATATGTGAATGTGTATATGTGAATGTGTACGTGTGAATGTGTATGTGTGAATGTGTATGTGTATTATGTGTGTGTTATGTGAATGTGTATGTGTATTATGTGTGTGTTATGTGAATGTGTTATGTGTATTATGTGTGTGTTATGTGAATTTGTATGTGTATTATGTGTGTGTTATGTGTATGTGTGAATGTATATGTGTGAATGTGTATGTGAATGTGTGTGAATGGGTATGCGTATGCATACGTAAGCATGTGTAAATATCGATTTAACAACAGAATAGTATGATAGTCGCGGCAAAGTTATTTGAAGTTATCTTGAAGAAGTTCTTAAGAGGAATGCCGGTAAAGTGCTCTCAACGCTCTTTTGGAGCATGGAACCAGCGTAAAGAAATAAGAATATTAATGACTGTTTCCTGAATTTGAAAAAAAAAAATTAAATTCGTCTTGAGTAAAATTAGTGAGTTCAATGAAACGTCTCCCACCAGACAGTGTATTAAGTTTGGATGAAGCGTCGCTCATAAAAAACGCATTCGATTCTTCTATCGGAAGACATCATCATCTCATCTTATTGGTTACCAAATGATTTTCGAATGGATTTCTCCTGTCGCTAAGGGTTCAATTTCCATATTTTTTTTATCTCACGGTTATTCGTTCCTCCCTGCCTTTACGGAACGAGAAAAATAAAGTTTGCAGTGGGACTCCAGAGTGAGATGGCGGCCTGGTGGCGCTCTGGCCTTTGATACCACAGGCTGGAGATTTGAATCCTGGCGGTGGTATGGATGTTTATTGGTGTTTTGGTTTGTCACTCTGCGGACATTTTGTGCACATTTTTGACTAATCAGACTACAGTTTGGGCTCAGCACCTAGAGTTTAACGTGGATTCCGAACCCCTCACAAACATCCATGCCACCGCCAGGATGGGTATTTGAAATCACAATTCTCTGCACAAAATGACCGTAGAGCGACAAACTATTCCAAAGTGGCTTTTCCGAACTCAAAACAACTCGGTTCGAAACCCGATCAGGTAAAAAATCACTTGTCTGGGTGAGTCGAACCCTTCAGATGTCATTCCATGGAGTATTCGTTCTAAACAACATTACCAAAATATAGGTCCGATGATAGTAGCCTACCATCCACCCGAAACACACTACCACTACACCACACCACACCACACCCCATCACTGTGCTTAGAGCTGAGTTGTCCTTTTACAGTTTGGGAAGGATGTGGGTGAGAAGAAGTCTGATTGGGCTCCGTGACGCTCTACGATCCTATGAGACCCGGACCTACGGTTTTATTTAAAGTGGATTCCGAACTATTTTACACATCCATTGCACCGCCGGGACTAGAACCTGAAGCTTGTGGTAGCCAAGGCCAGAGCGCTAGGCAATTGGCCATCAGGCAGCTGCGAGAGCGTTGAGAGCAAAGGACGACGAACATGGAAACAGCGTCAATATTCATGACTGTTTCCTAAATTTGAAAAAGAAAAACGTAGTTTCTTCTTGAATAATATTATTGAGTTCAACGAAACTGCTCCCACGAGATAGTATTAAGTTTGGATGGGGCATCAGTCATAAAAAACGCATTCGATTCTTCTATCGGAAGACATCATCAGCCCATCTTATTGGTTACCAAATGATTTTCTAATGGATTTCTCCTGTCGCTAAGGGCTCAATTTCCATCTTTTTTTTTTTTTTTATCTCACGGTCATATTCTTATTTCTTTACGCTGGTTCCATGCTCCAAAAGAGCGTTGAGAGCACTTTACCGGCATTCCTCTTAAGAACTTCTTCAAGATAACTTCAAATAACTTTGCCGCGACTATCATACTATTCTGTTGTTAAATCGATATTTACACATGCTTACGTATGCATACGCATACCCATTCACACACATTCACATACACATTCACACATATACATTCACACATACACATAACACACACATAATACACATACAAATTCACATAACACACACATAATACACATAACACATTCACATAACACACACATAATACACATACACATTCACATAACACACACATAATACACATACACATTCACACGTACACATTCACATATACACATTCAAACATGCACATACACACACATTCACATATGCACATACACACACATTCACACATATACAAACGCATACACATTCACACACACATATACGCACACATACACATACACACACAAAAAAAAAGATATAATCTTAAGGGCTTGTAGAAGACCTTAATCGTCAAGTAAATAACATGACTCTTCCATCACTTATGACCGAAAAATTGTCTCTTTGTTATAAGAGAACCAACCACATAATAGAATTGCTGTTTCTCTTCTCAAAAATTTCGCAATGAGATTTGGTTGTTCTAAAGCAGCTGGCAATACAGAGACAGTTCATCTTTATGCCATAAGCAAGAGCTGTCGCTCATTGAGCACTACCCAGGGGGCACCTGTAGCTTGAAGATAAGCTACGGACGCGGAATAATAATACTCCCACAACGCTCTACGATCACATTAGACCGAGATCTAAGGCTTAATGTGGATTTCGAACCACTACAAACATCCACGGTACCACTAGGACTCGAACCCGAAACATGTGTCAAAGAGCGCCGGAGTTCTAAACACTCGTCCATTCAGGGCCCGAAGTAAGCGGGTTTAATGAAAATCGCATCAATCGAGGTATAATTTTCTATGTAAATTAATACACACACATTTTTTTAAATGGGCCTGGATAGCCGAGTTGCTAGCTCTCTGGCGCTCGGTACCACAGGTTTCGGGTTCGAGTCCCGGTGGTGCCAGGGATGTTTGTAGGGGTTCGGAATCCACTTTAAACCGTAGCTCCTGGTCTAATATGAGCGTAGAGGGGGCATTTTCACTCCGCGTCCGTGGCTTATCTTCAAGCTACACGCGCCCCCTGTGTAATACAAAGTGAGTGATGTCTGTGCAGCGCTTGCCTTAAGGCATCCAAGACCAAGCTGTCTAAGTGTTTGCCAGATGCATTAGAAAAAAAACAAAAACATTTTGTTAAATTTTAATCGTGGGTGTAACAAAAACACTCATTTAGAAAGAAAATGATATTATAATATATTATATTACAGTTATTTCGACGATCAACTATCTGTAATTTTCCATTCTTAAAAATTTCTGATTTCTTAAATATTCCCCAATTATTTTAAAAAGAGAGGCCATTTTTCTTACGGAATTCTCAAATTTTCCATTTTGAACCTTACGAAAAAAAAAAAAAAAAAAAAAAAATTCACGATTAAATAAAAAATAATTAAAGAATAAAGGAAGGAAAAATAATGAGATATGGGTAGCGTTGAAATTTTCTACACAGAAGAATTGATGAAATTTGCAAAGCCAACTTCAAACAAGTAATATATAAAAAAAAAAAAATTTTAAATCAATTCCTACACTTTTTTCAATCTATTGCAGAAAGTCCTTTCTATATAATTTTCATTCATTTTTTTAAGTTTATCTGGCGCCATCTATTAGTAGATATATGCAACTTAAATCTAAAAAATATATAATTAATTATTTAAATTTAATGACTGAATTAATATTTGAAAAAAACTGCATCAGCATCCAGTGTCATCCACTGCAAGTTCAAAAAAAATGCATTTGAACTCGAGTGGATGAATGAAAAGTATTTCATGAACGATTGGAAATGTGAACAAGATATATAGAGGGAGAGCATGAGCTGACAGAAGAAATTGAAAAAAAAAGATATTACAAAATTGCATTTCTTTTGACAATCCACTATCAGCCATTTTCCCCTCTTAAAAATTTCTGTTCTTAAATATTTCCCAATTATTTTAAAGAACGGTAATTTTTTTTACGAAATTCTCACATTTTCCATTTTGAACCCTACAAAAAAAAATTCACGATTGAAAAAAATAATAAAGAATAGTTTTTTTTTTTTTTTTTTGAAAAATTTTCTACCAACAAAACACACTAGAATTGATGAGATTTTTCAAACCAAATTCAAAAAACAATAGGATTGGATGAATTAAATAAATTTAGACGAAACGAAAATATACTAAATAAAGCAGCAATGGTTTGGTTTTGTCGCTCTACGGTCATCTTCGGTCAAAGGCTCTACGGTCAAGGAACGAATTAAATGAAGCAATACAATATCTGCATAGGAATAAAGAAATAACTTAATTTACGATTAAAAAACGATGTTAGGACTACAACTCTTTAGAAAATTGAACGAAAAAAAATTAAAAACTTTGAATTCGTGTAAGTCTGTGTATTGCTATTATCCCTCCCATATTTTTTATCTTTGGACTTTTATTACTACTGTCTCCGAAATGTAAGACCAATTATTTTTTTTCATCGTCTTCAATTATTTCTTCATCAATTTATTTCATCGCCTTCAAAGTAATCCCCTCCAGATACAATGCACTCGTGCCAACTTTTTTTCCACAATGCATGCTTGTCATCGGCAGGGATGGGCTTCAAAGCGCGACGATTCACGCTGAATCTCTGCAATTGGCTCAAAACGGTGTCCCCGGAGTGGTCTTTCGAGTTTAGGGAATAAGCCACAAGTCGCACGGTGTGGTTGTGGAACAATATTGTGGAAAACTTGAATGGTTCGATATTTTCAATTGAAATAAAACATTTGATTTCGATCAGTAGAGGAAATTAGAAAAATGCTTATAATTCGTAATAATTATGTCAATCTAAAAACGGAAAGATGTGCCAAAATAATTGGCAGATGCACTGATTTTGATTGACGGCTTCGCAATAAAACTTACAGTTTAAATATTCACGTGCTACCACTGGTATAGAACGGAGATAGTCATTCTTTAGCGAATGATGTTATTGCGAAACATAAAAGTCACTGGACTGTTTAAAATGCCAACGATAAAAAATTAAAAAGCCGAGGTTAAAAACCTCATCAGAAATCACCAAAAAAATTATATAGTTTTATAAGCAATTGAAAAAAATGAAACTTGCGTAACAAATATAGCACATCAAGCAGAAATAGCTGTCATTAAACCAGATTCCGCAAGATATAATGATAAGAAGACACAATAAAGAGATTGAATGTAAAAATCTGAACAATTAAACAATGTCTAATTGTACAAGACTACCTTCATTAAGATATTTTTGAAACAGGACATTCTGGTCATTAAACATTTAATTATATTTATTTAAAATTATGATTTGTTGTCCAGATTGTTATTTGATTTAAATATGATTTGTTGTCCACTACCCAGGGGGCGCGTGTAACTTGAAGATATACAACGCACACTAATAACACTACCCATACAGCGCTCTACTATTCTATTAGACCGGGACCTACGGTTTAAAGTGGATTCCAAACCACTACAGACACCCATGGCACCGCCGGGACTCCTCAAACCCGAAATCTGTGGTACCGAGCGCCAGAGCGCTAGCCACTCGGCCATCGGGTTATAATTCGTAATAATTAGGTTAACCTGAAAACTGAAAGATGTGACAAAATAAATGACAGATGCCCTAAAACATTGAAACCCGTCCAAATATTCACTTGCAACTACTATTATGAGACATATGGAGTCATTCTTTTGTGAATGATGTTATTGCGAAACATAAAAGTCACTGGTCTGTTTAAAATGCCAACGATAAGAAATTAAAAAACCGAGGTTATAAACCTCATCAGAAAGGAACGAAAAAAAAATTAATATAGTTTCATGAACAATTAAAAAAAAAGGAAAACGACGAAACAAATATTGCACAACGCGCTGAAATAACTGTCATTAAACCAGATTGCGCAAGATATAATGATAAGAAGACATAAAGAGATTAAATGCGAAATCTAGCAATTAGACAATATTTGATTGTACAAGAACATCTCCATTAAGAATTACTTGAAACAGGATATTCTGGCGATTAAGCATTTAATTATATTAATTTAAAATAATGACTTATTATCATAAAGAAAATTAAAAAATCACGCACGGACAGAAAATGCAGATTTTACAGTCACAATAAAACAAAACAATGATAATAATACTAAAGATAGAAAAAAAAATAAAGAATTTCGTCATTTAAACCCATGTTTTCCCCCTTTTTTTAGAATCAGTGAATTTAGAATCAATGTGTTTAACATTAAATCAGGGCCATAGGTCAGAGACTTATTATTTGAGAGCTTTTTGGGTGGCCCCCGGCCTAATGTGGTTTTTTTTTTAAATCATGTGTGAAAATGGTGTGCTGGTTAGGGGTCCGTAACGTTATCCGAAAATGAGGGTCAAACAAATAAAACTCCATTGCACATTTTGGCGCAAAATGGTACTTTGGGCCCCTTAACTCTTGAAATGATTCATGAATAACGTTAGTCTTATGGAGAATTTGGATTTTGCTTGAAGTGTTTTGTGGTATGGTTTTGAATCAATTTTCATGTTTTGGGTTGGGTTTTGAAACATTTGTATTTCCAATGGCTATAAGTACTCGTAGTGAGTTGATCCATTCCTTCTTCTTGAAGTTTCACCTTTATCACTTTGGGCATTTTCCCGGGCCTATGGAGCTGTAGAGTGCTTCTTATTGTATACTTCATTCTTCCTTTATGCCTATCATTTTCAAACATTGAGATATTCTTTTGGGTATTGTATGCGATAACGTTTCTTGTGGAATTTGGGAATACTTCATTCTTCATTTACGACGACATTTATCTTACTTTTGAACATTCTTTCAGAGATTCTTGAACAATTCATTGTTCATGAATTTCTTCATCTATTCATGTGGCTATTTGAATTCGGCCATTCTTGTAGTATTCCAATCCATTGCTTCCTATATCTCGTGCATTATTAAACATTGGCGTATTCCTGAGTTTATTCATCCGTTCTCCAATGCTCATACATGATACTTTTAAATTTGCCGAGCACATTTCAGCTTTTTTATTTTTTTGCATCATTTTGACTAGAAACTGTCTACACCTTAACCTAACCTAACCTTTTCAAATTGGAAAGGTTCAAAACAAAAAAATGGAGATTTTTACGCCTCTAAGCCTCATGAGCCACAACTGCTTTGGGTGTTCCGCCCTTTTTCAGAAATTGATTCCTCACCACACACATGTATCTTAAACTTTTCAATGAATGTCTGCACTTTCGCGACTATCCTCAAACAACATTTATAACGTTATTAAAATATTTGTATCGATAAATGCATAGTTGTAAATGAATTTTCCATCATTTTATACATCAACAATATTTATATGTCATCATTTTATACATCAGCATTTCATCTTTTTATAGTCGGAAATACGGGTCTGAATGGCTAGCGCTCTGGCGCTCGGTACCTCAGGTTTCGGGTTCGTGTCCCTGCGGTGCCATGGATGTTTGTAGTGGTTCTGAATCCACTTTAAACCGTAGGTCCCGGTCTCACAGGATAGTAGAGCGTTGCGGGGGCATTGTTACTCCGCGTCCGTAGATTCTTTCAAATTATAGGCTTTCCCTCGTTAGTGGTCAGTGAGTAACGTGTCGGTGCAGCGCTTGCCTTAAGGCATAACTGTCGAAGTGTTTGCCAGCTGCATTGGAACAAAAAAAATGGAAATTAAAAATTCCTGTCCGAATTGCATTCCAGTATCAACGTGGGCTGCATATACCTATTCTGGCTTGGTTTGGCGGTCTACAGTCATTTTGTGCACACTTTAATCTAATTAGACCGGGACCTGCAGTTTAAAGTGGATTCGGAAACAGCCATGCCACCGCCGGGATTCGAACCTGAAACATGTGGTACCAAAGATCTGAGTGGTAGGAAGACTGAGGTTCGAATATGCTGGTGACAGTGTTATAGCCAGGGCCGGATTTTCCAATAGGCTAACCAGACTTCAGCCTAGGGCCCCAAGATCAAGAGGGTCCTACATTCAAATGGTTAGCAAAATCAGAATGACACTATTCTAAAAACAGTCAAACACTGAATCAAAAATAAGGAGAAATTCTACACGTATGAATAATAAACAAACATAATAAGTAATTTACAAACTTAAAAATGGAAGGTGAAAAGGATGCCTTAAATGGAATAGCCTAGGGCCTCTTTTCGTCTAAATCCGGCCCTACGCTTGGGTCGTTATTCATTCAATTCCTTCTATTAGCTCACACTCTCCTTATATACACTGAAGTGACAAAAGTCATGGGATAGCAATATGCAAATTTTCAGATGTCAGTAGCATTGCGTAGAAAAGGTATAAATGCGCAGTGCTTCCGCAGAGCTTTCATTTCTGTTCAAGTTATTCATGTGAAGAGGTTTTGACGTGATGATGACCGCACGACGGGAATTAACAGACTTTGAAAGCGGAATGTTAGTTGGAGCTAGACGCATGGGTCATGCCATTTCGGAAATCATTAGGGAATTTAACATTCCCAGATCCACTGTGTCAAGAGTGTGCCGAGAGTATGAAATTTCAGGGATAACATCCCACCATGGACAGCGCAGTGGTCGACCGCCTGCACTTAACGACCGAGACCGGCGACGTCTGCAAAGAGTCGTAAATTCTAACAGACAAGCAACACTGCGTCAAATAACCGCAGAAATCAATGTGGGACGTACAAGGGACTTGTCTGTTAGAACTGTGCGGAGAAATTTGGCTTTCTTGGGCTATTCCAGCAGAAGACCGACTCGAGTGCCTTTACTGACAGAACGACATAGCTTGCAGCGACTCTCGTGGGCACGTGAGCATATCGGTTGGTCCCTAGATGAATGGAAAACCGTGGCCTTTTCCGATGAGTCACGATTTCAGTTGGTAAGAGCTGATGGTAGGGTTCGAGTGTGGCGCAGACCCCACGAAGCCATGGACCCAAACTGTCAGCAACGCACTGTTCAAGCTGGTGGTGGCTCCGTAGTGGTGTGGGCTGTTTTTTCATGGCATGGACTTGGTCCTCTGGTGCGACTGGACCGAACATTGACTGGAAATGCTTATGTTCAGCTACTTGGAGATCACTTGCAGCCATTCATGGACTTCATGTACCCAAACAACGATGGGATTTTTATGGATAACAATGCGCCATGTCACCGGGCCACAACTGTTCGCGATTGGTTTGAAGAACATTCTGGACAATTCCAACGAATGATCTGGCCACCTAGATCGCCCGACATGAATCCCATCGAGCATTTATGGGACATCATCGAGAGGTCTGTTCCTGCCCAAAATCCTGCACCATCAACGCTTTCACAATTATGGACGTCTATCGAGACAGCATGGTTCAATATTCCTGCAGAAGACTTCCAACGACTTGTTGAGTCCATGCCACGTCGAGTTGCCTGGCGAAAGGAGGGCCGACACGATATTAAGAGGTATCCCATGACTTTTGTCACTTCAGTGTATATCTTGTTCGAATTTTCAATCGTTCATAAGATACTTTTTTTATTCATCCACTCGAGGAAACGAGCAACTGTGTAACACCGTCTGGTTGCTTGGTAAAATTAGAGAGTTTTTGCATACCGTACGTTAGTTACCGTAGGACGTCCGTTAGCTTTTTCTCCCCAGCGCGCATACTCAGGGGAAACTGAGCATGCGCGCTAGGGAGAAAATGCTAACGGATGTCCTACGGTAACTAACGTACGGTATGCAAAAACTCTCTATTATTTCTGTTTCTCCCGCACGACATGCAAATGCCAGTCCTCCCCATCACACATCGGTGGACTATTTGTGGTCTGTTTGATATTCGCAGGTGCTCCTTCACATTTCTATGCGGTAAGGTATAAATAGGGCAGAAAAAAGATCGATACTTTGAGGGACCATATCTACTCGGGCAGGATACAATAAGGTCGTAGAGCGTTAGGGGGTGGGTAGTGTTACTCCGCGTCCGTAGCCTATCTTTAAGCTACGCGTGTCCCCTGGGTAGTGCTCAATGAGTAACAGCCGCTCAGCCCTAGCTTATGGCATAAAGATTAACTGTCTCTATATTGCGAGCTGCATTAGAACAACAGCATTAAATAAACAAATTAAATTGATAAATAAGAAACATGCCGATCAGAAGAAAAAAAAATTAAACTTGACATGTGACTAAATGGAATTTTATCAAATAGGTGACTTTATTATTTATTATATATATATATATATATATATATATATATATATATAATATTTCATATATTTGAAAATAAAAAATAAGTTTTGTAATTATAAATATATTAAAATTATTTTTGGATTTTTTTTTTTTTTAAGTTATCACAGTGATAAATTTATAACCACAAAAACTGTGTCCATTCCAAATGCGTTTAAAAAGAAAAAAAAAAAAAAAAAAAAAAAATCCCGAACCTGTGGAGTGTTTGCCACCGTAACTGTGCCGCTGTGTGGGCGAGGACCACCCTACTCACCCTCTTTCGTCTCATCCTTATTCATGAGCAGACGACTCTTCGCAGCCCACTCACCCGGTCACAGTGACTGACGCACTTTGGAACTCTTGCTGTTACAACAACACCAAAAAGAAAACCCTTACTACTGCATTGCTAATTAATGAATGTGTTTCTTCCAAATTACGCAAATTAAAGAGTTGGAATTTGTAGAATTCGTGGCATTTGGAGAAACGAAAAGGTAATGAACTTGAAACACTTTGAGCCATTATGATTAGCCCATTATACAGATGTATGAGTTTATTATCCATTATTATTATTATCATGTGTGAACATAATGTTGTTCTGGTGGTACAGAGTTGCTAATTACTTTATAATTAGTTTTTTTTTTCAAAATTATCCAAATTAATGAGATGGACTTTGAGCAATGTGTGGCATTTGGAGGATGGAACGTCGAAAAGGTAATGAACTTGAAAGGAGAGGGCCTGAATGGCCGAGTGGCTAGCGCTCTGGCGCTCGGTACCACAGGTTTTGGGTTCGAGTCCCGGCGGTGCCATGGATGTTTGTAGTGGTTCGGAATCCACTTTAAACCGTAGGTCCCGGTGTAACATGATCGTAGAGCGTTGTGGAGAATGACATATTAAAAATTTGGAAAACTAACTGTTCATATATAGTGATTAGGGGATTATAGTCCTTGTTGTTTCACATCCCCATATACCACTTCATTCATCAACTTGAAAGGACACACACCTACTACTTACGAGATGAAATACGATAAACCCATTATACAGATGAATGAATTTGAGTGATTAGAAGTGGATCACTGTAAATCTATAGGTTGAAAAGTCCTCCCTTTTGGCAGCTAGAGCTAGAGGTTTGGTTTGGTTTGTCGCACTACAGTCATTTTATGCACACATTGGGCTCGTTAGACCGGGATAAATAATCAACATGCAATAAAAAAAAATACAATATCTGATGCAATTATTCAAATATCTATTTTATAGAGTGGGAATGAAATAACTAGTTTAGAGGCATCTGCAGCTAAAACTATGAATTGGAATGGAACCAAATTTCATATACAGAATGTGGAAGAAAGAGTTTTTGTTTTGTTTTGTTTGTTACTCTACGGTCATCTTGTACACACTTTTGACTCATTAGACCAGGACCTACAGTTTAACGTGGATTCTGAATTACTCACACACATCCATGCCGCTGTCAGAATTCGAACCTGGTTCCATCCATTTAAAATGGACACTCCTAAAGTGCATCCAAATTATTGGCACTCATCTCTTTGACCTCACCTTCGGTTCGGAATCCACTCTAAACCATAAATCGGGGTTACCCGATTTAATGTGATCGTAGAGCGTTCCCTTGAGGTTTAGTCTGTCTTCAGCCCTCGTGGTTTCTCGCTAAGAGTGAAGCCACATATTACCCTCAGCCTGTCGCCTGCGACGGGGGCTTGGACATAGACCTGGTGTAGGCTGACCTGCAGCAGGGGTATTAGTAGCAACAACAAATCATTCATTCAAAATTGAGATTATGAAGAATGCACTGCAGCAGGCCTTCGCGGTACATACTGTATAACGCTGAATCTGTTATTCCAGTTGCTTGAGATCAAAATGCTAAATGCTCTTAATGTTTTGTAAAAAAGCAGAACATCAGTGAGCCTCGTCTTCTCGTGCATACCACGAATGACCCACAGGCGAGGGATTTGGCTTCAGTTTGTCACTCCAATGTCAATATTTTCCACACTTTAGGCTAATTAATTTAAAGTACAGTTTAACGTGGATTTTGCACGTCTCACAAACATCCATGCCACAGCCAGGATTCGAACCTGAAGCTGGGAGGAGAAAGAATATATATCGCAATCGAAAGAACTTTTAGAAGATTAACTTAAAGATGATTTTACTTTTACTCGCTGTGAGATGCTTTACACACATTTTTCACATTTACTGCAAAGGTCAGGAATTGGGGAAAAAAAATTATTTTGATAAGAATTTCAATTATGAATGACTTAACAAGAAACACTTTTGACTATCAAATTCATCCATCTATAAAACAAATTCCAGGAAGAATTTGTTAAATTGAAGAATAAATGCTTTGATATCAAGGTCATTTGCTCGTGAAAAGGATTTGTCCTTGTAAAAATCAATAGGAATCGCTTTGCATCCTTTTTTCTAAACAATAGCAACTCATCAGATTCAAACGAATGCATCGTCAGCATTCTGTTTAAAAAAACATTTTTTTTTCTTTGCGTACGCATTCTGTTTAAAAATGCAAAGCATGCGTAAGCATTCTGTTTATTTCAATGAAGAATTAAATGTCATTCAAACGAGAGAAAAAAAACGTGAAATTGTCTTTTCTCAATTAAAGAAGTAATAAAGATTCGGAACAAAACTGAAACTGTTTCTTTAAATCATTTCTAAACCACCGAACATTCCAGCAACCATCCAAACAGTTATTCACTTTGTTCGATTTCATTGTTGGCGAACCATCCGTGAAAAGGCGATAACAACTTTCTACAAATCCGACGTTGTTCGACCTGCAATTACTAACTACTGTGTCCAAAAAGTAAGACCAATTATTTTTTTTTTCAAAATCTCTTTCTTCTTCCAAATTTATTTCATCGCCATCAAAGTCATCCTCTCCGGACACAATGCACTTATGCCAACTTTTTTCCCAATCCTCAATGCATGCTGAAAAGTCATCGGCAGGGATGGCCTTCAAAGTGCGCGCCGATTCACGTTGAATCACTTCTCAAAACGGTGTCTCCGGGGTGGTCTTTTGAGTTTAGGAAATAGCCAGAAGTCGCACGGTGTGAATACGGTGGTTGTGGAACGATATGCGTTTCATTTTTGGCAAAAAATCACGAAAAATTAATACAGTGTGAGGTGGCGCATTCAGTGTTTTCGGTACCCATCGAGATTGGACGTGTTTGAGGCCCAAAATGGAACTGACCGATCCTTTAAAAATTCCAACATAATCTGCAAAGTCTGTAATTGTAAAGCGACGGTTTGCAAACACCAAATCTTGAATTTTTAGGAAGTGAGCTTCGTCTTCAACGCGTTCTTTGCCTTCTTTGAACTGTTTATGCCACTTCTGAACATTTCTTTCCGATACAGGAATGCTCACCGAATGCCTCCTGCAACATTCTATACGTTTTCGCAAACAAAATCGAATGCACGTTCTTTGCTCAATTCTTTCAGTCATTTCAAGAATCGCCGGAATCCGTTTCAGCGTCTCACAAAGCCAAGCGTCACTCAAACACTCATGAATATTTTTGCGTGAAATTTTACACAAATGTCAAGGACAATGCCAGAAACCTAAGAAAGAAAAAATAATTGAAATTACATAAGCCCAGGTGCTTTTAAATTGAAATTGGGTCTTACTTTTTGGACACACTAATAAAGGTTCGTAATAAAACACAAAAGGTTCCTTTAATCAATCAGAAATTCCAGCAGCCACCGGAACAGATATATCTTTGTTCGATTTCACTGTTGGCGAACCATCCGTGTCAAAGCGATAACAACTTTCTAAAAATTGGCAATTGTTTGACTGGTAGTTAATGCGGTTGTAACCAAAACGAACGAAGGATTCACAATTAGATGAAAAAAAGGGCAAAAAGTGAATATTTCTGATAAAGAGAGACAAAAACAAATCACCATGGCAACGGGCTGACACGTGACACAGAACGGTTAGCAATAAGGAAGTCTTTAAGGCGTAACTTTAATTCTAAAAATACAGTAATAAATTAAAGTGACGCTAACGAGATGAACTGAACAAATGAACGAATTAATTTCTTTTTATCGATCGAGAGTTTTTGTTATTTTTTTCAATTCCTATTGTTAGTTCACACTCTCCCTATATATATCTTGTTCAATCTTTCATAAAATACTTTTCATTCATCCACTCAAGTTCAAATAAATTTTTTTTGAGCTTGTAGTGGATGACAATGGATGTGAATACAGTTATTCCTCAAATATTCATTCATTCATTCATTCAATTTAGTTAATTAATTTTAGTTTTTTTTTTAGATTTAAGTTGCATGTATCTAATAGGCAATGACGCCAGATGTAAAATCAAAATTTCAACTTTATTTATAAAGGACTTCCTACAATACAGTGAAAAAAAAGTAGGAATTGACGTTAAATTTTTTTTTTATATATTACTAGTTTTTTAACTAGCTCTTTATTGAATATTAAAAAGGGTTTTCAACATTATTATTAACTTTAACACTAATTATTTCTAACGCGGTACCTATAAACTCCTACTACAAAACTATTTTTAGCCTATAATTTCCGATTCTTAAGTACTACTACTGTGTCCAAAAAGTAAGACCCATTTTCAATTTAAATTACCTGGGGCTTATGGAATTTCATTTTTTTTTCATTTCTAGGTTGCTGGCACTGTCCTTGACATCTGTGTGAAATTGGACGTCAAACTATTCATTAGTGTTTGAATGACGCTTGGCTTTGTGAGACGGTCAAACTGATCCCGGAAATTTTTGAAATGTTTCAATCAATTGTGCAAAGAACATGAGTTCAATTTTGTTTGCGGAAACGTATAGAATGTTTAAGAAGGCATTCGGTGAACATTCCTATATCGGAAAGAAATGTTTATAAGCGGTATAAACAGTTCAAAGATGGCAGAGAACGCGTTGAAGACGAAGAGCCCTCTGGTTGATCATCCACCTCAACGTCCAAAAAATGAAAGGTTGGGTGTTTGCAAACCGTCTATTTGCAATTAGAGACCTTGCTGATGATGTTGGAATTTCAAAAGGATCGGTCAATTCCCTTTTGGGCCTCAAACGCATCCCGATGGGTACCGAAAACACTGAATGCGTCAGTGTTTTTTTCTTGATGTCATTTATTTTCTTGATTGCATTGATTCTTCGTGACTTTTTCGCCAATAATGAAACCCATATTGTTCCACAAGCACTGTATTCACACCGTGCGACTTCTTCCCTAAACTCAGGGGACATCGGTTTGAGTCGATTGAAGAGATTCAACGTGAATCGCAGCGCGCTTTGAAGCGCCGAAGACTTTTTAGCATGCATTGAGGATTGGAAAAAAAGTCGGCATAAGTGTATTGCGTCGGGAGGTTTGATTTGGTTTGTCGCTCTACGGTCAACTTGTGCCACCGAACCACCAACAAACGTCCATGCCACCGCCAGGATTCGAACCTGAAGCCTTCGATACCAACGGTGTTCGGAGGGGATTCCTTTGAAGGCGATGAAATAAATCTGGAAGAATGAAGAAAAGAGTTTTCGAAAGAAATAAGCCACCCAAATAGATATCGCTTTGTGTGATTTCACTGTTGGCGAACCATCCGTGTCAAAGCAATAACAACTGTCTACAAATCCGCAATTGTTCGACTTGTAGCCAAAACGAGCGAAGGATTCACAATTAGATGAAAAAGAATACAAAAAGTGAATATTTCTGATAAAAGATAAACAAAAAACAAATCACCATGGCAACGGGCTGACACAGAACGGATGGCAATAAGGAAGTGTTTACGGCGTCACTTTCAAATCTAAAAATACGGCCTCATCAATAAATTAAATAAGTTGACGCAAAGAAGATCAACTTAACGAATCCGTTTATTTTCTTGATGGGGAGTTTTAGTTTTTGTTTTTAAACTAGCTATTTATTCAGTATTTGAAATGGTTCTTTACATTATTACTAACTTTAACGCGATTTATTTTTAATGCAGCATGGCCTATATAATCCGATTTTTAAATTGAGCAAAAAAAGGTAATATAAAAAAAAATTTAAGTCAATTCCTATTTTTTTTACCATATCGCAGAAAAAGTGTTTTACAAATAAAGTTGAAATTTTGCTTTTACACCTGCCGGCATCTATTATTGGATACATGCAACCGAAATGCAAAAAGAACTGAAATGAATGAATTAAATTCAATGAATGAATGAATATTTGAAAAAACTGTATCAACATCCAGTGCCATTCACCAGAAGTTCAGAAAAAAAATGTATTTGAACTGGAGTGGATGAATAAAAAGTATTTTATGAACGATTGAAAATTTGAACATGATATATATATAGAGAGAGAGTGGGAACTAATAGTAGGAATTGGAAAAAAAGGCGCTCTGTTTGCGAATTCATACAATTTTATGAAGTGAATGATCGAGTATAAAATATTTTTAATACCATTATTTTACGCAAACACTTTTATTTTAATTCTGCGCATTCAGATGGGAATCATTCATTTAGGATGCTATGAATATGTAACACATTCAGCGTTTCATAGGTGGCACTGCAAGGGGTCTGTTACACTAAACCAGTTAAAAGAACATTAAATGCCTTTATTTTTGCTGATTTTTTTATTTTGCTACCTAAATGCCTTTATTTTGTTGTTGTTTCCTATCCCACTGGGTCGACAGCAATATCTAGACCCAGTCCAAGAACTCGTTTGGTCCCATGGAAGGAGGGATGGAGGAGAGAAGCTTCTGTTGTCATGGAGTACCCGTAGGTAGAAGTCTGACTTGGCTCAGTGAAGCTGACTTTTTACGGAGTAGGTTTGTCAGCCGTACACCCGAGGTTCTGTAGTCATATTAGAGTGGAGCCTGATGGCTAGCACTCTGGCGCTCGGTACTACAGGCTTCTGGTTCGAGTTCCGGTGGTACCATGGATGTTTTTAGTGGTTCGGAATCCACTTTAAGCCGTAGCTCCCGCTCTTATATGTCTGTAAGAGCGTCACAGAGCCCAATCAGACTTCCTACCCGCATCCTTCCCAAACTGTAAAGGGTAACTCATCTCTAGGCCCATGATGTGGTGTGGTGTAATAGTAGTAGTCATATTAAACCAGGGCCTACGGCTTAAAGTGAATTCAGAATCACTACAAACATCCATGGCACGGCCGAGACTCGAACCCGTAGCCTGCGGTACAGAGCACCTGAACGCTAGTTACTTGGCCATCATTAAAATTTTACTTTAATCCTTAATCTTGGCCTTTATTTTATATATTATTAGTACACATTTATGGCGTTGGGAGGAAACCAGCAACACATCTTGACCCAAAAATGCTCAACTCTCTTATTTGAGTAGTTCTAGGTTATTGGATGGGAATACCCATAAACTGACCACGAATAACCTCGCCACTATTCCTTTAAAATAACTAATTAGCGTGTAGGAGGACTTGCAATAAGGGCCGGATTTAGATGAAAATAGGCCCTAGGCTATTCCACTTCTGAGGCCCTTTCACTTCCCATTTTTAGGTTTGTAAATGACACGAGAAATAATAAAATACATCATTACTGTGATATATGTATCAATACGTTAAATGAAACACGTGGTGATGGGTGCTAATCTTTATAAAAATGTGGCACGGATAATATGTAAAGGAAGTCGAGAACACTTATTTGGAGATTTATTCTCTGCACCCTATATAGCAATACAAGAGAATCAAATGATCGTGTATGCAATCCTAAAATAAAAATCTTTTATAATAACATTAACACGTATTTCATAGTATCGCAGTAATACGAATATAACCGAACGTCCGGATATCAATAGGTCTGTTTCAATCTGCACTTTATTTATGCGAGAACAAACCGGGGCTCAGAAGCATAAGGCACATCCATATTTGCCATAGCAATCAGTGAACGTCTGGACTCTACTTTGGTGCAATCTAGTATATATACAAACGAACAGACCCAATGAGCCGAACGCGTTGAGCTTAACCATTGCACTTTTATGTTTGTTTAGGAATCATATGTGTAGAATGTCTCCTTATTTTCGATTCAGTCTTGACTGTTTTTAGAAGAGTGTCATTCTAATTACGCTAGCAATTTGAATGTAGGCCCCTCTGGATCTTGAGGCCCTAGGCTGAAGCCTAGTTAGCCTATAGGAAAATCCGTCCCTGCGTGCAACACTCAACTTTAAAAACAGAGGACACTTGATGGCGATGGGGGCAAAAGCGTCTGACATCTAGACTCAGGTGGCAGACTTTTCTAGATGTCCTACCGTAAGAATCATACACGTGGCTAATTCCCCCTGAAAACTCTCCCGTAAAGCAACATCGACCCTCGAGTGCAAAGCGGCTCAAATTTCACGCAATAGTTGAAATCTGCTCCTTTTGTGCGATCAGCGAAAAAACAAAGACGGTTCTGTACTGTAATACTGACATTTTTAGATATATACCTGCAGCATGGTTTTTTTTTTAATAATATCCAAGAAAAACAAGTAATATAAAAAAAAATGTTTTTTGAAGTCATTTCCTACTCTTTTTTCACTATAATGTAGAAAGTCCTCTATAAATAATTTTGATTCATTTTTTTAAAGTTTATTTGCCGCTCTCTATGGTTAGATTCATGCAACTTAAATCTAAAAACAAACTAAAATGCATGAATTAATATTTGAAAAAAAACTGTATTCACATCCAGAAATGAGTCTTACACAAAAGGAGCAGATTTCAACTATTGCGTAAAATTTGAGACGCTTTGCACTCGAGGGTCGATGTTGCTTTACGGAAGAGTTTTCAGGGGGACTCATACATTCCTCCTGAAAACTCTCCCTTGAAGCAACACCACCGACTTCGTCAGTGAGCTATTCGTGTCACATTCAAGTGCAAGACGTCTGAAATTCCACACAATATTTGAAATCTGCGCCATTTGTGCGATAAAGTGTCATCAACGAAAAAACAAAGACACAACGTACAGTTCTGTACTGTAATACTGACATTTTTGGATATATACCTACACCATGTTTTTTAATAATATCCAAGAAATATAACGCCCCAGTTTTAGTTTAAAAAAAATTTAAACATGGATAAAAATTTAACGACAGTAAGTTAACTAATTTCGGAGAAAAATAGACGAAGTAGGTGATTTTTTTAAAATTACATTTAAGTGTTTTAAAAAATTGTAATTAGCAAAATTTAAAATAAAACAAATATATTTAATTTTCTTTAAAAAAAAATCATGATCAACTATTTTAAAAAGGATCTCTATTCTGGTGGGGTTTTATGGATCTCTGGTTTCACCTATTTAAAACGAACACTCCTAAAGTACATCCGAATTATTTACACTCACCTCTTTAAACCCAACGAAGGGACTTTCCGGCGGATTGATTTATTCTGCTTATTCACGGATTAAACACGTGAACTTTCAATTCGTTTTGTTTACTATGCTTCAAACGACGAGAAGACAAGTTGAAAAAAGAACTACCAGAAGTTGCACACCACTTTGTTGTTAAGAACGTTGCCCAGGTGCACCAACGAAAAGCTAGGTCTAAGTTGCACCCTTATAGAACGACGGAACGACATGCTGTCGCCCAGTTCCGACTTCTGACAGGCCATGACTGTCTAGCAGGATATCTCCATCGCATTAAAATCTTTTTCGAACCCTGGTTGCCCCCTATGTGGTTCAGCAGATTCAATGAACAGAGACCACCTCCAACGATGTGCGGTACTTGACGGCGTACGAGAGAACTCTTAAGTCAATGACTTCGGATATCTTTTTTTTATGTTTATTCCTTTATATTTGTTTTTCGCCTTATTATTTTTTTTCTTGCCATTGGAAATAAATAAAAAATTAAAAATTAAAAAAGAAGAAGTTCAAATGGAGCCCATCACAAAATAAATAAATAAATATTGATTGATTCGTTGTCGTTTTATTTGAATAAATATATCGATGGATCGCAAGTGTTTTAAGAACCCAAATTCTCTGAATATTTAATTTTTTTTAAGAAAATAAAAATATTCCTGTAATGACTCACGCAAAATAAGGTGAATGATTGACTCACGTAAATATTAGTTTAGCGAAGAAAATGAGGTCGGAAAAGCACCTTTTTTTTAGTCAAGTGCGATGAGCGATGTAACATCAAACACAACTGTTTGTACAGGTTAATGGAAATCCGTTGCGTCACACATTCACAAAAAAAGACTTACTGTATTTTAAGTTAAGAAACAGCAAAAAAATCTCTTCCTACGCTACGAATTAAAAAACTGGTTCGGATCGCAGTTCAGATTCGAATGAAACAAGAGACCGATTGACTGAATGTGGGACTCGTTTCAGGGTCAGCGTTGGTTGGCGGCCTGGAGGAGTGCGACGTCGCCAAGCAGAGGAGGTGTCGCCAAGGTCTAGTGGCCGAGCTCGACAAACAGACGAAGGGTACCGCGGACACCCCCCGCCAATTGGAACAGAGATGCAGGTAAAACGAATGTTCTTTTTTTAGCGAATATTTTGTTCTACTTAATTTTTTAGTAAGAATACAGTCAACTTTTGGTTCGAATACATATTTGTTAGTACATTGGTACACTTACTATAATGTGCATTATATCAAGTATGGTGTATACACAGGGCCGGATTTAGATGAAAAGAGGCCCTAGGCTATTCCGCTTATGAGGCCCTTTCACCTTCCATTTTTAAGTCTGTAAATTACTTATTATGTTTGTTTATTATTCATGTGTAACTCTATGGTTGTACCTAATTTAAACGAATTTGAATTAAGTGATTATGAGGTGCAACGAAATCACTAACTTCGAGGAATTTGTTTCCTGAAGAAGAAAAATTTTACTTTAAAATAAAAAAAGAGGAAATGATATTATTGTCGTCACAGTCAACCCCTCCCAACATTCACTATACCATTAAAAAAAACCCATTAAAACAAAATATTACAATTAAAACAATTATCAAACCCTACCATTCTTAAACCCTTAAAACACTATTTATTAATACAATTTCATGGTTTGGTTTGTCGCTCAATGGTCATCTTGTGCACACAAGGACTAAACATACAGTTTACTACTACTACACCACACCACACCACATCACTGTGCCTAGAGTTGAGTTGCCCCTGTACAGTTTGGGAATGACGTGGCTGAGAAGAAGTCCGATTAGGCTCTGTGTCGCTCTACGGTCCTATGAGACCGGGCCCTACATCTTAAAGGGGATTTCGAACCACTACAAAGATTCATCGCACCGCCAGGATTCGAACCCAAAACATGTGTTACCCACCGACAGAACGCCTTCCCCCGACCTACAGTTTAACGTGGATTCCGAACCACTACAAACATCCATGGCACCGGATGGGATTCGAAGCCGAAATCTGTGGTACCGAGCGCCAGAGCGCTAGCCACTCGGCCATCAGGGTTGTCGATTAGAGGCCCACATTTTAAAATGTCAAGACCAAGGTTTCAAGTATTTCACGATTTATTCTTAAATTGAGTCAGATCTTTCTAATAAGCCCTTCATCACGTTCCTTCGCTTCATGACATCGGGATTCCGAGATATAATAGCGGGAACTGAATGCGGGACGCCAACCTTCCCCTCCTTTAGAATCTTTTAACCTTTCTCTACACCAGGGGTCTCCAAAGCCCGGCCCACGGGCCAAATCCGGCCCACCAGTGTCCTCCATTCGGCCCGCGACAGCGAATAGCTTATTGTTGCTGTAATGAGTTGGGTAAAAAAACACAGAATGATAATAATAAGTCGGTTTTATTGACGTGCTAGGTAAAGCTTCATGACAAGCATAATATGCAGAAAATTTAACTTAGCATAGCAACTAACTGGAAATTATAGATAATGGCAGAAAAATGAAAATGGTTTTGGCCCTTGGTACTTACTGGAGTAAATAGTATGACCCTAAGGCTGGAAAGTTTGGAGACCCCTGCTCTACACGATGATCTACTGAAATGACGTACAGTCCTTTTTCAAATGACGTATAGTTTTGAACATCATTAGCATTTCAATCTGGACAACATAACGCCCCCAATCTTAAATTTGGTTCGTATCGATAGTCAGTTTATAAATGTTTAAGCTTCTAAATTATTTTCATAAAAAAATCGTCTATATTTCACTCAGAAGTTAACGTTAAAGAAACAAGTAAAAAATGCCTTTGCAACCCTATTTAGTTTTAATTTTAGTATACAATTGGGCGGCGAACTCGGAGGTTCAGGTTGATTTGGCGGCGGTTACCTCATTTGGCGCGAGGTCGAAGGCCAACGACTGGGAAGAGCACACTTCCGCCTTGGGATTGGTTAGTGTGGGACTCAGTCAGTGGTGTGGTTTGCCGACTGAGCTCGGCCTTGTTCTGTTAACCACAAGGCTGCCAAGTTCGTCAAACTGAAGCGGAATCGGCTGCAGACATTTGAAAAGTAAACATTGAAACAGATACAATGAAAATTAAAAAATGCAAACAGGTTTCATTGCGGATTAGAACAGCGGTTCAATATGCCTTCAAGAAATTTATGTGAAAAATCAATCAAATCAAAATGAAATCATTTAAAAGAAATAAAAAGCAGTTGGTAAACAAATATTTGTTTATTTATACTTTTCTGAAGACATTATGCATTTCTTTTTGCTTTTTTAAATTTTTACATATAACCCTTTTTTCAATTCCTTCTATTAGCTCACACTCTCCCTATATATATATATATATATCTTGTTCAAATGTTCAATCGTTCATTAAATACTTTTTATTCATCCACTCCAGTTCGAATACATCTTTCTTTTGAGCTTGCAGTGGATGACACTGGATGCTAATGCAGTTTTTTCAAATATTCATTCATTCATTCAATTTACTTCGTTCATTTTGGTTTTTTCACATTTAAGTTGCATATAGCTACCAATAGAAGGCGCCTGATACACTTAAAAAAATGAATGAAAATAATTTATAAAGGACTTTCTGTAATAGAGTGAAAAAAAAGTAGGAATTGACTTAAAAATTTTTTTTTATATTACTTGTTTTTAATTCTACAGAAATAAAAGCAGTTGGTAAACAAATATTTATTTATTTATAATCTGTTGTTGTTGTTGTTCTAATGCAGCTGGCAATACAGATACAGTTAATCTTTATGCCATAAGCAAGGGCTGCACCCACTGTTACACATTAAGCACTATCTAGGGGGACGCGTGTAGCTTGAAGATAGGCTACGGACGAAAGTCACACTACCCTCCCTACACTCTACGACCCTATTACACCAAGACCTACGGTTTAAACTAGATTCCGAACCACTACCAACATCCATGGCACCGCCGGGACTCCAACCCGAAACCTGTGGTACCGAGCGCCAGAGCGTTAGCAACTCGGCCATCAGGCCCCCTTTTTCATTTATTTTCTTTCTGAAGACAGTCATAACTTACTTAAAATCCTTTTTTTTTTATCTTTGTTATTAATATTTTTCTGATTTAATTACAATTTTAAACGAATCGCCAGAGAATAATGTATGATTTTACATCTTTTACTAACTTTATAAATTCTGATAAAATCTGATATGCGTAAGTTTGAAAAGTAGTTAGATATAGACAATAGGGATATTATAGATTGGGCATCTACAGATAGGAGCAGCATAGATTGGATAGTTACAGATAGTAGTCTATTGAATGTGATAGTGATTCTTGTAGAATTTGGAATACTAAATTCTTCATTTACGACGACATTCCTCTTACTTTTGTATATTCTTTTTAGAAATTCTTGAACAATTCATTCTTTCTGCTGTTCTTGATCTATTCAGCATTGCTCTATTCATGTGGCTATTTGAATTTGGACATTCTTGTAGTATTAAAATGAATTGCTCCATATGTATCTCGTGCATTATTGAACATTGGCCTATTTCTGAGTTCATTCATTCGTTCTCGAATGTTCACGCATGATAAGGTGAAATTTACCGAGCAGATTTCTTCTTTAGATTTAGAGATAAAAATCATCTTTTTTTAATTTGCTTGCATCTTTAAAATTACTAAGTTGCACTTAAATAAAATGTATGCTAAAAACATTTCTAAATATATAACAATAATATTTAAATCTCCTGGACCTGATGGCCGAGCGGATAGCGCTCTGGAACTCGGTACCTCAGATTTTGGGTTCGAATCTCAGTAATGCCATGGATGTCTGTAGTGGTTCGGAATCCACTTTAATCCGTAGGTCGCGGTCTAATGTGATCGTAGATCGATGCGGGGGTAGTGTTACTCCACGTCCGTAGCCTATCTTCAAGCTACACGTGTCCCTTGGGTAGTGCTACATGAGTAACAGCGCATGCATGCCTTTCTTATGGCATAAAGGATTAAGTGGCACTGTATTGCCAGCTGCATTAGAAGAACAACAACAACTATAGCTTTTATTTTGTTTTTTAAGATTGCCGTGATGCGTTCTGTTGTTACATTTCATTCTAAATTTTATGGACAACTTGTCTATCCATTTTTAACTTTCTTTTTTATTTTGTTGAATTGAGCCATAATTCCGGTGCCAATTGAGCTGTATAGTGCTTCTTATTGTATTTCGATTACTTCTTTCTTCATTTATGCCCAGAAATTTCAAACTTTGATATATTCTTTTGGGTATTGTACGTGATAACGACTCTTGTAGAATTTCTAATACTTCGTTCTTCATTTGCGACTACATTTATCTTACTTTTGTACATTCTTTTTAGAGATTCTTGAACAATTCATTCCTCATGAAGCTCTTGATTTATTCGACATTACTCTATTCACGTGGCTACTGAATTTGGTCATTCTTGCAGTATTCCAATTCAATGCTTCCTATATCTCGTGCATTATTGAACATTGGCATATTCCTGACCAATTTTTATAAAAGAAAACAAAGTAAAAATAATACTTAAATATGTTATTTATAACAACAGCGTCCTTGAATGTTCACACATGATAAGTTGACATTTGCCGAGCCGATTTCAGTTTTTATATATAATTAGGTTGAAAGAAACACACATACAAATGAGAAATTTTACAATCAATTAGTTATATATATGAAATTATGAATATATGAAATTAAACATAACCAGTGCACATCTAAAATTAAAAAACTCCATTATGATTATCCACATCCATTATGATTATTATTATCCACAGGCCTTGGGTCGGTAGGGACACGAACTAAAACCTGATGACCGAGTGGCTAGCGCTCTGGCCCTCCCCTCGGTTTCGGGTTCGAATCCCGGCGGTGCCATGGATGTTTGTAACGGTTCGAAATCCACTTTAAACAGTAGGTGCCGGTGTAATAGGATTGTCGGGCGTTGCAGGTTTGGTTTGGCGCTCTACGGTCATCTTGTGCACACGAGGGCTAAACAGACCGGGACTTGCAGTTTAAAGAGGATTTCAAACTACTCACAAACACCCATGCTACCACCAGGTTACGAACCTGGAGCCTGTGGTACAGGGCTTTGAGGGGTAGTGTGACTCGCGTCCATTGCCTATCTTCAAGCTACACCAGCCCGTCGGTAATGCTCAATGAGTGACAGCGGTGCAGCCCTTGCTTATGGCATAAAGATAGACTCTCTATGTATTGCCAGCTGCATTAGAACATCAACAACTATAGCTTTGCTTTTATTTTCTTTCTTTAGATTGCTATGAGGCGTTCCGTTCTTACATTCTATTCTAAATTCTATCAGCACGACCTAATCCATTTTTAACTTTTGTTTCTTTATTTTTTCTCCTGTTGAATTGAGCCATAATGTAAGGTTCCAAGACAATCTTGTTGCAAAGGGACATCAACATCAGAAAAGGAGAAGCGAGGGTGGGGTGGGCGGAAGATGCTTTCCACCCTTCTAATCCGAATAAAACGACCTTCATTCCCATCCCCATTATAGTTGCTTCTTTATAAATCGGTATGCATGTAACCACAACCCCCTACTATTCGAAACTGCTTTCGATTTCATCTTCGGTCGCCGTAATCCTCCGCCACAATAACACAGTTGGCGCCAAATCTCTATCATCTGCTCATCGTTAGCGGGGTCGTTTTCGGCAGACGATTTTCGACGCTCGATTTCGAACGCGCGAAAATTACACAGTTTGTTGGGTTGAGAGGGGTGTTATTTTCCCTAATCACGTGAGCGATTTCATTCTCGCAGACGATAGGAAAGGGTGATCCTCCTGAGATCCTCGACAGGGGGTAATGACCGGTGAAAAAAAAAGAAGATGAGATCAGAGCAGACGACGGTTTTTAAGGAAGTGAAAATTCAGTAACATACATGTCGCAGCGCCACAGCCGATAAAGTATATATTTTCCGGGAATACAAGAGTGAAAAGAATTTTGTTGATTCGGAAAAGCAAACAAAACAAATTTTATATCAAACTATTCCAGTCATTCCCGGTTGCAGAAAATATCTTAATAACATTTTATTTTGGCGGGTATTCGTGGGAAAAACAGGTAAGCAGGAACTCGGTTTGTCACTCTACTGTCAGCTTGCTTAAATTTTGGGCTAATTGAATTAGACCGGGACCTAATGTGGATTCCGGACCACTCACAAAACATCCATGCAATCGTCAGG